>WEKX01022414.1:0-30173 GCA_013390025.1 Pitta sordida
GTTTAGACTGAATGTAAGGAAGTGGTTCTTCACAGAGTGGATGATTGCTCATTGGAATGGTCTGCCCAGGGAGGTGGTGGAGTCGCCGTCCCTGGAGGTGTTTAAGAGAAGACTTGATGATGAGCTTAGTGACATGGTCTAGCTGTGGAGGTGTTGGGCTGGATGGTCCTGTGGGTCCCTTCTGGCTTGGAGGGACCTGTGAGCCTTTGAGGGAACTAGGTTTATGTTCACAGCTCCGGGGTGTGGGTTCGGTCTTTGTATGGGCGTTAGCTGGGAGGTTGGACTAGATGATCCTTGTGAGTCCCTTCCAACTCGTAGTATTATGTGATTCTGTGATTCTGTGATTCTGTTTTCTGGTTTCTTTTAAGTTGCATAAATGCTGGCAAGATGAGTATTCACATTATTTACACTATGTCTAATTCTAGACTAATACTAATTCTGATTGAAATATGTGATTCAAAATACATGGAGTATCTTTGCCATAGAACCTTATCGAAATTTTTCTGTTGAAATACGGTAATAAGTGGCATTATTTAATGTGAAATGACAAACAATCACACCATTCTTTATTTTTTTATTTATCTTGCACTGCTCCTTATTGTTCATCCAGGCATTGTCTTAGCAGAGTAGGCAGTAGGTACTGCCTTTATAGATTTAATAACTAGAGGACTTCATCTTAGGCATGCTATGTTCTGAAAGTTCAAGTCCCCTAACACAAAAGCTTGATCTGAAATAATTTATTAAGACACTGCAGTTTACTATAAAAGCACCAAAATCACATCCAATCTGGATGAGACATTTTGAGGTACTATCCTCATTTTCTGTATCAAGTACCTGATTATTGACATACTCTTAAGTACTGTCCTGTTTATAGAGTTAAGTAGTAAAATGCTATTTAGTCTGTTCTTAGGCTGCCTGAAACAAGAACTTCGTAATCTTTCTGAAAAGAAATCATAACATGTAAAACCACCTGTGGTACGGTTGTGGTGGCCAGCTGAGATTGTGAACTTGGCTGACTGCCTGGTCATGTGAGTGCTAAAGTTGGCGCATGGGAGGCGGACAGCCATGCATTCAAGCAAGGATTGAGATAGCATCAATTCAGATCATTTAACATGCAGTGAAATTTTGGAATCATGAAGTGGTGTTCTATCATGGTGAAACAGTACTGCTATAATATGGTGCTCAAAGCTCATGTTTCTAATTTTCATCAAGACAGGTTCCTGACTTGGACTGCATGTAAAAGGCTTTGACTCTCAGTTGTTTTGTTCACTGTGTAGTCTTTCAGATCTGTGCAAATCAAGCTGCCTTCGAAGTACCTTGAAATAATTACTGTCCTTTTAGTAACATTTTATGGCTACCATCATTTACTGAAATGTAAAAGGTAAGGTAACAGGCCTTAACAGCAAAAAACTTTTCTTGTTATAGTCTTGTTTGTGCTTTTTTTGTTTCTGTTGTGACTGCTAATCATCAGCACTGATCATGAAACATTTTCTCTGTGTGCTGCCCCCATCGCTAAAAACAACCAAATGATTTTGTCCTAATATGTATGGGGTGAATTTAAAGAATGTTTTTATACTTTCTTTGCAGTTCATACTACGGAACAGTTAACAGTTTGTCTTTGCATAGCACTCTGGGAAAACATAGATGCATACTAGGATTTATGAGTATCTGGCATTACTGATTCTGCCATATAGTCATCTTTTTAAAATAGGCAGTAGACTTGATTAGTTGGTATTTTAATAATTTAATTTATATGAGTAGCATCTGAAAGGTAATCAATACTGTTACATTCAAAATTTAGAGGTGAATATATTGCTCCTTGCATCCACTATTTAGACTACTAAGGTTCTATTTTGCCCCTTTTTTACTCAGATCAGTGTATTAGTACTAATGCTGTGTGAATGTTCTATGCTTTTTATTTGTCATACAGTGAAATGTAGAAAGCCATTTGTTTCTTGGGTTAGGCTCTACACCTTACTGTTTCTTCCATGTTTATAAAGCCACATGATCTTATGCATTTGACATGGTTAAAATGAAAGTATATATATATATATATATNATAACTGTATACTGAACATGTCATATGGCCTGTAATATCACTTTCGTCAGTTTGAGTCACCTATCCTGGCTGTATCTCTTCTCAGCCTCCCATGGACCTCCAACTTCCTTGCCAGCATGGCAATATGAAAAGAAGAAAAGGCCCTGTCTCTCTGTTCAGCAATTACACATATTAACCCTGTGTTCAGCACAAATCCAAAACATAGCCCCATACGAGTCACTGTGAAGACAATTCTACTCCAGCCAAAATCAGCACATAGGGTGACACAGCCTATAAAAGGGATGTATTCTTTTTTTTTGCCTCCTCTAAAGCACTCCACTAGGTGTCATGTGAAATGTCTGCTTGGTTAACTCAAGGGAGAGTAGATTGACGAGGACTTTGTGGGGGGACAGGAGATGCCCTTTAACTCATAGTGGAAAAAATAGTATAGAGACATATAGGTATACTTGTGCAAGTTTGCATGAGAAGTCTCTTCTAGCATTATGTTCCACTGGTGGAAGCCAGTTTTGTACAGAAATAGTATACATGGAACAGAATAGGAGTAACATGAGCAAAAATAACACAGCTCTTTCTCATTCAATGAAGCAATAACTGCTTATATCTCATGACTTTAGATAATTTTGTGGTCTTACGAAATATGTGGCAGAATCAGAGTATGACGGTGGAAGAGCTGAAGGAGAAATCTCCTAGATCCTGGATATTTTACGTTCTTTCAGCACTACGGTGATGAAAAAGAGCCTGTTGGAGCCTGCAAAAGACATGTTAAATATGAAGTGATACCATGTTTCTTTCAAGGACTATGAAAGTTTGTATTCTGTTGGTATCATGCCTGTGCGTAACAGTCAAGAGGAAAGAACAAGAGGCCTTGTGATACAGCATTTAGGGGGGGAAAACAAAAAAAGGAAAAAAGAGCTGAAAAGTCCAACTGGATTTGGATATACAGTAAGCCCTCTCCATTTCACACATCCCAGACAGTGGCTTTCCTCTAAGCAGCGTGATTTTTCAGTGATTAAGGAGGCCCATTTTGTGACTGTGCCTGCGCAGACTGACAGTCATGAACATTTAAATTAGACAGTCACGAATATTCAAATCAACCCCCATGCCGTGCCACACAGACCATGGGTGCACTGCTCTGCCCGCACCACACCCACCCTGCCAAGCAGCCGCAGTTTTGCTGGCACCACGCCCATGCCACGCCCGGCTTCGCTCGGAGCGAAGAGGCTGGGTCCGCTGGCACTGTGCCTGCCCTGCTCTGCTCGGAGCGAAGAGGGTGTGTGCAGTTATGAAAGATATACACACTCTCAGGTTAGACATGGTGTCCGAGACTTTCTCAGGGTAGACGTCTACCCCGAATATGGAGAGACCAGGTGTATCCACCTAGAGAGACAACAGGACAGTGGTGTGGGCAGCTCCCCACACCAGTGTCCCTGGCTGAGTGGACAAGGGGTTTTTCCCGGTGTGGGGTGGCCACAGGTGCTGGGAAGTGCCGACACAAACACTGACACACAGCATGGCAGTGCCGAAACAGCGCCGGAGCATCTGGTGGTGGTGTGAGGGTGAGGGGCAAATTTGCATATTAATGAGCTGCCATTCTATGTGGACGGAAGGCTACATGGAGGGGCACCAAGACCCCTAGTACCATGGTATTGGAGGGCCAACTGTATCATTTGCTTGTCTTCCAGCCTCTCGGTGTTTATTAACCCCTTTTCTAAATATAGGGCATTTTGCCATTATTCAGAGTCATTCTTTAATGGACAGTTGCAGCTGTCCATTAGAGAAATAAAACTTTGTGATCAGGTGGCTTCCAGTCAACTGGCAACCAAAGCTGTGGTCTGACTTAATCTTTGAAAATTATTCTATGAAAATAAAAGCTGTGTTCCTTCCACCACAGGGTAACTAGTTTAATTTATGATTTTTTCTCCCTTTGTTGCTATGCAATCAGAACTGTTATGGAGTGTGGATATTGGTTTTAAGAATCTGAAAAATTTCTTGAAACTAATTTCTAGAAACTAATTTCTCTCTCTGGAGACCTCCTACTTCTGTGAAGCCTGTATTTAGATCAGTGTAAAGCAAGTAGGTCTAGAAATTGTAAAGGACTGGTGTATTCTACTGAATTCCTACCCTACTCCATCATCATTTTTCATGAATGCTTCCAACAAGAGATGATTGAGAGAGGTATCCTTAGAATACAAGAACAGGGAGTTGTTGCCCTTTCGCTAAAAATAAGAATCTCATATTTCAGATCTTTGATAGCTCCTTGCATCTATCTATTATTCCAAGTCTCATTTGGTTACTTCAGTTTGCATGGTTCCCTAGGTAAATCTTTAGTTTGTGATTGTCAGCTGTCAGGATTTTTATCTTCACAGGTGTTCAGCCAGCCTGAGAATATCCCTTTCCTCTTATAGGCATCTTGTTATCAGCAGAGTTTTGCTCTTTGATATTTCGAAAGCAGTGGTAGTAACTAAATGTTTGGAAGTCATGAAAGTGCCCATGAGACACAGGATCCTCTAATGTAGGGTCAATATGTTACTTTTACATTTAGCATGAGCTTACCTGTCTCCAGTTTGAGAGAAAGTATGCTTCAGATTTTGGCAAGAACTGCTGCCCTCTGGTATCTACATGGCATTATTTCAGTGCTCAGCTCTTCTCCAGACAGTGATAACCAGTAGACAATTCTGGTAGTGTGTAGATACAGTGTTGAAAGTCCTGCAACAGGTTTTCTTCAGGTGTGCAATGAGATATTCTGCTCTTTCATACTTAGTCTAATGCATCTCCTCTGAGGTATGAGTAACTAGTGTTGAGTTTGAAGATACACTTTTGCTCAGATATTTTAAATGCACATCATATCAACAGGCAGGAAGAAGGACTCTGTGTTTTGCGTTAGTTTCTTTGCTTCCTGTATGTTTTGAGGTTTCGTTAGCAGGATAACTTCATTAGACATCACTTGCACAGCTGTAATAAGTTTATTTCAAGGGATTATTTAAGTGCATGGGGGAACATCCATCAACTACAGTACAGCTACTATTACAACTGTGGACAAGGACTGCTAAATTTTAATCACAAGAAGGCTCCAGCTTGGACTCTTTGCCTAGATCATTCTAATCACCCAGGATCATAAATGAGTCTTCTTACATCCTATGGTACAGGAGGGCTGTAGGAAACTGAGGGCTAATGTTGCACTGAAGGTTGATAGTCACAGTTTAGGCACTCAGGTATTACAGTGACCCCCAGAGTTTCATGGGTCATCAAGTCCAAGTCCCTCCTGCGAAGCCTGCAATCCATGGTGATGGAAAGCTCATGAATATGCAATGAAACCCTGCCTATTGCCCTGCCCCCCTCAGCTCCAGAGCTCTGGAGAGTGTTCCCAGGACCACCCCACACCCTGTTCTGCCTGAGGAGACTGAAGGGAATGCCTTTTGCCCCTTCCCAGTCAGGGAGTCCTGGCTTTTGCCCCAGTGCCACTTTTCTGAACCCAGAAACCCCACAGGAGTCAGTGCTGCCCCTCCCAGCGGAACCAAGCAGCACAGAGCCTCCTGCCACAGTTTATTCCCTCTCGTGTCTGTGCTGAGGCTTATTTGGCTTGTTGTTGTTGATTATTGGTGTGTGTGTCTTTAAACTCAACTCAAATGTGTTCAAACATGGCAGAGGCACCATGCTGCTGCGACAAACCTGATATGGCTCAGCAAGGTGGTCTGAGAAACCCGACACAGTGCCAGCATGCTAACATTGCCACGGCAATGGACAGTTCTCTAGCCAGCCCCGGTGCTTGGAGCATGTGGAGCAGAGCAGTCACAACGTAGCGCAGCAGTGACAGCTGAGCCCGGAGATGGGGCTGGCTGTGGTACAGCAGCACTCAGAGGAATACTCTGGGCCTGGCATAATGCTGGCAGCTGGCTGGAGTCCCAGCTGTTTACATTCCCTGGAGCACCCATGGGAGATCCATTGCCCCCTGTCCCATCCTGCCCCCAGCACTGCACCCGACCCTGCTGCCAATGACGCAATGGGGTAGTGCTCAGGTAGCCAATAGGAGACAGCAGGAGGCGGGACTTCAGCAGACATAGAGGGACCCTAGTAACGCTGTGAGGGTTTCAGTTGGAAGGTTGGCCATTCTGTAGTATGACATTTTATTCCACTGTGCCCCATCCCTGGAAGTGTTCAAGGTCAAGTGTTTAAGCATTCTGGTTCCCCACAGCCTCCACAACGGCAGAGGGAGCCCTGAGCCCCCACTGCCTCTGTGGTGCCACTGGAGCCCTGGGTCCCCTCTGCTGAAGCCACCCTGGGAACGCCCCCCAGCAGCCAGGGGCTGTGGGGGTGGGGTGGTGGGTAGGGCTTATTCACATATTCATATGCTCATTTACATATTAATGAGCCATCTGTCTTTGCAGTGTTATTTGTGCATGACTTTTTGTGGAAAAATGAACCGCAAAGGATTGAACCTGCAAAGAGCAAAACCCTGGATAACCAGGGATTTGCTGTATTTGGTGTTTGCTGAACCTAATTAACCCCTCCTCCCTCCATTTGGTTCTCAATCCTGTTGCCTATTAGTTACATGAATTGAGATGAATGCGGTAATTGTGTAATATTATTCTAAGATAACAGTTCACTCAGGAACATACTTTGTTTGTGGGGGGGATAAATATCCAGGAATGTCCTTTCTAAGTTTATCAAAGTGGATCTCAAAATATAAGAAAGCATTATTAGCTTGATTGTGGTAAAGTCATTTTGGTGGTAGAAAAATGGTAGTTTTATTTCACTCAAATTCTGCCTAAATAGTGCTTGAGCATTTCAGACAACTTTTCTTTGATAAAGGATTCTGAATTTGTTCATGCCCTATGAATTCAACTCTTCAGTGAGTATTTGAGAGATGTTCCTTATACCCGCCTTAGAATAATTAATCACTTGCTGGTTAGTGTGTTACTACTCCTTAGTAGAAAGGAGTCCGTATGGAAAGAAGTGAACAATAGCTGCACTGCTCTGAAATGTGTTCTCCACATGGATTCTGAAACTCTGGCTCCATCCCTGCCCTTATTAAAACCTCTATTTCCAACTTATATATCAACAAAAGCATGAAGGACAATGTTGCACATTGTGCTCTCTCCATTTTAGGGAAAGGTGGGGCATGAGCTGGGAATCAGTGCTCTGTCAGGTATAATATTAGTAGGATTACTTAATCTCAAGTAAATAAAATTTGTAAACTACAAGGATGTGATTTCAGAAGCAATCTGAGCCTGTTCAAATGTAGGGAACTTTTGAAGAAGTCTGTTCTTCTTCACCCTTCCTTCTGTCAGCACCTGTTTTAGAGTAACTGCACCAGGAATGAGATTATCTTGATCAATATAACATGATTTAAAACAAATAGTAATAATTTTGCATCTTATGTTCCTTGATCACTTCCGTAGCTTTGCAGCCTTAGCATAAGCTCGAAGGGAGGAAAGCCAGTACTTCTGTGTTTGGTGGTGACTCTTGTTTACATAAGGCTGTCATTTGACAGATGCTTTAAGCCAAATTGTAGAATCCATATGGATGAGATATCTGAAGCTGTTATTGAGAATGTATAAACTTTTTTACTACTTTTATGAAGAATAATTTCCAAAGTGGTTCACTTTGATGTATGGAATTGACTCATGATTTTTCCTATATAGTCTGCCAGACTATATAGAAAAACGCCTGTTGGATATGTAAATACAAATTTTATGAATGAGGAAAGAAACCTGTGTATATGTCATGTATATTTGCAGTACAGATTTACAACTCAGTCCAGCTTGCATTAAAAGCAAGGGCAAAAACTTTTTGATTCAAAATTGCTTTCTATAACTCTCTAATATTTTACATATTAATTCTACAAATCATCCATGCAAACTAACTTATGCCTAACAGTTGCAGTAACATTACTTTTTTCTTTCTTCTATGTTTTATCAATAAACAATATGTTTTACAGTATATCATAAATACACTTTTTACGTTAACATTTCAACATGATGTCTAAATGTTTGGAAATGAATATAAAATTTTTCATATTAAAAACTAGACAACGCTTATCATTTGTCACCATATCTTTGGGGAGAAGGTACAGATAGATGTATGAGATATCTATTGTGTAGTGACTTATTTTTCTTTGATGATTATTTTGCTTCCTTAAAAGATATATGGTTTACCAGATGATTTTAATATTCTAATATTCTGATTTTTTTTTCTCTTTAGGTTGCAACAATCTATAAAGATTCAAGTATTGGAAATCTTATAAATATAGTTATTGTCAAATTAATTGTAATTCACAATGAACAGGTAAGAAAAATAAATATTTCAGAGATTTCTTTCTAATACATTCAGCCGTCTTCCACTTCGCACTCCTCCCTAGCAGCTTCACATCTTCACGCCATGATTTTCGAGCAATTAAGGAGGTCTGTTTTGGGACAGCGCATGCACGACCTGACACGCATGAATATTCAAAGTAGGCAGTCATGAATATACAAATTCCCCACTGTCCCCCAAGCCACTGCACGGACCACTGGCGGACTGCTCTGCTTGCCCGCGCCAGCCCGGACTCACTGCTTCCAGCGCCCGGGGTGTGGCTGTGCCCGCCCGTGCCAGCAGTGCCACACAAGAGACAGTGGGGCCAGGTTGGCCTCTGACTGTGCCAGCGCCATTCCCATGATGATGGGCTGGCCAGGCACAGCTAGCTGCTCACTCTCCTCTGCCTGAGCAGGAGGGGCCTGCCAATGGGAGGGCTGAGCACAGGGCAAGCTGTGTTTAAACATGTGTTCATGGGGTCCTGGTAGCGCATGGTCCCGGGGATGTACAGCCCACACCAGTGTGGCATAGAGCTAACAAAAAAATACGCTTTTCAAATACATGAGTTTTTATTTATTGTAATGTCTTACCACTTTTTATTTAATATTTAACATATGGTAAATGCTCACATGCATTGTTTAAAATAGTGGGTTCTCATGACTGATGACTTGTGGGAAAATTCAGGTCTGATGCTTCAAACAAATATGTTGAGGGAACTCTTGTGTAGAGTCCTGCTGACTTTCTTTCCTTGCACAGTTATTATTTTGCAGATTAGCAGCACAAATGACTGTGCAGTAAGTGCAGGTGCGTGAATATTAAACCCCTTATTTAATATTTTTGTCCATTTCTTGCTTAGGAAGGACCAGCTATCACTTTCAATGCAGCCACCACTCTTCGTAATTTTTGCTTATGGCAACAAGCACAAAACACTTTGGATGATACTAACCCTTCTCATCATGATACTGCTGTTCTCATCACTAGGTACAGTATCTAAACCAGCCATACTCATCTAGGTGAGACAAATGCTTCAGTTTTGGTTTTTTATCATCATCTTTTAACAATTCCACTGACATTGTCCATAGATGACTGAAGTGAATAAAGACTACCTTCCACTTCCCAAACCACTGGTTATCAATAAGTGAGTAATTACTCTGACAGTGTTATGTTGCTAGATAAGCCTCTGATGATCCTTCCATTAAAGATGATAGGAATTAATTAGACCTGAAATTGCTACAAGGAAATGTCATAGCCATAGTACATATATGTAATAGGTTCAGAGCATTGTACATAATGGAATCATCAGAAGGATGCAATGACAATCTGCTCCTGATAGCCCAGGTATAATCAGAACTATGAGAAGCTTAAATGGAAAACATTTGCATGTATTCTTCCTGTGCACCAGTCACCGCAGTGAAGGTTCTGATGTTCATTCACTGAAATAGTCTCTCTTCTGCTCTTCTTTTTCACTAATTTTTCACCCCAGTGTGCAAGATGGACGTGCTCCAGCACATCACAGTGTTTGATGTTTGTCCTGAATTTTATGTTGTTAGTTTGGCAGATGATCCACAACATAATGTGATTTCAAGTGTATTGCAATCTGCTTGTTTTTCAGCAGCATTTCATACTTGATCTACTGTCTGCATTGTAGAGAAATAGCATAGTATTTTAAGTTTTGTTCTTTGCATGTTGGATAGAAAGCAGTACTGTGAGCTTAGACTATTGAATTTAAATTGCATCTTTCAGTAGAAATTGTTTGAAAGGACTATAGGATTAAAAATTGAGAATCGGATTTGCAATTGCTTTAATTAGTATAGCAACAGTGAAGTACTTAAAAAATACACTGTATGTAACTTTAAATGAATCTTTTTCTTCAAGGGAAGATATCTGCAGAGCTAGAGAGAAGTGTGATACTCTTGGTGAGTCATTATTTTTTAATCAGTATGATATTGTAGAAGAAAATAAATGCAAAATTCAAGTCACACTGAGAAAAATAGTAGTTTGATTACTATTCTCTCCTGATGTCTTTTGATGCCAGGTGTTTGTTCATTTTGTGTAAATTTGCTGCATATTAAGGCATGAATTTCAACTGGGGTGCCATAGTATTCATTGCACTACATGGCAGTACATGAAAATTGATTCTGTTAAGCTTTTATATAAGGATTCACTTTTTCAGGTTTAGCAGAGCTAGGTACAATGTGTGACCCACTGCGCAGCTGTTCTGTAAGTGAAGAAAATGGATTGAGTGCTGCTTTTACTATAGCACATGAGCTCGGACATGTGTAAGTACCTATTTCCCAGCAGGTAATTTTTTTTAAATTTCCTTTTGGATACAACCAATTTTCAGCAAAGAGCTCTGCATTTCTAAGAGGGTGCAGTCTGATATGTCCTTTTAGAAGAGTCATTATTTTTGCCCCTTGCAGAGAGACAGCTATGCCCATCACCTAGAGGTAAAGAAATTGTGAATTTTATAACCTGATTGATATCCTGAATTATAGGAAAAACTAGCCAAACTGCTGAATTCTGTCATTTTGTTGTATGAACTGATTAGGACATTGGGACATATTCAAGATACACAGCGTAGTCCTGTTAACTGCAACCATATTCTGGCCCTGCTAAGCATTTACCTTTAAGAAAAGACAATTGTTAATATAACACAGAATTATTCTTCCTAGTGTTTGATCCTTTTAGAATACAGTACAGTAAGACAAAGAGAATTATTTCACACAGAAAAATAAGAGGAGATGACAGCATTTGATTTTACGAAGCATACCTCATCAGTGATGGCAGGAAGGTGCTATCCTCTAGCTCCATGATGCATGCTACAGAGTAGGTAATGGCGATGTTACAGAGCTCAGTAGTTAGCTTGTTGATTTTCATGTGCTTGCAAGTTCATTTAGACACATGCTATTTGTCATGTACTTAAACTGAGATGAAAAATAAGACTCTATTAGTTGCAGCAAGTATAATACTGATGTGCTCTGTAATTTTTGTTACTGAATGGGTTACGATGAGAATATGGGGGTAACATTGTGAACACTCTAACCATGGCCTGTTTATTCAGTTGGGTAGATGGGTTGTTCCTGTAAAGAGGCATATTCTAAAAACACTGGAATTTTTCTGGTGAACTATGTAGTTGTAGAACTCTTCCTGTATCAAGACTATATGATTAGGATAAGGAAAGAATTAGGCTAGGCATTTTAAAAATACCTGTTGCCATAATGTCAGATACATATTGAGTGCCATTAAGTTTTAAGGCATTTTCAAACTCTAAAGCATTTTCTGTTACGTCAAAGAGAGTTTGAGTTAAATGTTGTTGAATTTGTTTTGGACTTTGTCGGTTTTGCTTTTTAGATTTAATGTGCCTCATGATGACAGTTTTAAATGTAAAGAAGCTGGAATTAAACATCAGTATCATGTGATGGCTCCAACTTTAAATTATCATACAAGTCCTTGGACCTGGTCAAAATGCAGTCAAAAATATATCACTGAATTTCTCGAGTGAGTGTCAATATAATGTTGTGGTTGGAAGTATTCTGTTTGGTTGGTTATTTGTTTTTCCAATTTCTGAGAGGTGTTTTAAAGATATTGCTATAAATACAGTTTTTGTGGTGTTTTTAGGTGTAACCACTGACTTGTAGGGCCTCAGTGCTCCAGAAAAATACGATTCATTACTTTGTTAAACTTGCATTGAACATGCAAAGCTAGAAGATTTTTAATTTTTGAAATGTATTGGCATTATTTATTGAAAAAAACCCTCTTTTGTACGCTTGTAATAGGTTAGAATAGTGATATAATTTAGGCAAACTTACCTTTTTTCTTCTTTTTTTTTTTAATGAGAAATTTCAGCCAGAAAAAGCCCTTGATTTTGTTTTGTGGATCTAAATGCAAAACAGACAAAACAGGAAAATCAAGTAACCTGGTGTATTTCATTATTTGTATATTTTAATTGAAGTCGTTATTTAGGCAAGTAGGCATGCAAACCTGTGACTCCACTGCAATATGCATGTGTAAGTGTGGTGTGAGAAGTGGAGAGGTTCCCAATGAATTAAGAGTGATTTATTCAAATTTTTTTCCTGTTTTACAACAGTACTGGCTATGGTGAATGCCTCCTAGACAAACCTAGTGGAAGAATATATGATCTTTCCTCTCAGCTGCCTGGGTCAATGTATGATGTCAACAAGCAGTGTGAACTTACATTTGGTATTGGGTCACAAGTATGCCCATACCTGGTGAGTGAAAAACAGACAGTCATGCACATTTATGTCAAAAAAACTACTGAAAATTACTGGTTTAGGAATAATTTTATCTGTAATTAGTAAAAGTTCAGGTCATGTTCTTTTGAAGGGGAAAGCATTTGGTGGACAGCATTGCAGTTTCATATATGAGAAATACATGGAAATAAAATTAATTCATTCTGCTTTTTGATTTCCATATCTATGAATGTGATAATTCCTTTAAAACTCTAAAGCTGCATAAGTTAAGTTTTCCTGCAACAACTGAAAGGAAATTATTTCAACACATTCTGCAAATGTTTTCACATTTTAGGTCATGTCTTACATTAGCAGGTCTTGCTTCTCTGCCTCTTTTAAAGCTTAGAGTCTTTTTATGGGAGATTATGTGGAAACTGTGCTGTGTAGTATTAACCATGAACTCTTACATACTTTTAAATTAAATTTCCTACTGAAATAGTAAATGAAGTTATCCATTATTCTGATAATCCTGCTGGGCCTTAAGCAAGGTCTGTTAGTTTTTTGTGGGGTTTATGTGTGGAAAATAGTAGTACTAATAGCAAACACTAAGCCTACACAGTACGAGAAAATGTAAATGTCACAACTAATGTCTAAAATGGTGTTAAAGGTACAATAAAAGTAATCTGTTTTTCTTTTTAGAAACAGTGCAAACGCTTATGGTGCACAAGCACAGAAGGTGTTCACAAAGGCTGTCGTACGCAACACATGCCTTTGGCTGATGGAACGGTTTGTGGTGTGGGAATGGTAATCCTTGATTTGTTTCTCAGTACTTGCAATTTTTGACGTAGATAAGAAAGATCAGTGTTTGATGGGTGTCAGTATTCTGCCTGTAGTATAATGATTGTGTGAAGGATCTCTACCTGACTTCTGCAATTTTTCTTAGTTCTGAAATGTTACAACACAAAAAATACAGATTGTTTGTTCAGAGTAATTATTGAAGTTTACAGATGCCACGTTTGTTAAAAGTAGATGAAAGAACTCAGGGGGAAGTTGCCATTTTCCTTCTGTTTGAAAAGTACAGATCATGCATAATAACTTGGCTTTTTTCCTCATCAGTAGTGCACCAAAGTTGAATTACCTGAAATATGACATCCCAAAAGTGTGTTTCCTGCAATTTGTCTTGTTGAGGCTGTTTTACCGAACCAGCACAAATTAAGTGTGAGTCACTTAGATAGACATATACATTTTCTTGGAAAGAGGGAGTCTTTGGATTAGCATCTAGTTTCAGTATTTGAGAATTGTATCTGTTGCAGTCAAAATATGAAAGTATGTGTCAGTACATCTTCACCTACACTGAGAAGTGCCTTAACGACACAAAACCTGTGTTCACTTTCTGACTTGCTTATTGTAACATAATTCAGGATTCTTGGGTCTGTTCAGTGCTAAAAACAGGAGCTGTCTTCTCTTTTATACCCTAATGTGTAGGACCTCCTGGCTGCATGGAGTTTCGATTGAATGCTTTGATAGTTAAAAAAAGAAGTGGAAATTGCATTTCTTGTACCCATTTCTTATACCCTCATTGGTTTATTTGGTAAAGAGTGTTTGGGTGATGAGAGTGCAGCTCGCTGCTTCCTTCTTTGTCAGGTTGTTTTTGAATGCAGATCTGTACCCTTGGATGATATAATCTTTCTTGGGCTGTCTATAAGGGTCATGAGTATCTGATTAGTAGATATAGTGAAGACACTTCCAGAACCTTGATAGAAACAGCAGTGGTGGAGCCTAGTTGAATCCAGTTACCAGTGGAGATTTAAGGCTTTTAGGTTTGGATTTTTTAGTTTGGGAAGTGAAGAGAATTTAGGTGCTTGAGTTCATTAATGGCCTAGTCTCTGGCTTTTTCATGTCTCTCTTTACCACCAGAAAACAGAGTTGTTTTCTTACTGGTCAGGGTATTGTGAAAAGAAATATTTTTGAGATTTTTTTAAGTGCTTAGGTATGATAGTGATTATATAATTAGGGGTGATTTATTATGCTGAGCTGCTTTTAGTAGTAGTGTGCTTTGGTAGCTTCAGGTGCTGTGGGAGCAATATTCTGTTTTTTAAAAATAGTTTTATATATTTAAAGATGTTGAAAAAATCTAGTTTAATTTCTCTGTATAATAGGCTACTACATTTCACTCAGTTATTTCTAAATTTCCCCTGATAACTTAATCTCTACAGATTCTGTGTTTGGTAAGGCAGTATTAGTGAGGAATTTGGAAATACAGTCGGGTATCCTATACCACGGTACCGCAGTCTTAGTCGTGTTCTGCAAAGCCCACCTTCCATGTAGAATGGCAGCTCATTAATATGCAAATTTACTCCATACCCTCAGACGACTCCCTGCTGCTGTTTCAGCACTGCATTGCTGTGTATCAGTTGCCGCAGTGGCTGTGCCAGGAGCAGGGGCGTAGTGACAGAGCCATGACAGTGCCAGGAGTGGGGGGAAGTGGCAGAGCCACTGCTGCCGCCATGCCTGGGAGGAGGGAAGCAGTGGATCGGCGGCTGTGCCAGGAGAGAGGGGAAATGACCGCCACCCTGTTGGGAGGGGGGGAAGCGGTGGCACTGTGGCTGTGCCAGGAGGGAGGGGAAGTGGCGGAGCCGCCGCCGTGCCCGGAAGGGGGGAAGAGGCAGAGCCACAGCCGTTCCGGGGGTTGAGGGGGGAAGCGGCAGAGCTGCCGCCACGGCTGTGCGGGTTGATTTGCATATTCATGACTGCCTAACTGAATATTCATGCATGCCAGGTCATGCATGCACAGGTGTGAAAAGAGGCCTCTTAATCGCTGAAAAATCACGCTGCTAACATGTGAAGCCACAATATGGGGGGCGCGAAGTGGAAGAAGTCTGACTGTAGTGTCTTAATGGATAACAATTTATGGCATAAACTGTCTGAAATGGTTTATTTCTGTCTTACAAGATTAGAAAAAAATATTTGAAGGTTGCAGTGGAAGCTTTGCATGATTATAGCCTATGCATGCAGCTGGTGTTACAATGTTTAACCCATTTTTTCAGTCAGTCACTGAACAGAAAGGAAGTTAATCTTTATATAAACTTCATGTGTAATCTTCAGTTAAATTGACTCTAATTTGCCCACATCAGAGGATTTCTTTTATATAAGAAAACAAAAACCTGTTTTATGTAATTAGTGCAGTGAGACCATTTTTCTCTACAAAGTGAAGAGCCAATTACTGTCATTACCTCTGAAAGATATAAGAACAGCAATTAATTAATCTCACAAATTGTCATCTGCTCCTGTCTAAGGGACAGCTCTTTTCAAACTCAGTCTACAAGCTACTGTTGATGTTAATGGGCTTAAGACATGATGACTAGTAATTTTAATTAATATTTGCCAGCAAGCTAAATCAATTTATATTTAGCATTTGTGACATTATTGCTGTGATGAATACAGAAAAGGTTCATTTTAGTAATTTGTTATTTTAGTATCAACTTTTTAAGCCTAGGTTTCACAGGTCCTGTGTCTGATTAGTGGATCTCCACAGCTGCTCTAACAGTCCTTGTGTCTTTCCCTCCCAAAGAGTACAAGAAGATGGAAATCTAATATCAGAGACCTTCAAGTGAATGAGCAAACAGCTTTTCCTGAGTGCCTGCATTTCCTAGTGAAATATCTTCTTGCCATATGCAATCCTATCAGCATGCATACATTTGAAAGAGAATTGTGTTTTGCAGGGGTGAATTTCTACAAATCATAGGACTAGATTAATTGCTGCTTGAAAGGGTTTCTGGTATTCTTTTGTGAGAGTTAGTATTAAATACAAAGGTATATATTCCTCAATTGCCTTCCTAAATAAAATTATATGGCATAACCACAATATAAAGTTTTTAATAAAATGTTATTTTTATTGTGAGATGAGGCATAATAAAATGAAAATATTAGATGTTTACTGCATTTTTGTATCTTGTTTCTATTATCAAAACTATCATGGGAATATCTTGTGGAATTAAGAGCATTGCTGTATGATTAGTTGGGTGTAACCTGCTCTCTGGATGCCACAATGAATTTGATAGATGCAGCTGTAATTTTTGTTGTCATGGTAAAACCTATATATGCAAATCGTGGCCTGCTAGACTGTGAAGGATCTAGGTTGGTGTTACGCTCTGGGATGTGCTCTTGGTCTCTGTACAGGTGTTAGGTGGTGAGTTGGACTAGATGATCCTTGTGGGTCCCTTCCAACTCATAATATTCTGTGATTCTGTGTGTTTCTGTGAAATCAAAAAGATAAATCAGAGAGGGAACACTATTTATATGCTGCATTGTGGTCTGAGATAGCAGTGGATGCTGCTATGCAATACAAGACATGAGAGAAAGTTGTTTTCCATTAGGACAGAAACTGAACTGTTTTATTCAGCCTGGTTTCCTTCCCTTAACCATCATAATTCTTGTTGTCACATTCCAGATAGGGGATAATTTGATGGATGTTTAGGAAATCTGAACAACTCAGAGCAGAACTCCTAGCCCCACTTGCTTTCTAGTCAAGAATTTCTTTGTGCTTTGAAATTTCTATAAACTAGCAGGCTCTCAGTATTATCGTTTGGACTATGTGTTTGGTTTGTTGTTTTTTTATTATTATTATTATTTGGGGAATTCCTGTAGTGAGGAATTTACTTGCATTTATCCTTTCAGGATAATATAAAAGATTTTTCCACACCATAAACGTGAGATTTTTTCCTTTCTTTCTAAAATTTGAAAGAAGATATGAATTTGGAGGGTGTTGGCATGTTAAATACCTTTTCTCGTTTAAAAAAGACCCAAAGAGCAAAACCAAAATTCTACATCTGCAAGGTACCNTAAGTATGGTCTCAAACCAAGCTTTTTTCTGTAAACTGGGATTTCTGTGAAATACTTTTCTGATGAGATCTAATTTCAGAAAAATTGAAAGTTTCAAGGGAAAAATAGAGTATGTAGGTTTTTTTTCAAGAAAAAATTGAAAACGTTGGAAAAAATAAAGTATTGTGGGTTTTGTAGATAATGTCATTTGAGTTATAAATGTAGACTTGTCCGAGAATCCATGCTACAGAGATAGAGACAACTTCAGTTAGGTGTTTTATCAAGCTCCATTTCTTGTGTCTTATTTTATTAATATTTAATTATTATTTTATTAATATTTATACTTATTTTATTAACTGCTCTGGTTTAACTCCTTTTATATTATCCAGATTCCCTTGTTGTCTTGGTTCTTAGAGCAATGTGCTTTCTGGACTATATGTATTACAGGAGGAAGACAGAGAACAGGCGTAGGTTTAATGTACAGCAACGGGTTTATTTATGTCCACTTGCAGCAGACAAGGTGGAGATCTGTAGCAGTACATTCATACAAGGGAATCAATAGGAACACTCTGTAGACATTGATACAGCCAGCCAAAGGATTTTGGTGTTCAGCTGTGTGGGTGTTCTTATCTTCACTCCCTGCTCATGAAATTTTGTGCTGAANCATAATAAAATGAAAATATTAGATGTTTACTGCATTTTTGTATCTTGTTTCTATTATCAAAACTATCATGGGAATATCTTGTGGAATTAAGAGCATTGCTGTATGATTAGTTGGGTGTAACCTGCTCTCTGGATGCCACAATGAATTTGATAGATGCAGCTGTAATTTTTGTTGTCATGGTAAAACCTATATATGCAAATCGTGGCCTGCTAGACTGTGAAGGATCTAGGTTGGTGTTACGCTCTGGGATGTGCTCTTGGTCTCTGTACAGGTGTTAGGTGGTGAGTTGGACTAGATGATCCTTGTGGGTCCCTTCCAACTCATAATATTCTGTGATTCTGTGTGTTTCTGTGAAATCAAAAAGATAAATCAGAGAGGGAACACTATTTATATGCTGCATTGTGGTCTGAGATAGCAGTGGATGCTGCTATGCATTACAAGACATGAGAGAAAGTTGTTTTCCATTAGGACAGAAACTGAACTGTTTTATTCAGCCTGGTTTCCTTCCCTTAACCATCATAATTCTTGTTGTCACATTCCAGATAGGGGATAATTTGATGGATGTTTAGGAAATCTGAACAACTCAGAGCAGAACTCCTAGCCCCACTTGCTTTCTAGTCAAGAATTTCTTTGTGCTTTGAAATTTCTATAAACTAGCAGGCTCTCAGTATTATCGTTTGGACTATGTGTTTGGTTTGTTGTTT
The DNA here is from genome assembly GCA_013390025.1 of Pitta sordida. Classification (NCBI taxonomy): domain Eukaryota; kingdom Metazoa; phylum Chordata; class Aves; order Passeriformes; family Pittidae; genus Pitta; species Pitta sordida. The sequence continues at coordinate 18,730 of WEKX01022414.1, forward strand.
TTTTATTATTATTATTATTTGGGGAATTCCTGTAGTGAGGAATTTACTTGCATTTATCCTTTCAGGATAATATAAAAGATTTTTCCACACCATAAACGTGAGATTTTTTCCTTTCTTTCTAAAATTTGAAAGAAGATATGAATTTGGAGGGTGTTGGCATGTTAAATACCTTTTCTCGTTTAAAAAAGACCCAAAGAGCAAAACCAAAATTCTACATCTGCAAGGTACCGGTTTTCAGAGTGCAGTTGATGTCATTCAGGAAAAATTCTTAATCCTGTTTCATGGTGGACCTAATAATGTTATGGAAAAAATTCTCTACACTAGTGTGTGTAGCCAAATTGATTGGAAGCCAACTGATATGCAAACTCTCCTAACACGTCTGTCTGCAGCTTACACCTGGCTCAGAATCGTATCTTCTGTATAATGAAGTTGATGCAGTTTTTAGCTGTGTAATTTATATGATTCATTGGAAAGCATCTACTTTTGTATCTTTTGGAGGAATGTTTATCACTTTAATTCACTGTAGACATATCATGTATATTGAAGTAGCATCTAAAAATATCTAGAATTAATATCTATCAAATGAATTAAAATTTCATCCTAGTCCCTTTAACATAAAAGATAGGGATACAGGGACAACTGAGAATGGGGATGCAGAGCAAAAAATAATTGCTCTGAACAGTAAAAGAACTACCAGTCTGATTCTGAAGCATGTTTGCTGCTCTTCAGTTGTAGGCTACTACCCATGTATTGATTGCTATTTAAAATCATTGACTACCTCATGAATGTAATACATGAGTATAATTAATCTGAAATAATAAGTCATTTTATGTGTATATGTGGAAAGTAAGTACAAAATGTTCAGATGGATTTTATCAGAGTTGGGTGGTGGAGGACATGTACACCATCTGGAAAGCAGCAACAGATATTTTGAACTGTAAGAACAGAGTAAAGTAAGTATGGGCTCAAACCAAGCTTTTTTCTATAAACTGGGATTTCTGTGAAATACTTTTCTGATGAGATCTAATTTCAGAAAAATTGAAAGTTTCAAGGGAAAAATAGAGTATGTAGGTTTTTTTTCAAGAAAAAATTGAAAACGTTGGAAAAAATAAAGTATTGTGGGTTTTGTAGATAATGTCATTTGAGTTATAAATGTAGACTTGTCCGAGAATCCATGCTACAGAGATAGAGACAACTTCANGAATCTACTTTGAGACAGTTCATGCTCATACTTCAGCTACAGGCCAGATGGATTACAGTGAACTGATCTTGTGCTGCAGCACTACTAAGTGTTTTTGTTTTGAGTCACCAGCTATGTCCATTTTCCTTTCCTGTATTCAATTAACTACAACTTTCTCTTCCTGTGCTATTCACAGTCATTCTCAGGGCATTGTTTGGATTGTATTTTTTTTTAAAACAAAAAAAAGTCGGAACAATAGAACTAGATATTTAGCAGGCAAAATACATGGTGTCCACTTATGCAGTGCTTTGTCCTTTTTATTTTCCCCTCATACTTGTCTTCAGTGTTCAGTCACCTTACTTCCTTTTAGAAGCCCCAGCATCTACCAGTAGCATCAATGGAAACATTTATGTCAGAAAATAGGCTCAGGAAAAGCAGTTTATCTCTTTTTCTGCACATCTATATGGAGCTTCAGGGCATGAAGTTACATTCTCGTACACTGAGCATCATTCTGTCAGTCTTTGCCTCAAGATCTTTAAAAACAATACGTATACCTGTGAGTAGCCTGGAAAATATAGGCCATAAAAGTGAACTTGGAGTTCTTTTCCCGCTCTGAGTCATACAAGGCTGTGTAGAAAGTGCTTGACTTCGAAAGAGCTCTAGTCATGTTCTGCATGCAGAACTATTCTTCTTGGTTCAGTCAAAATGGAGCATAGCCTGGCAAGTAACGATTTAGTTACTTTAGTTTCAAAGTTGCTTTCCTGGAAATTTAGCAAGTTTGATGAGAGGTAAGTTGGAGGCACTCAAAGAAAATTTATCAAATCATACGGTAATCTGTAGGTAAAATTCAAACTCTTTATTATAAGTAGGTTATTAACAAATACAAATCTGGGTACCCATAGGTTTGTTGATTCCCAATTTAAACCATTAACCATCTCTCTCATCTCTGAAGCTATAATAAATAGAATTTGGGTCAAAATTTCTGTCTTTTTGACAGAAAACCAACTGTCAATCTTGGCTAGATCATCATTCCCACTTACTGCAGTCAGTATCATGCATACATATTTGCCTTAAAAATGTAGAAAAAATTGTTAGCAATTATGTTTAAGTTTGTGAAAGTTCTGTATATTGTAGTATTCTCAGTGACGCAATGATTCAGTCAAGCACAGAGCAACATCTGGTATGTATCTGATGCCAAAGTTTTCTGCTGTGACTTCATTGTGCTGCTTCTGTAGGAATGCAGCAGAATAATAGCTGAGACAAGTTTGTTGAATAAGCTATTAAAATCCCCGATGGGAACATATGTTTTGCATTTTTATCAATCAAAATAATGCTGTTGTGGGTATAAAATTTCATTTTACAACTCTTTTCCTGAAATCTCCCTTCAAGTTATTGTAAATGTTTTTCTGGATGGAAGAAAAACCTAAATGTAAGGTTACTTTCCCTTATTAAAATGCAGTATTCATTTTGTGAAGGGGGATTTAAAATCTTCAGCGTACAGTGTGAAAAATTGTTTCCTAAGATCCTAATGACAGTACTTGGAAAGGCAAGTTTTTAATGTTTCCTCATTGACCTTGTGGCTGCACTATGTAAAACGTCCACCTTTTCTTGCTAAGGACATGATGTTAGGTACTAGCAGGCGCTAGAAGGTTTGTATATAAAGGTACCCTAAGGGTATCTTGAAAAAAATAGTAAAAACTAACAGTAAGCACTCCAGTGAGAATTCCTATCCAGATACGCAGTGAAATAATGATTGGGGTTTTGGTGTTAACTTAAAGCATTAGTCTTAGATCCAGCAAATGGTGATCTGGCCAACTGACAGGATTATTTAAACAGTTGCATGAAAAGATAGATCTAGCTTTTGTTCTCTGTTTGCTTTGGACTTGAGAATCAATTTGAATGATCATATTCTTAGGGGAAAGCCTTCAAGGCTGAAAGGATATGGTCTATATGCAAGAGTTGGTATGATGGAAAATTGTATATGCAGGCAATTTTGTCAAGTGGGATAGGAACTCAGGCAGAACCCTGAAAAGAGAATCTAATTCTGTGACAAATTCCTATTTTGATAGCAAGATGATTGATAACATACGAACTTAAGTATCACTATAATAAAAGCATATACTAATTAGGAAAAAATTGCATCTAGGAATTACTGAAAAAATTTGGGTTTTGTGGCATTCAGCTATATTCAGAAAGATTGCACACAATTTTTGTGTGTTCAGCAAAATTTATGTTAGTTGATAGTTCCTACAATAAATTTTTAACATCGTAATAACTCTTGAGAAATTCTATGTAGCATTTCAGTTAGTTGAGAAAGAAGAAGTGTAATGCTTGGATTATTTTATCTTCTGTGTATTAGAGGTTCTTAAATTATTTTGTGTTGCCAGAAACTTCAGTTACCAAAATCCTTCTAGTCTTTATTGTGTTGCAGAGAGGCAAAGCCTAAGCTTCAGAAATAGCAAGCATTTGAGTTGACATTATCTGCTCTGATGATTCTAGTGACTTATACATTTACAGTAATCCCTCACTACTTCATGGGTCACCATTCACGGCTTCAATACACGGCAGGTTTTTTTAAGTCTTTACTATATTTACCGTATTTACCATTACTACATGGATTTCGCTTATCATGGCATCTTTCTGGAATGGATCCCCCACTATATTCAAGGGATTACTGTATATACTGCAGGGAAAGAAGGAATAAGCCACTCCCTGTTGATATAACCTGGAGAATCCCTTCTGACAACAAACCTAATTAATGATCAGTCTAATGATGAGTCTGCAAAGGTGCATCTAAAATAAAGAATTCTCTATTATGTATGAGCACTGACCCCATGTATTCAGTCCTGCTCAGTGTCTTCTTCAGATGTGGGCAATCTGTGATGCCTCAGGAGGTGTTTGGAGTCAAAGACAAAGTTGACACATTAGAAGTCAGCAGGATCCATGGTGCTGACATTGTATGATCTTGTAAATACTCTATTTTAGCACGTAAACTATTCCACTATCCTATGATACAGTATACTACTTGGGATTTTCTAAAGCATACAAGTGAATTAGAATTCCAGCTGCCACAAGGCATCAATAGGATTAGTGCTGGTAATTCTTGCGGGTTCTTTGGAAAAGTCACACATGCACCAATCAAAAGATTCTCATTTAGACTTCTTAGTGTACTGCTTGAATAACCACTGAAGTGCAGTCAGAGACTGGGATAGTAAATACTTAGAAGGAAGAGATTGATCAAAGAGGCTTCTGGGGGGAAAAATAGTTGCAACTGTCTATAAATAATTACAACTTACAGTTATAGCGTAGTGAGGTCTCATAACTGAAACAACTACAAAAAAATAGTCTTCCAATCTTTGCCTTCTTAATGTTGTAAATCTCAGGAGATGAAATGAAAGTTGCTCCTTTTGTGAATTTTTAGTTGGAGATAGGTAGTTCTTCTCCAGGGCAAAATCTAGAGTAAGAGCATAGATATTGCAATTTAGTATCTTGCTCTAGGAACTATTATTTTTTGACTATTAATTCCATTTTAATGATAATAACAAATTTGTTGAATTAGTGGTAAATAAAAAAAATTGTAAAATGTAAATAAAATATTTCACACCTTTTGTTATAGGTGGGAAAATCTGAGTTGAAGCATGAAATTATAGCATCACCTTGCTTTACTATAACCAAGATCTTAAGGGCTTGGTTGCTTTTCCCAAATAATCCCATTAATTAGCTTTTGAGATGTTCAAAACACCCCGATTTTCTTGGTGGTTTGTTATAACTTTTCACTTTTTATATCAGCATATATTCCAAATTAAACTGGAAAAGCTATTAAAATCCTACAGACAGTTGTTAATCCGTCTTTGAAGTCTGTGCATGAAAACGTATCAGGAAATCAAGATTGTAAATTCTTGTAGATCCGTTTGGACAAAGTGACAAGACAAAAATAAATGTATATTCAACATTCAGTAGCCTTCCTAGTGAGGAAAGAAGTTTAGACAACAATTCTGAAAATACGACTACTGGGTAAGTTATCTTAATGGAAATTGAACATTTTAGGAAATACCTAGATCCAGATAAGAGTAGTGAGCTCTTAAATTATGTTATTTCTGTGGCTAAGATATACAGTAAGCTTTTGCTTGAATTATAAGTGTTGTTTTGTTTATTGACTGTGCAGCACTGCCGCCATGGAATTTGTGTGAGCAGAGAAATGCAGATGCGTCCTGTGGATGGGGAATGGGGACCATGGGGACCTTACAGCCTGTGTTCAAGAACTTGTGGAGGCGGAATCAAGAGCACCACCAGGCTGTGTAATCGACCAGAGTATGTTTTTTGTTGCATTTTACATTAGCGCATAATGAAGATATTAAGAAATGATGGCTTAGTTCAAAACAAAATGAAGGTATTATGGGATGCGCAAATTAGTTTGAAGCACCAGTAAAAAAATGCTGATTTCAGACGTATTTGGAAGAAGAGAGAAGTGTATAAACTGTAACATGCTGAGGATTTATAGATTACTCTTGTCTTTCAATTATATCATTTATACTTTGAGATGTTTCTAAAAACTTATTTTGGTGGGGTCTTTTTTTCTAAGTTTAACTGTTGAGGTTTCTTTAAACATTGAGATGCTTTCTTTGGATTAAGGGCTGAAAGAAGAAGTATATATATTCCTTACTAATCTGTTCAGTGAAACACTTGATTTGCTATGATTTAAAGCTTTTCCACAACATCACCACAAGTTGCACCCGACAAGGAGCACTGGTTATAGCAGAGCCATTTACTGCTCACCTTTATGATGAGAAACCTCCATTGACTGAATAATATCATGTGGATTTTGTTCTCTGTAATGAAAGTTAAGGAGAACTTCACCCTTAATTTGTCCAGAAGCAGAACCACAGCTGTTGCTTGGGTAGTTTCAGAGTTTTTCTAGGGAGTCATATGAGCTTGATATTATCAGTGGAATAAGTGAACTTCAATCAATTGGCCTCAGGTTACTTTATTTTCTCGGGCGAGTAAGAGGCAGTACACTAGATTGACATTAGATATGCCTCAGATAGTCTGTAGTATATAATTGATAGTATCAATATGCCATTGATTTATTCTTTTTTTCTTCCCCAAGAGCAGATTAATACTGAATTATTTTGTGGCAGGGTTTATTATTGTTAGGAATTGTATTTTAGACTTTACAGTAAATGGGGTGTTTTCCACAATTTTCCCTTTTTATTCTTTTTGTCCCAAACTGAAACCAGTATTTGAACTACAGAAAAGAGTATGTCAGGTGTAAAATAATAATTTCAACTTACAGAGGAAGGTGTTTCTCCTGTAAAAATAAGGCTGTAATCTTAGCTAGGTTAACAAAAGCATTAAACTTAATAATACCTTTTCCCAGGCAAAGTACTTAAAACGTTAAGAGAAGTAAAAGTGCAATAGGCATTAATAAATAGCTTGATTGCCACCTACCTCAGCAGTAGTATTTTACAAGGATTGTTTTATTTTCTTCTGTATATAAATGAATGCACATTGCAATAGAAGTATGTGTGTGTGTGTGTGTGTGTGTGTGTGTGTGTGTGTAAGTCAGTAACAGCTGACAGAACGCTGTGTGAGATTTTCCATTTTAGATTAATGGCTCAAGCCACTTTCATGGAAAGCAGCAGTTTTAGAAAATGAGCATGTTTTACATCTACCTTTTTCTGTTAGGCCAAGAAATGGAGGAAAGTACTGTGTTGGTCGCAGGATGAAATTTCGGTCATGTAGTACTGATTCATGTCCAAAAGGCAAAAAAGATTTCCGGGAGCAACAGTGCTCTGAATTTGATGGCAAACACTTTAATATTAATGGCCTTACATCTGCTGTTCGCTGGCTTCCAAAATACAGTGGTAGTAAGTAATTACACATTTTTTCAATTAACAAAATAAGAATGTTACTTTAATTTAAATGTTAAACCAGATAAGAAACCTGTTGGATTTTCTTTCCAGTTGCTATGAAAGATCGCTGTAAACTTTTTTGCCGAGTTTCTGGAACAACTTCCTACTATCAGCTGAAGGACAGAGTTGCTGATGGTACTCCCTGTGGAGCAGAAACCAATGACCTTTGTGTTCAAGGCTTATGCAGGGTATTTAAATCTAAACTTCTTAATTATTAAAATCAATTTTGGCAAATGGTAGATATTAAATATTAATCCAAATAAACATTACTGAAAAAAACTATGTTGTGAGTTTACTTAAGCTAATTTTATTCCCTATCAAATTAAAGATCTGGAAATTGATGCAATTAAGTGAAGAACATGTAATTGAATCTGAAGACCCACAGTCTTGCCTCATTAAGCCTCATATATGAGAGAGTTAACACTGTCCAAGTGAGCAGAGAGAAACTTATCCAAAATTGACATAAAAGGCAGAGAGAGGCATCCTGTGTGTTTATTACCCTTGTATTACTGATACCAAAGAAGTAAAAATGTAGAAAATCCAAGGGTAGATAGATTACATAATTATTATTTCATTGTAAAGTCAGGAGGAACTGACCCTTGAAAGGGATCAATTCAGCATTTTTTCCTTAATAGCAAATATGGCATTGCCACAAGATTTTGTTGGAAGAAGCAAGATGATGTAACAATACAAGACTTTTTTATCAAGCTCAGGCTGTTTTGCTGTTTGCAGTGAAACTGAGTAAATTCGGGATGAGGAGAAAATACTGGTTTTTTATAGCTTTGAATCAAGAGGAAAAAGGAAATGCCAGAGAATTGTCCTTTTTATCATAGTTGAATAAAAAAGGAAGTTTAAGTAAAGATACATAAACAAAAACTGTGCTTATATTAGTTTAGCCAGCATAGTCTATATGTATTCCTATGCTTCTTTTGCATTAATGACAGACTTTAAAAGAATTGATTACCATGTACACATATGTACTGTTTTTAGGATTCCAAGACTTCTAATGTAAATATAACTTAAAATTTATACTGTTGTTTTTTTAATACAAAATTTTACATACTGTTACGCATTCTTATACACTTCATTGCATATTAAGTGTATTTGGATTGTACCTACTTAGCACAACAGCACCATTGTGTTTTGCCCTTACATCTCAGCACCCAAAAACATAAAAGACTTTTAATGAATTCCCAAGGAAGATTAGATATATACAATGAACAATATATTTTGGGGTAGTGGGAAGCATACTTTGTTTGTTTTCATAATTTTCCATTGGGCTGACTGACACAGGGCTTTTTTTGGTTTTTATTTTTTATTGTAGCAAGCAGGCTGTGATCATGTTTTGAATTCCAAGGCAAAGATAGACAAATGTGGAATCTGTGGTGGTGATAATTCTTCATGTAAGACACTTGTAGGTACTTTCAACAGTGCTCAGTATGGTATGTTTGTTTTGTTTGTTTTTTAATCTTAATGCACATTTCAGTATAGTGTAGAAATTATAATTTACATTCAAGGAAGCAGGATTTCAGCATATGTTCTTTAGAACTTCTAATTTTTTCTAATTTTCAGTCATGTTCCCACTCAAGGATGCAGACGCAAACATTGTGCCATACGAACCCATTCAAGTGGGAAAAAAATCAATCTGACTACGGTCAAAGCAAAAGACATGAGTAAAAGATATGGTGAGGCTAAAAGTACTTTGAAAGGAAGAACGCTTCCTGCTTTTTACTTTGCATTCTCTTCTTTGATACTATGCAGCTGATGGACATATTCCAATGACCTGTTCTAGTTGTGTAAAGAGTTAGCAAGAAATTGGTGTTGTGAGCAGCTGATGAGGTTCCTTTTCTGCTACAGTAAAAAAAGATAGCCTGTGAAATATGAGCTTTCTCTTTACGGAGAAGAGAGGCAGCAATATTTATGCTCTTTCCTCTTCATTGGAAGGTAGTGAGTGAGAAACTTCTGTAAAACATTCATATGTCCTGTTTATTTGATTTAGTTTTTCTATTAGAGTTACTGGTAGTTCTTCTGTATGTAATCTGTTCTGGGAAGTATAGAGAGACTACTGTATGTGTGTAGCAGTACAGTTAAGTAGTCAGAGCACGGAACATAAGCACAGAATTTTCCAGGTTAATATTAGGCTAAAGACTCCTTTATGCCACTTCACTGGTTGAAAGAGACCACAGGCAAAGTGAAAATGATACCTGGAGAACTGCCAAACAGGATCTTTGTAGAACAAAGTAGTTGCTGGTGAAGAGGAAAGTATGCCAAGTGTCATAGTGGATTTTCTCTTCCCCTAGCAGAGGGCTCACTCCAATTGAAAATTACCAAAAATCTTAAAAGTGGTGTACAGATACCGTGGCCATACAAATACGTGTATTTTTTCTTGTGTGCATGCTGAGAGATTTCTTGTATGTAGCACAGGAATTTTATCATAAATACATTTGTTACAAGTCAGGTAAACATTATGTGTAACTGCCATTTATGCAAATATGGTTGCAACTGTCACACTCTGCTGTTTATCAACTTCCCATTATCTCAGACTTATTTGCTTCAAACTGAAGTTGGAGGGGAAAAAAAGCCCCATGTTTTGGAATGAGAAAAAACTTGATTTATTATTTGACTTCACACTTAGTAGAATGTTTTAAATTATGTTCAAATTATTCAAATTATAGCATATAAAAGATGATACTGAGTTATATTCCTGGACAGTATACTAAGCATTTGGGATTATCAGTCAGACATTCTCAACTAGGAGTACAGCAAAGCAAACAGGAGGTTGTAATTAGCTGACCACTAAAACTCCAGTGTCCATGGGACACCTAAGACATCCCTAGGCTGATGACTGAAGACATGGTCTAAGGAAATAGTCTTTTCCAAAAAAACTTATGAATCAGAATCACAACATAAGTATGCCAGTCTGTGCACTTGATCTTTTTCTCTTAACTTCATTCAGTTCACTGTTGTACTGAAACAAGTCATTTTACTAAGGCAGAATTTGGAACTGGCAATAGCAGCCAGTGGTATGTGCTTGTATTCATGCAGTTATAATGCTGTCAATAACATTATTCCTTCAGTAGTGAAGCAATAATCAGAAATTCTTTACAGCAGAACACTAATTTACTTGGCTCCCATTTTAGGAAATGAAAATCTAATTGCATACACTTTATTATTATGTTGGCTGTTATTATTGCATCAAATTAGAGTATTTGCAGATTTCCTGGACAATAGTAATTCTCAATGCCCTAGTATGTCAACTTGCAATTGCAGTGCTGCCCCCAGCTGGTAAATGTGATGGACCTGTAATTAGACTAAGTCGTCATTTAAATGCATGGCATAGTTTTAATAGGTTAAAAGCACTGGAAAGTTAATGAGTTACAAAATTTGTCATGTTTTAACCCCAACTGGAACCACACAGCTACTCCCTCACTGCCTCCCCGTGGGATGAAGGAGAGAATTGCAAGAGTGAAAGTGAGTGAACTCAAGGGTTCGGATGAAGACAGTTAAATTGCAAAGCAGAAGCCACACACACANACATATTAATGCTTCAGATTATGTGTTTGTGTCTATTTGTTTCCAATGATTGCCATACTCAGTTTTTCTCAGCTTCTGTTTTTCTCGGTCTCTGTACGGGTGTTAGATGGTGAGTTGGACTAGATGATCCTTGTGGGTCCCTTCCAACTCATAATATTCTGTGATTCTGTGATTNGAACATCCTCCTTTCCTTCTTTCCCCAGCTTTATCCTGAGCATGACATCATGTGGTCTGGGGTATCCCTCTGGTCAGTTAGGATCAGCTGTCCTGGCTGTGTNTTTGTGTGCAGAGCAACTGTTTTAATTTATTAACCTTATTTTGTTACCTCACATCAAGGCTACCACAATTCTACCTGGAGGTATTGCAAGAAATGATGATTCATTTATGAAGCACTTGTATTTTAAGTGTTCAGTCAACCTTTTAAGCAGGAGAATGTGGATCAAGCATGGCTAGTTTAACTGAAATACTTCCCTGTGCATACGGCCTGCAACACTGCAATATTTTAGACTCGTTGTTTTAATTGTTATTTTATTATCTTCTTTTTATTTAAGACTCATTCTTTAAAATGCTGTCATGAAATACCTATATGAGAGAAATGCTACTTCAATGATATAAACAGGGGATTGAGATGTATTTCATGTTAATTGACTTATTTTGATTTCTATAAATGTTTTCTTGTTAAATTTTGAGGAGTCACAATGTTTCCTGATTCCCATTTGATATATTTGACTGCTTTCTAGAGTAGTGTTGCTCTCTGGAGATTTTTCTGAGTAGCGGTAAAAACTTAAATTCACATTTTTGAACACAGAACCTAACAC
>WEKX01022414.1:44616-78587 GCA_013390025.1 Pitta sordida
GAGAGGTCATAGTCTTAAGCTTCAACACGGAAAGTTTAGGCTTGATATTAGGAAAAAGTTTTTTACTGAGAGAGTGATCCGGATGTGGAATGGGTTGCCTGCAGAGTTGGTTGACTCGCCAACCCTGGAGGTGTTTAAGGGTAAGCTAGATGAGGTGTTGAGCAACGTGATCTAGATGTCAACGCTCGGTTAGTTGGCCTATAGGTTGGACTAGATGATCTTCAAGGTCCTTTCCAGCCTTATCTATACTGTGATACTGTGTGATACTGTGATACTGTGATTTCTAGAAATGTTATTGCAGTACAGATCTGGTTGAAAGAGAAGCACGTCCATTTAAAATATTGTTATTATTGTTGTTGTTATTCAGAATATATTAAATTTTAAATGTAATTTTTCATTGAATTCAAATTTAAAATACTTCTAAATAGTATTCATTTTTATTTGCAGATTTGAGTTTTGAAAGTTAACATTTTAAACCAAGTTGTTTTAACCAACATATTTTACATTTCTCTGACCATGCAATGTCGATACATATGTTTACATGTTTTGGCAGTGCTCTAGTACTTGTGCAGGTGGATTTCACCATCGAGTTGTAGTATGTCAAGATGAGGAAGGAAGAAGTGCTAGTTACTGTGATGAGGCAACAAAACCTCCAGAGTCGAGACACTGTGATTCGGGACCCTGCCCACGATGGAACTTTGGGAACTGGGGAGAAGTAAGAGCATTTTACTTTTAGAGGGGAACACTGTCTACCACATAAGCTTAGAAACATAATTATTTGACTGTGAGAGGAAACAAACACACTTTTTTACTTATTTAAAAAGAATGAGTTTCAACTTGTTTAACTAAACTTTTTTGTTTTGATCAAATCCAGAACTGTATGGAAATGTGAGTAGTGTGAATACACATACAAAAGAAGCATTGTGTGAGGCTCAGGATGTACAACATAGAGTGTTGCAGTAGCATCGTGAATCTTGAGACATACAAAATCATATTCTGTTACAAAAGATGAATTGTATACAGAAAAACCTCATTGAAACAGCTAGTCTAAGAGAAAAAGTGAGCAGAAAAAGCTGTAGAGACACTTTATTGCATCTAATTTCATAGATACTGACTAGAGTAACTGCAAGCAGTGGTAGCTACTGGGTTGTAGTTACTCATTCGAAGTATGAAGGTAGGATTATGCATCTAAAAGGTGTGCCTGGGTTTTGCATTTTTTCTAGTCTAACCATTTGTTATTCCTGCCTACTTTTCTTAATTTTGATAAATGAACATCTTGAGTTGAAAAAAAAAGAAGACTTAGTTGAGTGACTTTTTTATTTTACTCCCCCTGCCACCCCCCCACCTTCGGCCAGATTTAGCCATTCAATCCGAGTGTCACTTTTTCTGTCCATAGCCACAGACTTGGGCTACAGTTAATGCAGATGCTGCAAATTTTGTCTTGGGAATGCAGTAAAAAGCTATGAACTACTATTGGTTGTTTTAATAGCTCACTAAGAATGAGTGTTAGTATTTTTGTCTGGTGTTGTAGAATTGCAGGTAAACTGAAACCCAGAAAACACTTCCTAGAAGTATTTTACACTTAGTCTGTGTAAATGAAACTGTATAAATGTGTGTGCTTTCTGGGTTTTCTGCTGATTGTCCTGCAAGGAAACTAGTTTTAACAGAAATTTCCGTATTTCCTCTCATTAAAGGAAGAATCACAGAATCACACAGAATATTCTGAGTCGCAAGGGACCCACAAGGATCATCAAGTCCAACTCCCAAGTGAATGGCCCTTACAGGGATCAAACCCACAGTCCCAGAGCCATGGACATAACCTAATTCCCTGTGCCATAGTCCCATTATCTAGACCATGTCACTGAGTTCCTCATCCAGTCTTTTTTTAAACACCTCCAGGGATGGTGACTCCACCACCTCCCTGGGCAGACCATTCCAATGAGAGATCACTCTCTCTGAAAAAACTCTTCCTAACATCCAGTCTAAACCTCCCCTGGCATAGCTTGAGGCCATATCCTCTATTTCTGGTGCTGGCAGCCTGAGAGAAGAGATTTACACCCACCTGACTGCAACTTCCCTTCAGGTGGTTGTAAACAGCAATGAGGTCACCTCTGAGCCTCCTCTTCTCCAGGCTGAACAACCCCAGCTCCTGCAGTCGCTCCCCATAGGGTTTGTTCTCCAGTCCTTTCACCATCCTTGTCACCCTTCTCTGGACCTTCTCAAGAAGTTCAACATCTTTCTTAAACTGGGGAGACTCCATGACAGAATAGTCTCTCTGAGACTTTCTGCAGAAAATCATTTGATAAACCACCAAAATGTAGTTTGGTAAATATTTTGATGAAAGGATTTTTTTCATTATGAGAGTTATTATTGCTGTATCTTTTGCTTTAATGGTACATGATGACTGTCTTATCAAAATTATTGCGTATAAAATTCTGTATTTCAGTGTACTCAGACTTGTGGAGATGGAATAAAGACGAGACTGGTGATTTGTCAGCTTCCTACTGGCCAAATGTTGGGTGATCAAAACTGTGAAATTCTAGACAAGCCACCTAATATGGCACAATGTAATGTGCATTCTTGCCCTGGTGATGTCTCATGGCATCGGGGACCGTGGAAATCGGTACGATAGCATTCACTAATATTTTTTGCTTTCTTGTTCTTTCTGGCACTCTAGTATTTCCCTTTGCCTTTAAAAGTTATGTTACTATTTTGTTTGATAACAGTGAAATAATAATGTGTGTGGAATATAGTCTATGTAGTTTCATTAAAAAATTATTCCTGCAGTCGATTAATTAATTAAGAAGCAGCCTTTTCCTTCAGTGGGAACAGTATCATGCTCTGTTAAATATTACAGGGAATATTTTGAAAATTACCAGAAATACTCAGAGCTGATAGCAGTATCTAGTAAGTTGTTCTATTTTGAAGGGTTATGATTTGACCTGTCTTTAAATTTAGAAGTACATTTTATGCTGTAGTATTATCTACTTATTTATATTTGTAAAAACCCTCCAAACTTTCTAGGGCATAACTTCTTTCCTACAATGTATTTAAGTATTAAGATAACTCATACACATGTATATTATACTCTGTCATCAAACATTTTACTCTATATTACCTATACATTTGTGTATAAAAGCTTATATTAGTAGTTTTAAAGCAGGGACTACTTATCTATGTATAATAATGTATGTAACTATAATATGTTATTGTCTACATGTCACTGTCTATTAATATTTACATATTAATGCCTGCTGTAATCACCATTAATCTTTAAAATTACTACTTGTAGATTATTAACATACTGAAATAATCATAGCAAGCTCTGCAATATAAAGTGCATTATATTTCTCAAGTTGTGCATTTGACAACGATATTGATTACTGTGCTAAATTCTAAGGAGAATAATGGCAATCAAAGGAGATTGGATCCAGTTCTGGTTCCATTGAAATCCGCAAAAAACTTGTCATTAACATCCCTGGGAGATGGGCTGGCATTACAGTTGTTTGGGATTTTTCATTAAGAAAATTATGTTATTTGCTTCTTGAGTTAATATGGGAACATTTAAAAAATATTGTCCTATTTCAACTTTAATAATTTACTAGTTTTTATATAGTCTGTTCTAATTTATTGCAAATAGACTGTAAAATAACAGTTTGAATTAATAGTTTGCCACAGTTATCTCTTACTTCCGCTATGCAAAACAGAGTTTCAGTTTGTGTTTAGCAAACACAACTATCACACAGCAGAGTATCTTGTTTAGCTATTAGCCAAATAATTAGTGATGAGTTAGTAATCCTTGATTAATATATGTATTTCAGGTGCTGAGAAGACAAGCAGTGTTCAGTACTCTGTTGCCTTTGAACTCAATGTTTGTCTTTCTTTTAAATCAAGAATTACGTATTCACAGCCTGTTCATTCACTGGGTGATGCAGTTTGTCCTGCATTAATAGGTTACCTGTAAGCTTTTGTATTGTAAATGTTACATGTGGCTTAGTTTTAAAAAGATTTTCATTGTTGGTTTATATGTCAATTAACATGAAAAGCCATTTTAATCCTCCAAAAACAAAGTTTAGAATGGATTCTATTTATGAGAGAGAGAGTTTGTGGTGTCTGTTTTACATACGATTGCAAGCTCCATGGTTAATCTGTCAAAGACTTAATTTCATCACACATGGTATTATGCAGAAACAAATGTAGCAGACCCAGGAAATAAAAGCAGGCTCACATATTGAATATGATGTCATATTTTAGTAATATAGCCACTTTGAATGTTGCCAACACACTAACTTCAGTTATTTTTTGTTGCTGTTTAAACAGAACAAAATATATTCATTGCAGATACTATTAGGAAGGAACAATAAAAGCTTTGGTTTTTGTGTCCTGGCCTAACATAAACAGATTTGTTTAGCCATGGTTGACTAGTGATGTGTTAGTTTGGCAATAAATCATGGCACTGACTATCTTAGGCATTTCTGAACTAAAATATGCTCTAAAAGAGCATCTAATAGTTCTAATATAGGAACTGTTAATAACTGGAAGCTGGAGTCTGCAAGCCTGTCACATGTACACTTACTCCCTTCTCTGTAAAGACAGCAAGAATCAGATAAAACACTACTTACATTTTTCATTAAAGTATTGAGTAGTATTTATGTGTCAGGACAGCAGTGCAGTGCACTTTTGTGTCTACTAGTGAAATTCCAATATTAAAACTTAAGCAGAAACTGAGATGCAAGAATTCCTTATTATAGTGCAATTTTCTGTAACCGATTCTGCCATCTTTTCCTTTGGACCTGCATGGATGGAAGATAATACATGGAGAGGGTGAGTAGAAAGGAGGGAATTTCTGACTAATGGCTTTACCTGGATCAACTCCTTGACCTTCTTGAATATGGGCTCTTCTCTGGTCCAGACAGTTCAGATATGGGAATCAAAAATTGCTTAAAGAAACTTTTCCTCATTCTGATGTAGCCTTGTTTAAATCATGTCTGAACTAAAAGCTTCGAAGATTCATGGATTATTCCAACTTCTTCATGGCCAGATAGTTTCCTCTTGGATTTTATATACCAGCAAAAATATATTCGAAGTCAAATTAGCTAAGACTAATTCAGAACCCTGAGTCAAGAACTTGACCTACCATGTAGAAGGATTCTTCTAGTTTGTCAGTTGTGAAAGTCTTTTGTGCTTCCTTCCATATTGGGTCATTCTTCCTAACAAAAAATTCTAGCACAAAACAACCAAATATGGCGCTTAGTGTCGTGTCTAGTTGACAAGGTGATCGGTGATTGAGCCGAGGTTGGACTAGATGATCTTGGAACATCTTTTCCACCCTTAGTGATTCTATGATTCTAACTTCTTCCACTAGCTATATTAGAAGACTTTCAGCAGTATGCCTATTTCTTTCAGTTACTGATTAACTTCACACAATGTCATTAAAATGAAACATATCTTGTAAATATACAATAAGACAGTTGCAAGGAAGGCTCACTTTATGATTTGAAGCCAGAATTTTGATTGATCCTTTCTGCAGTTTGGCAGCTATGGGCTGTTACACTTTAAAATGTCTGTCTGTGAATATGAGAGCTGACCATCACCAAGCGTAAAGGCCAGGTGCTCCTCTCTTGCTAGTTTCCACAGCTGTCCAAATGGATGTGAGGCAAGCAAATCTCAAATTCTCAAGGCTTGTGCCACTCCAGGAGGCTTTCTCAGAAATATCATCCATATGCAGAAACTTGGTTTCTTTGGTAATCTATAAATCTTCATTTCAGCCCAGTATTTTCATATAATGGTATCCAAATGAGAAAGACTCTCTGAAGTTTTGCAGGGAGGATGATTAGGAAACACATCCTTATGCCTGTAAGTTGAATTTGTTTGATCTGGAGGTAATTGAGAGACTCTAGCAATGATCTTTTTAGAATGTGACATATGTCTTCCACCCTTTAGTAAAAACTGAACTTACTAATTTTTTTCCTTTTTTTGGTTTCTTAATTGCCTTGTAATGGTTTTTACCCTGGCTGGATGCCAGGGGCTCGAACAGTCGCTCAGTCCCCAATAATAAGATGATATACAAAGGGTGGGTTGGAATAAGGCAGTTTAATACAGTGATCCTCCGCATAGTCGCAATCCGTAATTTGCGAGATCCCATACCCACTGTTGATTTTCCAATGAGTTGTGGGACCCGTCATGTGGGCAGAACCTACCGTGACCTCAGTCTGCTGAGCCGGCCCCGGCCTCAGCGCTCCCTCGCCCCCCCGGTCCCGGCGCTCCCTCGCCACACTGGTCCTGGCCCCGGCGCTCACTCGCCATGCCGGCGCCAGCCTCAGCGCTCACTCGACCCCCACCCCGCGCCAGTCCTGGTGGAGCACGGCCAGACATCTGAATCAAGTCCCACGCTCAGGACCGTCCTCCAGACCTTGTATGGGGAGGGGGCGTGGCTACGGGCGTGGCGTACTTAACTACATAGTGGGTTTGCTATCTTCGCAGATTCCAAGACTCGCATGAAGAAGGTCAGACACAACAGCCCGCGAGTAACAGGGTTCACTGTATATGCAAAAGGACTAATCTCTAGTTCCCATCAGCAGAGGTGTCCATCCACATCTAGGGAAGCAGGACTCCTACACGTGTTTAGAAGGCAGTCATTGAGAACAATGAATGCACCCCTCTTCCTCTTCCCTTCCTCAGCTTTCATATCTGAGGTGACATCGTGTGGTATGGAATATCCCTTTGGTCAGTCTGGGTCAGCTGGCCTGCTCGTGTCCCCTCCCAGAATCTCATCCTCAGCTGGGGGGAAGGAACATTATTGTGATGTGTGCCCGGCTGTAGTCAAAACACTTGTGTGTTATCAACACTCTTCTAAGGGCTGCTGTGGGCTCAGACAGAGTCAGGGTGAGTTTAACACAATCCATTCATCTTGAAGGACTCTGCCTGTTTTTTAAAAAATGTTGAAGAGAGAATATTTATAATGAAATTGAGGTTGATAAATATTATATAAACATTCCTAAATGGAAGTGTTTAAAAATTTGAAACATTTTATTTCAGTTTCGTTGCCAAATTGTCATGTATCTAAGTACAGTACCTCTTTTTTTATATGTATGAATGACAATATAGATTTATATATGCATGTTTGTAATGTATTTATGAGTTAAAGAATATTTGAGGTAAATATAGCTTAATTTTATGTGGTTGCACCACTAGTAAATTTGGCCCATGTAAGTTGGATATTTTTCTATTATGGTACTCTAGTTTCACTGGTAAAGTGATTGAGGCAATATTCCAAAACTTCATGAGAGAATGAAGAAAGTACAAGCTAAAAAGTATGGAAACCATATGTCAGATTATATAATGTCAAGAAAAATTGCATGGCATTCTGACAGCTAGCTAAGAGTACTTTGTTCTAGTGTAGATTTATATTGTATCCCTTCTTTCCAGAGTGCATTGTTGGATTTCTGAGTTCAATCTGTGCAATAAGACTTCTGGTTTATTTTATAAATTTTCATCAGCGTGGTTCTGGTTTTTGACCCTAATGACAACCAGTTGTGTTTTACTTCAAGCATGAACAGAAAGTATTACAAATTTGCAAAGATACCGTAAGGTTTTTACACTGAACTATAATTGGTAGGTTTAACAGTTTTGTACTAAAAGAGCTGTAAAATAATCTGTCTTAATTGAGTTCAAGAGTTACTTTCAATATTAAGCTTTTTTGTCTTCAAGCAGTATTTTCTATACCCACACACTTCAGTATTCTTAGCCAAATAATGGTTTGTTACCTGCCCAGAATTTATGTGGGAATACATTTTAGTTTGATCAATGGTTATGTTTAGGTACAACAAATCTGCAGCTACATGAGGCAGATATATTTACAATCTTGAAAAGCTTTTATGTACAGTGTGCTAGAGAACAAAGTATTATTTTTAGCAGCACTTGGCTGGGAAGTAATCTGACACACAGTAGCAAGTTGGGAGATTTCCCGTGCCAAAACCCTCACCTAGCACCTAGGGAAGATACCTTTTGTTTTACTCTTTCTTCTGCTGCTCAGCAGGTGATAACTCTTCCACACATCTAGTGTGCATTTGTTAATGGAGATTTTTTCTGATGCCTTCATGTCAAGGATTGTATTTGGCTACTAACCAAAGCAACCCCTTTTTGTCTCGGTTTCTGTTAAGGCTTTGTTATTTATCTCAAGGTTAAATGGTCATATCTTCCTTTTCTATGCCACCTGGTTTGTTGCCTGCACAATGGAAAACAGTGGAAATTTATCAAAATTACTGATACATATGTACTTTTATTGTGCTATGTACCTTTAATTTTTACATATTTTTCTAAAAGGGTTTAGGGAGTGTGGGTGTGTATTATACTGGAGGAATAGAATAAGCTCTTCATATATGGGAATACAATACCCTCAGGCTTCACATAGTGAGGAAAATTTGTTCACGTTTTTGGCTGACAAGATTTTTTACATATTTAGGGGCTTGGCTTTATTTTTTGGCCCCTTGTCATTTTTCAATGCTTAACAAAACAGCAAGGTTCTGCTTAGGCAGTTGGTGGTAGGAGTTGGTGTTACCTGCAAAGCTTTATATCTCATTTGAGCATTCATTCTTATGTGAATGTGGATAGCTACCTAAATTTTATCATAAACATTTAAACCTGAAATGTTCAGGTTAACTTCTCATCCTTTCTTGTTCCTTTAGAAAGAATACATAGCTCCATACAGAAGATAACTATATTTTGTTTGTCTGAAATGTTTATCAAATATAGATTTTAATTTGTTTTCTTTTCCTCACTCTTCGGATTTGTATGTAATTCATTAGTATTACTTTTTCAGAGAAAATTCAGACAAAATAGGCATGAAAAGAGTGGGTCATCCTCAAAATTACGTTTAAGTGTTACTGCAATTACTTACTGCCTTTCAGGCACATGATGTAGTATTCTTTCAAATGGCTGTTTTTCTCGTTCTTCAGTTTTCTACCTACTTTCTCTTGCATAATTTCAATGTAATTCTGTCTTTGCAGTAGTGGAAGAAATCTATTATTACTTTTAATGAATATGAATGTATTTTTTTTTAATAGTCCCAGTCTCCTTCCAGTGTTGTTAATGCCAGGCATCCCATTGACTTCTGCAGGAGCAGAAGCAGCCAGAAATTGCGTAAATAAAATATTTATTTGTTTCCATTTTAATGCAAAAATTCTTGCTATGTATGATAAGTGCCTTCATTTACATTTTCTAATATGTATAAAGTATTTATATCCTTAAAAATAATCTTTTATATTAAAAGGGAATTCAGAATCAGTAAACTTGGTTTTCAAAACCAGTTTCAGTTTTTTACCTCTACTCCTTCTTCTGCCTAATGTCAAACTTCAAAATACCTCACTGCCAATACAGCACATTAAATTAATATCCCATGGCCTGAAATCTTAATGTTAGCATTTGATATTCATTTTTTAAAACTTTGGAAATTCACGGGAGGAGGGCCCTTTGCAGAGATAGCTGACAAGATACGTCACTGCCCAAATAATGTCACAAAACAGACTTGGGATAGTGAATTTTATTTAGGGTCATTCTATAAAAATGAAATTAAAAACTTGTTTCCAAAATTCAAAAGCAAATATTTGTGTAATGTTTATCCAGTTTAGAGGAAATTTCTGCTTTTTGGTGCTATGTTGCCTGTATAGTTATAATGTATATGTGGTAATTTAATTTAATGACTGTGACTTGTGTCTGTGAAATGCAGTTGCATTTTAACCCTTCGTTTTCATGAATGTTGTGTGGCTTTGTGTTTATATTTATTGTGCCTTTTATTAAGAAATGTTAATGTTTAAAGTCCTTAAAAAATAAATAAAAGGGTGGGATGAGAACTAACCACTTTTGCTCAAAGTGAGGGGTTTTTTTACTCTAGCATAACCTTTGTGTTAAAATTAACTTCATGCGATGTTTTAGTGACATTTTCATGAAGAATGCTCTAATTCTTGAACAGGAAAAAAATACTGATAAAAGCAGCAATTGATGCCACTGGTCAGCTGGACTGGAATAGGTAGTTGGCACATGATCTTTGGTGACAAAGCTTAAAGATCCTAGCTGTTGAAGTTTTTGCTGGAGCTTCAATTTTATGGCCCAGTCCTGCTCGCATGTAGTCAGTGATAAAAGACATAGAAAACTGAAGATCATAACATAATGCTCAGCTCAGGACAAAGTTTGCAGAACTTTCAGACCCTGCATTTAGAAAGAGGACAAGTAGAGGGTAACACAGTTAAAATAATAAATAAAAAAAAATTAAAAAAAAAACCCCAAAGCAACAAAAAACCAACAGAAACCAAACTACCGGAATATAATGGAAGGGGAAAAGAAACAAGTGGTCCTTAATAGCGTGCCGAAATACATGCAACCATTTAACGAGAATGAAATGAATGTGAAGTTGCTGGTGTATTTATTAGAACTTTCAGAAAAGCTGAAGATTACCAGGTGGGCAGATCTCTGTGAAAATGATTCTGAGCTGCCTGTATATGTGCGGTAGTTTCAAAAACCCCAGTCAGAACTCATAGATGTTGGTTCAAAGTGGTTTTGATATCCACATTTGAAAGTTGTTAAACATATATTAAGCTATTAGCGTTTCCAAACATTTATGAGGGTCAATACACAAGTATGTTTATTCCCTGGTATGGACTGGAAAACAAACAGTATGTTCCCTAGTTCTGTATTGCAGGAGTTCCTAGTTCTTTCTTTGAAAACCAGTAATTGTTCAGACTGGTGACTCCAGTAAGACAGGCTGCTGTATTAACCAGTATATGTTCTAGTATGCATCTATCTATGGCCCCTTCACTTCAATGGGAACAGGACTGGGCATTTAGATTTCCTACTGCATCAGTTCTTTTGAAGCTTTCATGTGTGCATGTATTTATGCACATGAAATGTGACATTGGACAAATATACACAAGAGAGGCTTAGCTTGAAAGCACACTGGATTTAAACACATGATGGTAGGTAAAATGTTATATTTCTCATCTAAAATATACTCATATTTTCATGCCAAATTAATATTTAATGTAAATTTGGGGAGGGAGGGAATAATTATCTAGGTAATACATAGTTAAGTGACATAGAAAGGGTTATAGTATTTTGTATGCTTCTAAAAAAGTTTGAAAATTCTGCCAATACTGTATTGTTTATTTCATATATTTCATATATTTCACTGTATTTTCAGATTTTAAAGTTCAAATACAAAATCTTAGATTTTAATCAAATGAAAAACGTGAAGTGCAGTAATCCCTTGCTACTTCACACTTTGAGTTTTGCTCCCTCACATCTTTATGGTGTTTTTTCCAGCAAAGACACCATAGTCTTCCCTCGATTTTTCACAGTGCTTTTCCATGTGCACATGCACAGAATCCCTCTGACGTGCCGCGGGTGGGGATTGGTATGCCCCGTGGTGCAGGATTGGTATGCCCCAGCGGGTGGGTGGGCAGCGCCTCTTGCTTGCTTGGGGACTGCCCTGAGTTTGCTCCCTACATGGTAGGGAATGTTTATAACATGGTGTCAATGACCCTGTCCCTGCCTCTACTGTGCAACATGGGCAGTGACACCTTTCCCCGTTCCCGCCTCCACCACACGGAAAGGTGGGGACTCCTTGCTGTGTTGGCATGGCTGCAGGGAATACCAGAGATTCCCTGGGACTCCCTGGGTGGGCAGGGGCAGAAGAGACCCCCTTCATTCCCGTGTGCTGTCCCCACACCCCATCCCTGTACCTGAAAGGTGATGGTGCAGTGCTGCTGCCGCCATCCCCAGTCTCGGAAAAGCGGGGGTATGGCACTGCTGCTGCTGTCTCTGTCCCTGTCTCCGAAAAGTGGTGGTGCAGTGCTGCTGCCACTGTCCCTGCACCCCCACCCCAGTCTCCAAAAAGCAGTGGTGTGGCACTGCTGCTGCCGTCCCGGTCTCTGTCTCTGAAAAGCGGCGGTGCGGTGCTGCTGCCACCATCCCTGTCCCCGAAAAGCAGTGGTGTGGCACTGCTGCCACTGTCCCTGTGCCCATCCCTGTCTCCAAAAAGCAGCCTTTCAGCACTGCTGCCACCGTCCCCAAGCCCCGTCTCTTTTTCTGTAAAGCGGCAGTGCGGCACTACTGCTGCCGTCCCACACCTCGTCTCTGTCCCTGCCTGCACCACTGTCGATTGTGGGGGGAAGGGGCGACGCCACTTGCCCTTCATGGTACATGCTGCAGATGGAGATGGAGATGCAGATGCAGATGGGCTCTCGCCAGGCCCCTGCGCTCACTTGCCCTGCTGCTGCACCGGAACAGCGTGGGGGCCGTACCATCTGCCCACTGCTGCTCAGCATGCCCTGGCAGTGAAGGCATCCCTGCAGTTGCTGGGGCTGAGGGGGTGGAGATATGGGTGTGGCTTATTTGCGTAGTCATGGTCTGCTGCTTTTAGCAGAATCCAGGTTTCACGGGTGTCACACAGTCCCTAAATCCTGTGAAATTTGAGGGATTACTGTAATATGAAGCAATACTTTTTATTGAGCAGAAAGACACGCAGAGGTCATGTATTTGTCAGTCCATTCATTTCTGAGCTACTGTTTTGCTGTTGATAACATAATTAAAAATGATAAATTAGAAGTTGCACTTGCTGGGATCCATCATTTCTTCTACTTGTATTTTGGCTTTTACAAATTCAATTGAAATTAATTAATCTACAGTTGTAAGGCTGTATTATGACTATTTACTTTTATAATCGGTTAATAGAAAATACCCTATCTTTTAAAATAATAAAATGAAATTTGAAATTGTGAAAATATTGTAATCAAATGCTTTTTTACAGTACAATCCATTTGTGCAGATGTAATTTCCGTAATGGATTTTCGATCATGTTAAAAACGTGGTTCAACTTTCATCATGGAGACCTGTGAACAAAATGTCCCTCTGAAGGGTCTGGCATTACTTTCCAGTGAGAGCACAGATTATGTAATTCCTGTGCATTTGTTCAGTTTTCTCCAGCTTCTCGGGAGGCAGCACACTAACCTCCATATGACCTAGTCTGTTTTATTGTGTCCAGTTTTTGGAAGCAACAAATGGATTCACTTTGGGTTGCTCTTTCATTTTGATGAAGTTTTGTGAACACAACTGCTGAATGGACACAGGTACATCTGTAGTTCTATATTTGAAAATGTGTCTGGAAATCTACCCATTTATTTGAAACAGGGAGAAAAACCCTGTGGTGTTTTTGCTCACAGTGCATTTCCCTAACATCTCCTATCTCCATTTCTGACACCCTTCTTTCCTGATGTTTGCATTTTAGTCACTGTCTCCAGAGTAGCTGCCTTCATGTAATTGCTTAAAAGTATTACTAATATTACATGACTTTGGTGTAAAGAAAGATGAGATTTGCTGAAGTCCAACCAAGGCAGCAATTCGATGTCTGCAATGCTGTAATGGTGAACATACCTGTATGAAGCTCTTGAAGAAGGTATTGAAGGCAAAGAGCAGGACTGCTGTTTAATTTTTTTAATTTGTCACAAATTGATACTTGTAGATTAGATTTTCAGAAAGCTGAGTGAGAGTCTAGCTCTGTTCCTAATTGGCAGTGATTTCAGAGGGAAAGTTAAGGCAGAATTTTTTATTCAGAATGTTGTTTCTTTGTTTTGTGTTTTAATTTACTAATGTTTTTGTATGTTTGATTGTGATTTACCTCAGCCGTCTGTCGTTTTCAGATGACAGATGATA
This sequence comes from Pitta sordida, assembly GCA_013390025.1. Taxonomy (NCBI): domain Eukaryota; kingdom Metazoa; phylum Chordata; class Aves; order Passeriformes; family Pittidae; genus Pitta; species Pitta sordida. The sequence continues at coordinate 58,321 of WEKX01022414.1, forward strand.
CAAGTTAAGTACATGTACCAGATACGTTGCTGCAGAAACGCTGGCTGAACAATGTAGTTCATGTGTTCCCTCTCTCCCAGTAATGAAAAGTATGATCATCCTATTAATTGTTGCAATATGTAGTGTCATGAGCGACAGTGATAATGTTGCTTGAATAAGGGCTGGTGGTGAAGTTCCTAGCAGAGGTAGCTGCAGATCTTCAGTGACATTTAAGACCTGTATGTGAGGTAGGTGAACCTGCCAAATGGCTGGTGAAAGGAGGCAGCAATACCTATTGGTTTCCTGATTCTCAGGTGGTAACCAGACACAGCAGATCCAAGAGTAAGTATAGCAGGAAAAATAGCTATACAATTCAACTTTTATTGTAATTGAGAGATTAAATGTAACATATTAAAGAATAGTTAAATGTGATATGTGATAAAGAGTTAAAATACGATATGTGATTACTGTTGAATGAGAACACATTATTAATCAACCTGATCTCCTTTTATGATCTGGTGACTTGCCTGGTTGATGAATAAAGGCTGTGGATGTTGTGTACTTGGACTTTAGCACAGCCTTTGATACGAATTCCCATGGTAAGCTTCAGGATAAACTCTTAGAGCATGGACTAGATAGAAGCATTTTATGTTGGGTTAGGAATTGGTTGGATGGACGAACTCAGAGACTGTTGGTGAATGGTGCCACATCCAGCCGGCAGCCAGTCACTAGTGGAGTCCCACAGGGGTCAGTGTTAGGCCCGGCACTGTTCAACATCTTTATTGATGATATGGACAAGGGAATTGAGTCCACCATTAGTGCATTTGCAGATGATACCAAGTTGGGGACAAATGTTGAACATCCAGAGGGTAGAAGGGCCCTTCAGAGGGACCTTGACATGCTGGAGAAATGGGCAGACTCCAATAATATGAGATTTAACAAGTCTAAGTGCCAAGTTCTTCACTTTGGACATAATAACCCCATGCATCACNTGGTGGAGTCGCCATCCCTGGAGGTGTTTAAGAGAAGACTCGACGAGGTGCTCAGTGACGTGGTCTAGATGGTGGGATGCTTGGATGGATGGAGTGTGTTGCCCATGGTTCCATGCTTGTGGGCCTGATCCCTGGGTGGGCATTCACTTGGGAGTTGTACTAGATGATCCTGAGGGTCTCTTCCAACTCAGAAGAACCTGTGAACCTGTGAACTCATGAAATTATTATGTTTTTAATACACACACACACACTAATATTTCCATAATCCATTATTCTTGTGTTATTCTAGTAGCTAAAAGCTTTTTTTGAAGGTCTCATTTTGTTATGTGTATCAGGTAGGTAAAACAAAAAGATGGTTACTGACTGGAAAAGCTCAGTCTTCTTTATGAGGTATACATAGACAGAGTGGGAATACATGGCACAGTGAAGCCTGGCTGAGTATCACGGTAGTTGAGAAGCTGAGCATAGTAAGAGACTGTTTTTCAAATGCTCTGTTGTTGGCATCAAGAAGGATGTCAGGCTTTAGGCAGTGATGTGCACAATAGTCGTGTTCATCCTGAGGGGTAAAGTCATTATGGGGATTTCAAAGAAGAACCTGGTCACCTGTTTTATTTGTGCTGAAGTCGAGGTAATGGATAGTGCTTTAAGATACCAGAGAGGTAGGATAAAGGTTCACAAATCTAACTGGAATGAATAAAATTCTTTGTGTGCAATCACTAAGTGCAATTTCAAGAGTTCTGGTTTTGACTTTTCCAACAGCTGCAAACATTATGGTTATTCATCTGTGTCGTGGTTTGACCCTGGCTGGATGCCAGAGGCCCACCCCAACTTCTCCTGAAGGAGAAAACTAAAAAAAAAAAACAAACTGGAAAATAAAACTGGAAAATAAAATAAAACTGGTCACAGGCAAAAGAAGCAAGGCAAAACTATAAATAAAGAACATAAAGGGTTTATTTTCTAACTAACAAGCTCAGAACTGCAAGGGAAGCATCATTTAGAAGGCAACCTTTCTCCCCCCACCCCTCCTTCTCTTACAATAGATGTAATATTCCCTTTTCCACCAGGAGAAAAAGGGGGAACACAGGGTAGGGGTAAACCAGGCAAGTTGGTATTTCTGATCAGATCCAGGGTAGGAACCATCTCTCTGCCCTTCCATAAAGTTCTCTCTCTCTCACAAGAGGGAAAGGTCTTTCATGACCCCTCCCAAGTGAGATCTCGACCTGAGGACGACAGTTCTTCTGAAAAATTCTCTGTTGTCCAGAAGTCACAGCCAGGATTGCAGCTTTTAAGTACTGGCTTTTCTGCTTCATAATGAGCCCATCCCAAAAGTACACAAATACTATAACAATGCCCAAAAAAAGTCTGTCCAGGGATTTCTGCGGAGCTCTCAGCTAGCTCCAAGTTTCTGTCTCTGGGCTCCAACACATCAGCAGTGTTGTCCAGTTTTTACCTCTCCATCTTCAGTCTTAATGCTTAGACGGATTCTGCGGTCCTGGTTCTCTCTCTTTGGTCCATAGGTTTTCACCATGGTCAGTCCAATTCACAAGCAGCAGCGGGATGCCTGGAAGAACATCTCTACCCCTTCTCTCGTGGGCCTGGGGGCCTTCAAATCTCTCAGCCTCCCGACGCAGGTTCTGAGCTGGCACGCTACATCTTACTACTGAACTTTTTTTTCTTCTCTCCCAAGTATGTTATTTGCAGAGACGCGTTTATCTCTACTCTATAACCTTGAAGGCCCTGGCAGCACAGAGAGAGTCCAGGCAAGAACTGAGTTGTTAACCCCCTCGCTACCAGAGCAGCAGAAAACCCCCTAAACCATAACAATCTGCCATCCAGGCAGATTGCTGTTTTCCCTCATTAAGGCTACTGCCAGCTGCAGCAGAAGAGAAAATTCAGACCATGCGATGTCAACTTTAAAATGACAGAATCTACTAGGTTGGAAAAGACCTCTGAGATCAAGTCCAACCTTTGACATAAACACTCTCTTGCCTACAAAATATGGTCTAAAATTTCTCTATAGTGTCATCAGTAGAGTTCGGCTTCTTGCAGACGTGAAGTCATTTTACCTTCAATATATGTGCTGATGGTTCTGACTTTGCTTTAATCAGAATGTATTTACTTTTAAGGGAAATCCATTGCTAGTAGATGCCACAAATATCCTCTCATTACAGTTTTTCTTTCTGGTTGTCTACATCAGTCCTAAAATCTATCTTTATTCCTCTTTATTCCTCCATCAGGCTGCAACAAACTCCACTTCTTATTGGATGCAGAGAGGAATATAGTAACTAGAGATGAGGACAAGGCAGAGATACTTAATGCCTTCTTTGCCTCTGTTTTTGACAGCAAGTCAGATTGCCTACAGGATAACTGGACTTCTGAACTGGTGGGGGGGTAGGGGCACAATATAACTTCCCTGTAATACAGGAGGAGGTAGTTAGAGACTTTCTGTGTGGCTTGGATCCTCACAAGTCCATGGGACCAGATGGGATACTTCCTAGGGTGACGAAAGAGCTGGCAGATGAATTCACTAGGCCACTCTCCATAATTTACCAACAGTCCTGGCTTACCGGTGACATACTGGAAGACTGGAAATTGGCTAATGTGACACCCATCCACAAGAAGGGCCAGAAAGATGGCCCGGGTAATTATAGACCTGTTGACCTGACCTTGGTCCTGGGTAAAGTCATGGAACAGATATTCCTGAACACTATTAATCAGCACCTGCAAAATAACTACTATATTAGACCTAGTCAGCACGGATTTAGGAGGAGTAGGTCCTGCCTGACCAACCTGATCTCCTTTTATGAACTGGTGACTCGCCTGGTTGACGATAGAAAGACTGTTGGTGTTGTGTACTTGGACCTTAGCAAAGACTTTGACATGGTTTCCCATGGTAAGATTCAGAAAAAACTCTCAGAGCATGGATTGGATAGGAGGATTTTGCTTTGGGTTAGGAATTAGTTGGATGGATGAGCCCACAGAGAGGTGGTAAATGGTGCCACATCAGCTGGCAGCCAGTCACTAGTGGAGTCCCACAGGGGTCAGTCCTGGGCCCTGTATTGTTCAACATCTTTATTGATGATATGGACAAGGGAACTGAGTCCACCATTAGTAAGTTTGCAGATGATACCAAGTTGGGGACAAATGTTGAACTTCCAGAGGGTAGAAGGGCCCTTCAGAGGTACCTTGACAAGCTAGAGAAATGGGCAGACTCTAATAGTGTGAGATCCAAGTGCCAAGTTCTTCAATTTGGACATAATAGTCCCATGCATCACTATTGGCTGGGGGATGAGTGGACGGAGAGTGGTGAAATGGAGAGGGATTTAGGAGTAATGGTTGACAGAAAACTTACTATGACCCAACAGTGTGCCCAGGTGGCTAAGAGGGCCAATGGCATCCTGGCCTGTGTCAGGTCTAGTGTGGCCAGTAGGATGATGGAAGTTTTTGTTCCCCTATCCTCAGCACTGTGTCCATTTCTGGTCTCCCCAGTTTAAGAAGGATGTTGAGCTGCTTGAGACGGTCCAGAGAAGGGTGACAAGGATGGTGAAAGGACTAGAGAACAAGCCTTATGGGGAGCAACTGCAGGAGCTGGAGTTGTTCAGCCTGGAGAAGTGGAGGCTCAGAGGTAACCTCATGACTGTTTACAGCTACCTGAAGGGAGGTTGCAGTCAGGTGGGTGTAAATCTCTTCTCTCCGGGTGCCAGCACCAGAACGAGAGGACATGGCCTTAAGCTACACCAGAGGAGCTTTAGGTTGGATGTTAGGAAGAGTTTTTTCACAGAGAGAGTGATCTCTCAGTGGAATGGTCTGCCCAGGGAGGTGGTGGAGTCACCATCCCTGGAGGTGTTTATGAAAAGACTGGATGAGGAACTCAGTGACATGGTCTAGATAATGGGATGATGGGATAGGGAATTACATTCTATAATTTAAAAAAAACAATTGATGATGACATGAGCCTGTGATCAGCTCAGATAGACAGAACATGGTGTTCATGGCACCAGGGTTGTGGGTTCAATCCCTTTATGGGCATTCACTTGGGAGTTGGACTTGATGATCCTTGTGGGTCCCTTCTAACTCAGAATATTCTGTGATTCTGTGTAATTCTGTGATCATTCCTGTTTTTCTATGTGTATCTGTACATAGTTTCTCATTTATGTGTAACTATTAAATAGATAAAAGTCAGAGTGCTTGGAAAATAGTTATTCAGGAGGTTTTTTACTCTTCAGATGAAAGTTGAAATAAAATAATCTTGAAAAGAGTGAAAAAATCTGCTTTTTTATGGAGCATATAGTACTCAGTCCTGACAGAAGAGGTATGGCTAGAAACAGTGGACAAGTGAGATGACATCAAGGAGTCACTGCAGTCTCTGTTCTCAGCTGCCCGATGCAGACTAGCTGTTAGGTTGTACTGCAGTGCACTCCAGTCTCCTACATCCACACTGGGATTGATTTGGAGAGTACTGGTGCTAGCAGCTATGATATGTACTTGGAAGCCTTGGAAACCAATGTGGATGGTGGAAACTTGGTGCCTACTTCTCAGCCTCTTATGCAGCAAGAATATGTAGCTGAAAGAAAAAAAAGTCCCTCCTTTTGTTGCTGAGTTAAAAAATTCCAATGTTAGATGCTGACACGGAGCTGATTGTTCTCTGGCTTCCATTCCACTGAGGGCAGTAGGTAATGGCAGTTACTTTGCATGAGGGCTGTGTTGAAGAGAACAGCTTCTGAAAATATTTGCAAGTTTTTTAATTATTACAAGTAATTGAGATGAAATTGTTTGGAGGAAAAATGGTCTTCACATGTAAGATTTTGAAACAATACTATAAGTTTAACTCAAAGCAGAACTTTTACTGGAGAGCTATCTGAATACAGAAGGGGTGTTAAGTACTGCAATTCAAATGCAGGGGAAGTAAAAGATTTTCTTAATAATTTGGTTGTGGGAAGGTTATAGAATTATAGGCTACCTGTGTTTATCAAGGATTCAGAAAGGACTACAGGCAGCTCTAACAAGTACATGGAGGAGTCAGACAGATAATCCAAATTTAAATTTTTTTAGGAGGTGGTAGTTGAAACAGGTAATAATTATGTCTTTTTTGTGGCATAGACCTGGCAACCTGTACTGTGAAGTCTCACTGTAGAGCTTGAACAGAAGAATGTCCGTATTTTGGAGCATCTGCCTAAAGCCTGGGAAAGAACAAAAGTTGAATCTCACAGTTATCTATTTGGTTTAGAGAGGTGGTATTAGACCATGCATTGCTGGGTTGTCTGTGTGTGCCTTGGTTTTCAGATATGCTACAGTAGCTCATGGCATGCTTTGCAAAAGTTTTTGACAAGTCCAGCAGTAGGAATATGGAGATTTACCTTGTGTTACTGTGTTACTGACCTTGGGAGACCATCTATCAGTGTCACAGGAGCCACATCTGTGCTGTGAGACTGAATTTTGCAAAGTCTTTTCAGGATGATGATTGTGTTGGCTCTTAGAGAAAGATAGGGAGTGCTATTTTCTCACTTTCCACATATTAATTGTCGTGGTTTGACTCTGGCTGGATGCCGGAGATTCACCCACAACCACTTTCTCATTTCATTCCTCCCCCTTCGCCCCATACAAACAGGAGGAGAGAGGAAAAGGAAAAAAACTGAAGGGTTTTTGCTACAGCAAGAATGAAGACAATTAGAAATCTTTTACTGTCATAGGCAAAAAAGCATTTCAAGGTGGGGATATAAAGGATTTATTTCTAACAAGATCAGAGCTTAACGTAAGAAGTATCATCTTAAAGGCAACCTTCTCCCCCACCCCTCTGTCTCTTACAACAGATACCATATTTCCCCTTTCCTCCAGGAGGCAGGGAGAGACAGGAGTAGGAGAAAGCCAGACAGTTGGTGTTCCTCTGCTGCTGCTCAGGAGAGGAGGCCATTTCCCTGCCTTCCGTAGGATCCCCCCCGACAGAAGAAAGTCTTTCATGCCCTCTCCAGCGTGAGTCCAATCCCAGGGTCAACAGCTCTTCCATACTCTGCTGCCTGGGGGTTGCTCCACAGGGCGCAGTTCTTTGAGCACTGGCAACTCCACCGTGGTCCCATCCCAAAGAACACAGATCCTACCAGGTACAGTTCTGCCACATAGTATGGACTCCTTTCCACAGGCTATCTCCACGGGTGGATCTTCTGCATCGCTGTGTTCTCTCCATTCCATGGGCTGCAGGGGGACAGCCTGCTTCACAATGGTCATCACCGTGGGCTGCAGGGAGACGCCTGGAACACCTCCTCCCCCTCCTCCAGCCCTGGTCTTGGTGCCTGCATTTGCTGTTACAACTTCTCATGGCTCTTCTCTCACAGCCAACTTCTTCCTGCTGTAACTTCGCCCCCCCCGCCCCCGTTCTTAAATATGTTATCACAGAGACATCTCTATCTCTCCTGATTGGCCTGGCCTTGGTTGGCAGCAGGCCCAGCCAGGAGCTGGCTGGCATTAACTCTGCCAGCTATGAGGGAGGCTTCCAGCAACTTCTCTAAGAAAAGCCTTTGCCATAGCCCCCACTGCCAGAAAAAAACCAGCCGCAGCAAACCCAACACATTAATGTACAAGCAGTCAGATTCAAAGGTTGCTGTATTTCCTCATGCAAAAACAACAAACAGGAAGGAATTTTCAGTAACTGGAGGCTATTTAGGAGTTTTCGAAAAGCAGACATCACTCAGCAGTAATTCGTCATGCTCATTAGGAGCATAATAGTCTTTTTTGATTTAAACAAAAATAAAATATGTTGTTGAGCATAGAAATCCAATCAAATTGTGTGGTAGGAACATAATCCAGATAGTGTTTGGATCAGAGCATAGTATTGTAGTATTGCAGCCCTAGTGGGATTACAATTCATAATTACAAAAGGAAAGTGAGTTTATTATGCATTTGTGCCAAAGATCACATGATGGTAGCAGTAGGATTGAAACTATTACTGCAGAAAGTTTTCACTCTAGATTTTGTCTTCCAAATGCCATCTAGAACTCTACAGAGCAGAAGGACCATGAAGAACTGGAACAAAAGCTAATAATACTGAGTATATGCAGTGTGAGCAATAATTAAAATATCCGTTTCCAACACTGTTTTAGTCACAAACCCAAAAGCTTGCACTGTACTAGTTACTATGAAGAAAATTAACTCTGTCCCAGCCAAACCCAGCAAAGTTATAGCACTGGTTCTAATCACTCATATATATTTTGAATCTCTGTATATCTAATGTAATTACAAAGAGAAACTGTTGTGTGCTTTCCATTTACTTGTCTGTTTTTCAGTGTCCAGAAGCCCACTGAGCTACCAATTAAACTACAAAAAACATTTCCTTTAAAGAAGAACTTAAGTAAACTTGGTACAGAATCCACCAAATAATGCAAGATCTGCAACTTTTCAATGAAATAGTAATAGCAAAAGAAAGCTTTTAGTGAAGTTGCATCTCTGTGGAGAAAGATCCCCTAATTTATATGAATTGATGAGAGTCCATCTGTGCCACAGAAAACACCAGAAGTTCTGGCAGGCTGACCCTCACAGAACTTTATTGCTATGAAGAAAGCACAGATGAATCCTAGTTACCAGTGTTATGGAATGACTTTGAACAATAGTAATGAAGCCCAGCTTTTTTGTGTTTTTAAAAGAAACTGACATATGGGATATATTACTTTAGCAGATGTTGAGACAAGTGCTAGAATTTCTGTGTAAAATTGTTACAGGTGGGGTGTTTTTTTGAATTTGCATTTTTTAAAAGAAATGTTCAAATTTCTGGCAAGATTTAAAGTTCTTCTGGATTTTTTTTTTCTTACATGTACAGAAAATATATGAAAAATTGTAATCTCTCTCCATAAATTTCCAATTATGTGGAATGTGATACAAGTGAAACCACATTATAGACAAATTGAGTCCAACTCTTAAATACCACCACTGCCTCCCCAGTGGGGAATCGAACCCTGGTCTCCTGCATGAGAGGCAGGGACACTCACCACTATACTAAAGTGGATTTCTATAGTTGCCTAAGAGAAATATATTCCCATTGTATTGTGTGATAAAAGTTTTCCTCATTCTGCAATGATTTAAACACAGTGGCAGTTTCAATTAAACATTTAAGAGTACACATAGAAAATTTTAAGGACACATAGGAACCTCTGTGATATCAAGGACAACTGTGTTGGCTGAAATTCTTTGTTATTATGAAATATGTTTCTTAGCAGATTAGTTTATTAGAGTTGTTTATTCTATGTTTTAAAAACTTTCATCCAGCTATTGTTCTCAGGCAAATATTTTTCAGATTTTGTACTGAAAGCAAGTAGGATGCAGGTGCACAGGACAACCCCAACGTGAAGAGTTAAAATCAAACCTCAATGAAGTTGGACAGCAGTCCAGCAATTTATCAGAGGAATGGCCATTTCTCCAGAAGAGTCTGATGCATCACATGCTAGTCACAGTTAGGGCGTACTGCCAGAGTTCAGGGTTTCACAGAATCTATCTGCAGCTCCATCAGTTTTAGATTGGAGGAAGAAAGGGAGATCCTTGAGCCAGTTGTGTGTATTGAAGAAGCTCTCTGACAAAACAGAGTGCTGGGGTGGCAGGGGGAGTTCATACCTCCAGGAACTGCACTTGATGATACCTACTTTATACCTCTTCATTCACCTCTTTGCCAAGTATGGCAAGACACCTAAATCTCGTGGAAGAGAGATGCCAAGAAAATATGCCTTTGTAGCCTAATAGCTGGAAACATGTAGCCATGATTTTGCATTTTCCTTTCCTTAACACTTAGAATAAGCATCGTGCTTACATGAAAATAGCAGTATGCTGGAAACAGGAGGCCTCTAGAGCATGTTCTTATGAGACTGTAGTATCAAGCTGTCTCTTGCATGAATACAGATGGCTGAGCTCAGGTATTTGTGAATAATGGCATCAATGAATGAACATGATGTGAGAAATACTTGGCACCTGATGAGTAATACTCAGTATGAGACAGTTTACACAGAAATTTCAGATATATACAGCAGATGTTCTGTCATAATACAGAAACTTATTCCTATAATCACAGAGCCCATTTTCAGTGATGCCACAACATTTTCCTGTTTTCTTATTACTCTGAGATTCGTAGTAAAGTAATAAAATAACACTTCTTTTTTCAGTGTTCTGTTTCCTGTGGAAAAGGTTTGAAGTTTCGTGATGTGTATTGTTTTAATAGCTTCCAAGCTAAAATAGAAGAAGAAAACTGCAAACATTTGAAAAAACCACGAACATATAAAATATGTAGAGCTGGAAGATGTCCTGTTTGGAAAGCTGGCAGATGGAAAGAGGTATGTAAAATCTGACATAATTATCTTTTCTCTGAGAGTACAAGACAAGATCCTATTCATGACACACTGCTTCAACAGACATACTTATCAGGAAGTATTTTTATGTGTACATCACAATGAAATATACAAATTAGCAAGTAGTTAATAGTATTTTCTTTTTTTTTTTGAGTACTTAAAAATAGATGTGAAAACAAATTATTTGCTCAGCTGAATTTTATACTGCATATTTATACTTAAGAATTTCCTTAACTTACCTTCTAAATTCAAATTAACAGTCAATTTTTGAAGTTTTCTTTTTATCTTCTGCAATGCATTCAATGGTATCACTGCATTTGCTCTCTTAATCTAAATATTGAAATTTGGTTCAGGTCTGTGGGGGAAGGACAAGAGAAAGGTCTTGTAGGCACAGACTGGTTTGGTCTTATAAAACATATCTCACCTTATTGTAAAACTGTTTGTAACTGAGCACATGGTAATAGTTTGCATTTCACTCACTCTTTCAACATATAATTCCCCACATTGGTAAAGACACATTTTGGCCACACTTTACAGAACAATATGAACTTTACAATTACACTTGAATCTTTACACAGGCTTTGAGACCTAGTCTTGCTTCTGAGTGGGGTAAAAGGGCTCTGTCTGTATCAGCAAACATTAGTGGTATAGTGTATTGCCTTTGGCCAGGAAGAAAGAAAAAAGGCATTTGGCACTTAAAGTCCTCAGAGTTCAAAATCCTGAGTATTCACTGCAAAAGAAAAAGAAGTGTCCTCAAAATATTGCACCATTTGCAAGATTTACTAATGTGAAACACTTGAGATTTTCTTTCATTGTAATATTTACATTTTAAAACAACAGACAAGACTGTTGGTCTCTAATAAAGGCACGATGTAAACTTGGAGCTTCAACTGCTTGATCTTGCAAAAATGCAAACTTCTGATTTGGATATGCCTATGGAGATTGTCCATACTGTGGATTAAGATAAGCAGAGTTCTAAGTTAGGTAACTCAGATGCACTAGTTTTCTCTGTTTCTTAAAAATTTTTATTTGTAGTTTTACATTTTTAACATCAATTTCCTTAGTTATAATGAAACACTCATTGTAAGAGCTGTTAAGTATATTTTAAATAATATCCTAAGAACTTGCAATGACAGCTTTATGACAACTGTATCCCCTTCTGGGGACTGACATAAGTAATTTTAATCAATTTCAGTGTTCTGTGTCCTGCGGAGTGGGGATTCAACAAAGGGACATCTATTGTCAGCTGACGGACCTGGGGCAAGTGAGTGAAGAAATGTGTAGCCGTAGTACCCGCCCCGTTAGCAAGAGGCACTGCTGGTTGCCTGCCTGCATGCTGTACCAGTGGTGGGCAGATCAATGGGAAGATGTAAGTAAGGCTTTCAACTTGTATGAAGTGAATGAGTGATCTCATGTGTCATAGTAAGTTTGTTTGGGTGTTTTTTTCCCATATTTGGATGCATTTTTGATAGCTGCATGTTGCAAAATAACAAGTGACCATGCTAGCTATTTTGGAGTTCAAGCTTGCAAAACTTTAAAAACGGCAAAAAATGTCAGAGGCTTTCTTTACTCAAATAGTAGGTATTTGCTTATCTATTGTTGTAGAAAAAAACTCTACTGGAGCTCTGAGCAGGTACCTATTGATAGGACTACCTTTACATAGTCCTCTACGTAGTACACTATGAAATATCATTTTTAAAGTAAGGTGGCTGTTAAGAATAGAAATGCAAAAGAAATGTCATGTGGAATTAAATATCTTGGAGGTGAAACCTTTGGACAACAGTGTTTTCGAGAAGTTCTGTTTGGAAGACTTGAAGGATCTTAAAAACTTAAAGCATCTTTCCTTCTTCAAGTAAAGATAAGAATCAAAATAAAACTCACTATTCTCCTGCCAATTATAAACTAAGATAAGAAAATAAAAGTCAGCATTCTCATACCAAATATGCATTTTCATATTTAAGAAAATCTACTGATAGCTTCAGGAGAAAGCTGTTATGTCTAAAGATGTGGTGACTATTTTCTACAAGCAAAAAATGTTATAATTTTTGTTATTTATGCAAACATACATAAATATGAGGGAGACAGAAAAACCCAAAATTATGTATAATACCTGAAAGAGTGTACAGAAGAGCCTGTCTCCTACTGTAACATTAAACAAAACCTCAATTTGTACAATTGTGGCAACTTAATAATCTGCACTGCTGAAGTTCATAGGTCAACCTCCCTGAAACCTTGAATATGAAGACTCAAAAATCTTAGGGACACAATTCTGTAGAACTGTTATATAAAACATTTTCTGGTGCTCTACAAAACCTGGATTATAGTAATGCATTTCAGGCATATACATATATTCATCTGTTAACCTGTATTGAGGTAAATGTGACAAATACATTTCTTCCGAGTGTCCTCTTCTCATATGTCATTGTTAAAAATCAGGAATTAGGGAAAGTCGCTCAGAATGTCCTTTTAGCACAAATACACACTTTCAAAGAGTGAGTGTGAATTTTCCTTTTCCAGGAAACATTTGTATATTCCAGGTATTTGGGACTTTACACTACAAATGCATTGTGTTTTACCATGTTGTACAGCTATTTCATAACCTCTTCCACACTGTTTCTGCTTGAAATTTCTGTGTTCTGTTTCTCTCTCTCACAACATTCTTATACAGCCTTGTACACATAGTATTAATGGTAGTTCAAGTGCTTATTCATCTGTATTCCACTCCTGGTGCAGTAGGTCTTCCACCAAATGCAATGTTTTGCTCATTGTTCTGAGTGTTCTGGTGTCATTTCCTTGCCTCACCAGTCACAGCGTAGCAGAGGTATTTCCAGATTCACAGGTTCACAGGTTATTCTGAGTTGGAAGGGACTCTCAGGATCATCTAGTCCAACTCCCCACCAACTAGACCATGTCACTAANCTAGCATTTCTCAAGCTTGCAGCTGGTAGGCTGACTGAGACGTTTTATCCTAAGTAGAAGAAATTCTACACGATCAAGGTATAAAGCATCATGAAAAGAATTCTTCTGCCTGTCCCCGTTACCTCATGACTGAGTTATTCTTTATGTGCCTAATATTCTGAGTTGCCTTATGCCATTAAAATAATAGGTAAACTGTAAATTGCACCACACAACTGTATCCACACTCCATTTCCCTAATACCAGCTCACACAACATTTTCATTCTGTGGGTGACTAGGTTTCTTAAAGGCATAATGCATGTATAACTTCCATTGCCAGGCCATGGTATCTTGTGGATCTTCTGAACAGATAAGTAAGCCTCTCAATGATTTACTTTGACTGTGCTCTCTGATTTTCTGCCATCCTCACTGTCACCTCACCTTTTCAAGAAAGAAGCTTATCTCCAAGCAAGACTTGGAGATTATAAGCACTTAATAACCTAGACATGAATCAATGCTTAAAATTCCTCCTTCAAGTCTTAGGATCTTGCTCCTGCCTAATGCAACTGAATTTTTATCAGACTTTTTTCCTCAATTCCCCCTACCTTTTACAACAAGTGGTAGACTGATGACAGGTGACTCCTCAGATGTAATAAAACTTGGTTTTTCTCTTCAGTGACATGATATTACTAATGGATTTGCCTATTAATTTGTTGCTCATACGAAGAGAATAAAAAGATAAATCTTTCCATCTGAATGGTTGCTTATTTGGGTCTGTGCATGTTTAGAGCTTTCAGATTAAATGAAGTTTGTAAGCCCAAGTGTGTTTGCATTTTCTTTCATTAGTGTGCTTAGGTCAGAGAAATTCATAAAGCAGCTCCTTGGGGCTCAGTGCTTGCTCATCAAGATTGCAGATGGTGCCAAATTTGGGAGACCTTTTGGTGTGCTGGAGGGCAGAGCTGCTATACAGGAAATCCAGACATGCTGCAGTACTAGGACCACAGGAACTTCATGAAATGCAACAAGGACAATGTGCTACCTCTGGAAAGGAAGCACTCCTGCAGTAACCCAGGCTAGGGATGAGTGACCCTGGGATCCTGGTGGGCAGTGATGAGAGTGGGCCATCTGTGTGTCCTGTAAGCAACATGGCCAGCAGACCCTTGGGCTGCATGAACAGGATCACAGCTAGTAAATCAAGGGAAGCGACCATTGTCGTCTTTTTCTTAATACTTGTTAGGCCATGTCTAGCTTCCATGTCCAATTTTGGTTCCCCAGTGCAGGGGACTGACAAACCAGAACATATTCAGCAAAGGATCCTCAAGTGGTTGAGGAAGACTTGCCCTCTGAGGAGAGGCTGAAGGAACCATGTTTGTTCATCCCAGAAGTGACACAGTTTTGGGCAGGTCCAGGGAGGTACCAAGAAGATGAAGCCAGAGTCTCCACAGTGTTATCTAGTGGGAAGTGAAGAGACACAGCAGTAAGGTGAAGTCAGAAAGGTTCAAACAGGATATTATGTAAAACCTGTTCTCTATGAGGATAATACAGGCAAGGAAATGGTCTGCCCAGGGAAGTTTTTTCAGTACATTCTCTGAGATATTCAAGATCTGACTTGATAAAGTTAGAGGCTTCCTCTAGTAAAGCTGGTTTACTGCTTTTTTTTTACTGATTTTTATACTTCAAGTTGCTTCTGTGAGTCAATAATAATAAAATTTTAACAGTAGTCTTGACCTATCTACCAGCCCACGATGAGTGTTCCCATTGACTGTTATCGAGTCCAAATAACTAGTAAGTTAGGTTCAGGTCAGACTATAATAAATGGTGTAATTGATTATTGCCTTTCCTGAGGCTGGCGAGTTTTGTTGAGGCATCCGTAGCTGGGGACATGATGTTGATATGTATGTATTACTTAGCCTGTACCTCTACTTTTCTGGATTCTGATGACAGCAAACTTCTCATCCTGTCTTGGCAGAGCTGTGATGACTCTATTCCAACAGCTTGCCATGGGGAATGATCTAAGGACCATCAGGGCAAAATCACAGACTCACTGCTGCCCAAATCTGGCCCTGGCTTGATTAATAAGCAATTTTGCTTTCCTTTCTTTTGCTTTATCAGTGTAATATGTACATGCTTGCAGGGATGCTTTTTGTTTTGTTTTCAAGACCAATTTATTCCTTTCATGTTTTGCTGAAATTCTTTTTTTGGCTTTTCCCTTTTCACACAGAAGAGCTTTTAGCTCTTGGCTTGACATTTTCATTTTCTCCTCTGTCTCACACAGTAGTTATAGTGTCACGTTCTTATACACTGTTGGATTTTTTCAAAGTACCTGAACTTTGAATACAAAGTAGAGGATTCTGAATCAGAGACTAATTCTGTCTGACAATGATAGCAGATATCATAAAAGGTATTGCTGTCTGGGTTTTACTGTTATGTGGCGGTTGGTGGATAACTTTGCTCTGTAAATGGCTAGTTCCGATACAAATACTGTGATTGATTCTCTCACTCATAGTGCTCAGCATCCTTTAGAAAAACGGAAATATACCGGAAAGTTAAGTGTGTGAATGAAAATCAGCTCCAAGTGGATGAAAGCTTCTGTGATCCTGCCACAAAACCTCCATCATCCAAAACTTGCAGGGTGGCTCCCTCTAAATACGTTGTACTCACAGGAGAACTGTCACAGGTACACTGGTCATACTGCTCACACAACTTTTATACAACTTCACATTTAAGAATGTTATATTGCTCTACAGTGTACTTCATGTGTGTGGAGGGAAAAAAAAAAAAAAAGAAAGTATATTTTCATTTGAACATGGCTATCCAAACTCTTCACATTGACCCTCCCAGTTAGCCGTGATTCATTGTTACTAGTCCTCTCTCAACCCTCATGGGACCTATGTTCACCAGCTAGAGGAGAGCTGCCCCTTGCATGGGATTCCTTTGATGGTTCTCAGGAAAGTGTCTTGCAAACTGACCGCACTGATGTGACCAGAAATATTTTCCTTGATTTCAGTTAAGTGATGATCAGTGCTGTATTTCCCTTTCACATCTGCACTGTCTCTGTGTGCATGTCTGTGTGAGGGAATGGCTTTGGAACCTCTATGAGCTCTGACAAAAGTGCAGCGTGGGGCTTTCCAGCTCCTTGCACATGTAACTGTTGTAGATCTTCATTTCTGCGTACTGCTGTGCCAGCCCAAGGTAACACACATCCACACACATCCAAATACTGGCTTTTGCCAGAGCAAGGATCCAAGCTGACTTGTCTGTAACGGCAATTCTGCAGAAAGGTTCAGTTTCACAGAAGTAATGTCTGTGCTTGGCAATTTTATTTTAGTGCTCAGCCAGCTGTGGGTTTGGTTACCAGCAGAGGATCACGTACTGTGTTGGAATCCATTCTGTTCAAAATTGGCATGCCCATGGCCTTCAAACTGTAGCGTACCGAGAATGCCCGGTAGAGCCATCCCCATATATTTATAAATGTAATATCAATGGATGTTCACAAGCAGCTACCTGGAGAGTGGGGAAGTGGACCAAAGTGAGTACAGATGTGAAAGCTCCTTTTTGATAGCTGCTTCTAACATTATTGAATGCCGAGACTAATTTGCTGACGTAAGGATGTTAATTATTTGCTACATTCTAACTCTTGATGACCTTTCTAACTTGATGTCTAGTGCTCAGTATCTTGTGGAGTGGGGATAAAGGAGAGAACTGTCCAGTGTATGACTGAAAATGGCTTGTCCAGTGACTTGTGCCTGCCACATTTAAAACCAGATGCCAGAAAGATCTGCCACAAGAAGAAATGTAAGTGACAGCTGTACATTTCCACTCATGTTAATGTTTCCCCTGGTTACATATATTAAAATTATATTCAGAGTGCAATTATTCAAAATTAAGCATAAAACTAAGCTCTGTTACTGAAATATTAATATGACTTAATCATTCATTTTGCAGGTGAAATTCTTACCACCTGCAAAGATATGCAGATTAAAAAAGGGATTAGAAAGGATGGTGAATATCTACTTAACATTAAGGGGAGGATGATAAAGGTACTGTTAATATTTATGAGTTTTATAAGCACATATTTTTATGAAATAACACTTTTTTAATAAGGATTTTGCTAAAGCGTTTATTTCCTCTTCCAGATTTATTGCTCAGGCATGCACTTGGTGAATCCCAAAGAATATTTAACATTGGTAAAAGGTGAAGCGGACAACTTCTCTGAAGTATATGGATTCAGGTACAGAAGTGATTTTAAGTTTATGAAGTGCATTTATCCCTTCCAGGATAAAAGAATAAAATAATACTTTTTATGGAAAAGATGATTAAGTCTTTTGTCCTTGATTTTCTGTTTTGAATATCCACACATGTGAATGTACGTATGGAAATGTGGATACTTTCAGGCTGAAATGATGTTAGTTGCATTAAATGATTATAAATTTTTTCTGTCTTGGCTTTAGTAGGAATGGCTTCAATCCACATTAATGTTTCAGCTGAGCTAAGATTAAAAGCTGAACTTCTGCTTCAGTAGCTGTTTAATATTTTTTATGTGGCATAGTGCAATACACTTATTTTTTACTATGACGTTATGTTATGGAAAAACGTCAAAAGGAAAACTAAATCTGCTGTTCTCTAGGTTGCAAAATCCATATGAATGTCCTTTCAATGGAAGCAGAAGGCAAGACTGTGCCTGTCAAAATGATTACCTTGCAGCTGGCTTCACGGTTTTTAGCAAAATAAGATTTGATGTAACTTCCATGCAAATTAAAAGTAAGCATTTTGTTAATTTTAGCCAATGTGAGCATTCTATTGACATTGTACATGGTCACAATTACCAAATTACCATTTTGACCCACTTACAGATCCAATTGTTCCATTTCAGGGCAAACAAAACTCTTATTTAAATTAGGAATTTGATGGGAATGTGAAAGAAAAAAAGAGCCACCACTACTTCCCTTGTGAATTTGTCCCAAGTGACATGATTCTCACAGATTTATATTTTATATGAATTTAAATGAACTACCTTCATCTTCAAGGGTTTTGTTCCCATTATTCAATTTTAGTCCACAGCTTATTTTTCTCATGGAAGTCTTCCTATGCTCTACTTAGTCCCTTCTCAGACCTTCGGACACACTAAATAAATGGACAGGGAATCTTGCAGCACTTTCAAACCCTTGCCTGAAGCTGGCAAGTTGGTCCATAACCAGCACACTTGACACTGTGTCCAAGTGTACATCTATCTTCCTCCTAGCCTCCTTGTATGTTAGAAAGAAATCTGGACTTGTACTTTGGACTAGCATTGCAATAATCAAAATTAAAATCAAAGTTTCTCAAATCAAAACACTCGTGCTCTCCCTGCAAACAAACTACATAAAAAAACCCCATACAAAGCTAACAATAAAACACCCTGTTAATGACTTTTCACTCTGTTTTCACCTGAACTTCAAATACACCAGTTTGTGTTGAGTAATTTTTTGTTTTTTAGCCACAGATTTTCTTTTTGCTCAGACTACACTTGGGAAAGCAGTACCATTTGCTACAGCTGGAGATTGCTACAGTGCTGTCAGGTGTCCACAGGTATTTATGATTTTTTATCCCCTTGAAATGTTCATGTAAGAGAGGGGGAAGAATGTTTGTATGACTTGTTTAAAGCTGTAAGATTCTAAACCAATCTCCTATTCTGTGCAGTCAATGTATAACATTAATAAGTATTTTTTTCTTACTCTCTCCTCTCCTGTTCCACCATCCCCCTCCTCACAGTTTCTCCTTCAGATTGATTACTCCATCATTTCCCTGTAGGCTCCATGCATGTATATCCAGCTTGTATTACTCTCCCTCTCTCTGGATGTGATGGATTTTTCATTTCCCCTTTTCTATAATCATGCATAATTTTTCTTATCTTCTCTCTGTTTTTCTTTGGATGCTTCATATCACTGAAGACTACTAGAAGAAATCAATCCTGTTTAGCAATATACTTTTAAATGTCTACTTGCATTGGTGTGTCTTGCAATGGATGATGCTTTTTAGATTAATTTCTATATTGTCCCAGTTTACTGTTTGTTAGTTCACATCACAGAGCAATTTTGAAAGACATGACCATGATGCCTTCTGGATGAAGCTAAATCAAGCAATGAGCTTCAGAGGAAGGACCATATTTCACTGTAATGCTAATGAGCATTCAGTCTGTGGGACTAGAAGAGTGTTCTTCCAAAGTAAAATCCAATTTGTGCACTGTCTATAGACGCTGGTCTCTCTGACACAACATTTTCACTCTTCAGGTCTGATCATACTCAGTGTCCTTGTCAATAATGCAGATGTAGCCCTAGTCTGAACCAGTCAACCTGGGCTCCTTCGGAAACCATTGGCAGAAATAGGATTCCCTAGGAAACATTTCAGCTAATCTTATTCTATTAGCTGGATAGTTTAGGATGAGGTCAGCTGTCCTCTGGAAGTGTATTTCTTTTCAATGGTTTTAAAGGAGTTAAGACTGACTGGACAGAAGCATTTTATGTTGGGTTAGGAACTGGTTGGATGGACGAGCTCAGAGAGTGTTGGTAAATGGTACCACATCCAGCTGGCAGCGAGTCACTAGTGGAGTCCCACAGGGGTCAGTGTTTGGCCCGGCACTGTTCAACATCTTTATTGATGATATGGATGAAGGAATTGAGTCCGTCATCAGCAAGTTTGCAGATGATACCAAGTTGGGGGCAAATGTCAAGCTGCCAGAGGGTAGGAGGGCCCTTCAGAGGGACCTTGACAGACTTGAGAAATGGGCAGACTCCAACAGTATGATATTTAACAAGACTAAGTGCCGAGTTCTTCACTTTGGACATAACAACCCCATGCATCACCATCAGCTGGGGGATGAGTGGCTGGAGAGTGGTGAAATGGAAAGGGATTTAGAAGTAATGATTGACAGGAAACTCAGTATGAACCCGTAGTGTGCCCAGGTAGCTAAGAAGGCCAATGGCATCCTGGCCTGTATCAGGAACAGTGTGGTCATTCGGACTAGGGAGGTTGCCCTTCTCCTGTACTCGGTGCACTTGGACCACATCTTGAGTACTGTGTGCAGTTCTGGGCTCCCCAGTT
>WEKX01022416.1:4117-20388 GCA_013390025.1 Pitta sordida
CGAACACCCACGGGCCGGCGCGAACACTGGGGCTGGGCCGGGCTGGGGGGGGGGGAGCGGCGGCGCGGAGTTTGGGCTGGGAGCACACACGGTCACAGCAGCCGCTCAGAAACGGTTCCCTTTACTTGCTTGTGCTGAGAGAGACAAGGGGAAGGAGCAGAGAATTGTCCGCAGCCCTGCGGAGTTCCAGGGGGTGGAGCAATGGACGTGGCCTGCATGCATATTAATGACCTGCAGTTCTTTGCAAGTTTAGTGTTTTGCGATGGACTCGGCCTGTCCCTTTCCTCGCGATGGAGGGGGTATAACTGTATTACACAACATATAGTATCCCATACACAAAGATAGATGTCTGAAGCAAAGAGGTATATCTGACAAAAGTGCCAGATTTTATCCCTCTTTGAATGAAACTGCACCCAAAACTCTGGATGTTGCACTTTTTACAGAATCCTGGTATAATGTTTGAGTTTTCTAATAAAGAAATAAACATGCAATGACACTGCTCTAAATCTACAATTAAGGAAAGCATAGTTGTATTCTTAAGTGACTTCATTGGAAATTAAATCATTTGTGTTCAATTACTCTCTGTCAAAAATATTAACCTTGAACTATCTCAAACTGGGCCCTTCCTGACATCAAGGTAAATGGTAGCCCTAGTCCTACCTTCCTACAGATAAGAAGAGACATGGCCAAAGATTACAGTTTGAGAGGGGTAGATTTACTCAAGATATGTTTGTTTCAACCTATCAGAAACCCAGCCCATGTTCCTATTGCTGGTGCTTCACAGAAGCCCTGAAGCTGGAATGAAGGGATGAATCAAGGCCTTGATTTTCGGATGACTCAATTTTGACAAATGCCTTTGTATATCGCTGGATATGTCCCTGAGGTCACAGGGACATCAGCAAGTCTTTACAAAAACCTTTTATCATTAAAAATTAAGAAAAATTTCAGTCAAGTCTTGATTCTGAAGAATCCATCCCTTCAACATTTTGATGCCTTCAGCTATAGAAGGCCTTGTAAAATCAACACAAACTACTACAAGAAACTGTAATGCAGGGCCTCATGCAGGGCTTAGGGCAACTCAACATCTTATTTTGAGCATCTGAGAGAAGCAGTCAGCCAGAAAGTAGATAACTTTGCTTCCCACTCTTATCTAAGGTGTTTTGGTTCCACATATGGCACAAAGATACAGTTGGTCTGGGGATCAGTAAGGGAAAGCTGTTCTTAGGAACTCAAGTTTAACACTGTAGAGAGGAAGCTATACTGACTTTTAGTCCTACCTGATAGCAGTATTGATATTTTACCCTCAAATTGACCTAACAATAGAAAAAAGTGAGGACTCACTATTATGCACAACTCCATTCTACTGTCGTTATAATTCTGAAATCAAGAAAGGCCAAAAGGAACACTTTTATAAAACTGCCACTATGAATTAATTTATTTACTTCTATCAAGCCAAAATGTATTTTTAAAAGCCACAGCATCCTCTTAAAAATGTGCTTCATCAGAGCCATTAGTTCAGGGTTTCTAATATTAAACACGCGAGACCCAAGTTCAAAGAAGGGTGTGGGAAGCTCTAAGGCACAATCAACTTAATACATCATGGGCAGGAAGAAGATGCTCTCAGCTCCTATCCAGGCCCAATGCATAGGCAGAATCAAAAGGTACACAACCTACCCTTATGATATTCTAAGTCTGGAAACCGCCTGCTACAAGAGGTATGCAAGACACAGTCCTTCAAAAGAATTGAACAAAATCCACTCTTTCAAAATACACCTTGAGGTAGTGGCCTTGGTTCCACTTTGATATAATTACCTGGTCATTAAATCATCACCCAGGGACCACGTTCATCCCTGGTGATTCAAATCTGTTGTTTATATCTTCCTGGCCACAGCTGCTATCAGTTATCCCCAGGATGGCTGTAGGGATGGATACGATACCCATTCCTACTGAGCAAGAATGAGACAGCCTGTGTTTGAAAGGCAACAGACGTGAATGAGTCTGAACTGAGAGGTGTGAGCAGTCCTTTGGCTGGGGAGAATCTTGGATTACAAAGGTTAAATACTTGTTTGCATCATGTTAATCTATAAAAGGCTAAAACTTGATTTTTCTTGCCAAGTACCCTAACCACAGGTTAAGGCTACTGAGCAGACGCCAGATATTTTTGCTTCTACCTAGGTGACCTATAAACATGTTGGAGCAGTCAAACATTCTCATTCCTTCTTTAGTTCAAGAATAGCAGAAGATAGCCAGCACTGCTAATGTTACTTTACTGGCATGCCCAAACAGGGACTATCAGTAGCCAGGCTAGTCCTGAGTATAAATTCAAGCACAAGGCTTACCCAGTTAAGAGGTTTGCTCTATGTCAACAATAATGAGAATGAAGAAAGCATGAGATGGAAATATTCTAGAAGGCAAGACCTTCTAAATGGCACTCCTGTCACGGTAGATCCACTCTGTGTGCTACTAATCTCAACCACCACTGTCATTCATAGCTTTGTGATTTCAAGGCTAATTAGGCCAATTCACTGTTTTGAGTCTGCTTAAGCACATTAGTGGGATTCTTCTAGCTGCTGCAGTTTACCAGCTCCTTCTGTTCAAACTGTCTCAGGATCTGCCCGATATACGTAAATTTACACTGAATGTATGGCCACAAATTATAGCAGGATTATTCAGTCATCTGAGAGTACATCTAGTTGAGATGAGGTGTACAACTTTGTAGGTAAACCAAACCCTCACACTTTAAGAGGGCAAAAGACACAAATGAAAACTCTGTAGAAAGCCGTAATTTGTATCTATATACGTACATTGAAAATACAGTTTGGCCTCCTATATTGCGGACCCACAGTCTTAATCAGGTTCCGCGAAGCCCTACTTCCGGGTTGAATGGCAGCTCATTAATAGGCAAATTTGCCCCAAACTCTCACATAATCCCTGGTGCTGTTTTGGCACTGTGTTGCTGTGTATCGGTTGCTGTGGTGGCCGTGCCCAGGGGCGGTGGGGAAGCGGCGGAGCCCGAGGCGGGGGGAAGGTGGCGAAGCGGAGCCGCCGAGGCCAGAACAGCATGGGCAGATGAGCCGCCGCCGCCAGCGCTGCCACTGCCAGCGCCACTGCCACCAGCACCACCTTGCGAAAAGGGGCCTCTTTCATCACTAAAAAAATCATGCCACTAAGATATGAAGCTGCAATATGGGGGGCGTGAAGTGCAAGAGGGCCAACTGTACAGCTAATTTTCTAAAAGTTAACTATTGATGAGGTACTGTGAAGTATTACTTTATGAACTGCCTTGAGACACCTTATTAATGCTCTGAAGCAAACTTATTCTGTATTATTTAGTCTGTACTGCCATAACTGATTTCTATTTCTTAACTTGTTAGGCAATCGGGGGGAGAAGCTCATCTCCAGGATCATCAAAGAAGATTACGTTTGAGAGCTTTGTTCAGTTAATTATCAGCACAACTTTGCATTCATTTCCTCATAATATGGTTTTACCTAAGGGCTGATGTTTGTTTCCTAACAAGCTAATACCCGAATATGATGGCAGCACAAACGCCCTGCAATAGCAAGTATGATTTTCAGGGAGAAGCACTGACTAATCTAGAGGCTTCGGCATGATGTGCCGGTGTTGTGCTAAGAGATCAGCTCAGCCCTTCTGCCTTGGCTTGGGCTGTAAATGCCCTCACACAGTTTAACAGTGTACCACAGTCCCCCTGTCATGGTACTATGAAAGGTAAACTGGTCGATTGCCATCATCCCTTGTAAAGACTTCAACTGCTGCTTATCGCAGCCTACTCCTAAATGTTCATAGCTGCATTATGCCAGCATGACATATATTATTTATTAGCTAATACATTGTTTTTCTGACTCTCTGGCTGGTGCCAGCAGTGATGCTTCTGACTACTCTTTTTAGTTATCCAGAGAAGGAACAGGGATGTACAGAAGCCAGATACCTAAGTCACAGTGACTTACCACTATGGCTAAATACAGATTTTATGCATTAGACACAAATAAATTAAAAACTCCACTCATTTTAGTGACCTAAGTCATTTTTATTACTGTTTCCATATTGTTCATGTGTTCATCCTAATCCATGAAGAAATATGTTCAAATTAATACTCTTTATTTGCTAATTATCCAGTTAATATTATCATACTTTCATGCCTCTGGATAAAAGAGGTCTAAAAAATATCATTCCTGATTTACTCCAGCCCTCCAGCCTTGGAAGACAGCAATGTATTGCACAAGTGAAATTTCAGGAGTATGGCAGTGTGCAGATTGCACTGAAATTTCTGCATGTGCTGTAACAAGCACTGGGAAGGACAAAAAGCAAAATAGCCTTTGCAGTCCTTCCATCTTTTATGAAAAATATAGGTGGTTTTAGGCTTAATAGATTTTAAATGTTTTGACTGATGCATATTATATCTAAGGTTTTTATGGTATTTAGTGGTCTGGGAAGCCATACTGGGACCGACTTTGTACCCATAGCTAATCAAGATAAGAAACTTCCATGTTTTGGTCAATAAAAAATTGGGTAGTTCAATTTTTACATTTAGTCATATATATGTATTTTATTTAGATTGAATTTGTGCATGACTGAGCAGTGTATCTATTACAGGATGCAATATGATACCTCTAATTGCATAATAGTGAAGAAAAAAATTGAAAATAATGAAATTCTTTCCATATCCTTCCCATATAACCAGAGAATTATAGATAAACAAACAGAGGAAAATATGGAATTGCACAAACATCTGCATTTATGATAAAATTTACTCTCTAATGTTTCGAGCAATTTATTTTCACAGTATCCCACTGAACACTGTTGCACATCTTAAAAGACCTTCACAATTAAAAGTTGGAAAGTTTATCTGGGTTTACAGTTAATGTCCTTGTTACAAAATAGACACTCATTTCTACCTGCAAAACATGAGTTAAGACAACACATCCCAAAGATTTATTATAAATTCACAGAAATCAAATACTCAGTGCTACTACCTCAGCAATAACCACAAGGAAAAAATGTCAGCTACTGACGGGAAATAAAAAATATTTTGTCCTAGGGTGTTCATATCCTAATAAGAGTAGAAACAGCACAACTCAACAAAGTAAACAACTGCCCGGTTTTTATCATGCATTCATGTTTATAACATTCAGACACCCCTTAGGTAAGAATATCTTACTCTGCAAAATTCAAAAAATTCCTATAGCAATACTAGAGAAAAATGGAAAGTCCTTTTAGAAGCAATTGTTACTCAGCTCCAAGAGCTATGAGCATTAGTGGGTCAGAAAGCATTATGCAATAACATGATGAGTTCATAGAAGTGACCCCGAGAACATCCAAAAAAGTAGTTTTTAAAATGCATGTTCATCTACTCTGATGAAGTTGAAGTGGGTCGCAACTTCACGTGCTTCCCTTTCTGGCTCCCAGCTTCTGCCCGTCAGGAGCAGCGGGTCTGTACTCCGGTAGAGCAGACACCTTCAGAGGGGTCTGCAGTGGAATCCCCCACTGCACTAACACACTCTCAGTCACTGCTCCTTTCTCCAGGTATCTCAGCTCATGTTCCTCTAGACCATGCAGAGTTGACACCGGACAGACCCTCCCCAACATGCTGTTTACGTAAGAACAACAGAGAGAGTAAAACACTTACTGAAATGTCCTCCAGCAGGCAGCTTTAAATATAGTAGCATCATGGAAAATCTTTTACCTTTGCATGTAGTTACACGAAGCTCAAGGAAATCATGTAAGACCAAGATTTTCTTCTAAAAGTGACAGTAGCAAGCTGTTTGGCATAATCTCAAATGTTGGCAAGAAAGCTATTGCAAATCTCGACCCTTCGCCTTGCTTTAAATGGCAATCCAGATTTTGCCAATTAACTTTCACTTAGGAAAAAAAAAAAAGGCTGAGCATGAAAAAATACATGTGATATTACATTGTTACAGCAATGGGACGTTTCAAAATGCTGAAGCCAATGGAAATGTTCATGCTGAAGCATGCTGCTGCAAACAGCACTTCTCCCTCGTCTCAAGCTGAAGATGTTTTACTGTCTGCATATGTCTCAACAAGGCCGACCTGCTGAGCTACAGTGACAGCGTCCAGCTGAGAAAGGAGGCAAGAGCTATTCAAATGCTGCGGTGAGAGCTGCCTGCAGAAGCATCATTTCGGGGGAAAAAAGATGTACAACAAGCCAGCTGCAAGTTCCACTAAGGCTCAGTGAAGAGACTTTATCAGATGTTGCTTGAAGAGAGAGGACGCAAGAGTTAAGAAGCAGAAACAAACTTTTTTTTTGTACTGCATCTCGTCTCTCTGGGAAAGATTTCCAGAGCTTTACTAACACACCTCAGTGATCAGAGAGCAAAGAAATCTCACAAGTGGCATGTACTCATGGACCCTGCTCCCCGGAAAGTTTCTACTAAAGCTCTCTGGGAGTAGAAGCCCACCTCAGGCTTGGCAGGATGTTCAGTTTTGCAGACCTTGTCCAGCCTCTGAGGCTTGGTGCTATCACTGCACTAACTTGCATAGACTTTCCAGAGGAGCAGACTGGAGTTTTTAAAGCAAAGCATCACCAGACAGGCTTTTCCCCCTCCCAAGCCTGCCCAGTCTCACTGCTATTCTTCCTCTTCTAAACCAATCTTGGCAGCTCCTCAGAGCTAAAGGATAGGGTCACTGAAATCCTTTGCTTAGGTGCCCTTTTAATAGCAAGATCTTGATGACTATGTATATGCTAAGGAATGTTGTCTCCACCTGATGCTATGGACACTTCCCTTTTTACACAAACATTGAAAAAGTGACAATTTTGGCAGTGATGCTAGAGACAGTCTTATGTGCAACGAATCAAAATGTCCAAGAAACTGCAAATATACTGCCTATTTGTATCTTAATCATTATGTAACTGGAATTGAATGCAGTCCAAATCCTACTATAAATACGGACAGTACATACATAGGATATAAACAAAGGTCTACCTTCACCTGGGCAGTGAAATTCTGATGGAAGAAATGGTTTGTAGCAACCATTCAGCCAGCGAACATGCCTGGTCATAAAGACATTCAGGTTTTTAAATCCAGGGGACCGGCAGCATGCTACATACCTACAGAAAGTATATATGACAGTATATTTTAGACTACCAAAACATTACGTGTATTTTCTTTGACAGAGGAGATTTTTTAGTCTCCGGGTAGATGGGGTAATTCCAACGGCAGCTACCGAGAACACCGAGGTTTTGTATCATCAGGTTTCCACGAGCGCTATTAGAGCATCGGAAACAAACGATGAGCCTTTCCGTGTAGAGCTCACCCACGGCAGGAGGTAGAATACTACGAAATGTCATCCCCCCCACTCCCTTTAGCAGCTCTGAAGGAACAAAAATACGTGCAAGCCGCGGTTTCCAAAGCGCTCCAGCGTGAGGGTTGCATTGTGCTCCCTCAGACCGATCCAAGGAAGAACGCTCCGTGTCCGTCCCGCCCCGCCGAGCGTTCCCCCTCCCCAGGGGCTCTCCCCGCGCCCGGGGCGCCCCGCGGGAGCGCCGCTCTCCCGACCGGCCCGGGCACCTCTCGCCTCCCTTCACAGTACCATCAGTGCGGGAGGAGGCGTGGATGACTCGGACTCTAAAATAAATACAAATAAAACCAAAAGGCAGCCCTCGGCGGAAGAGGGATGCCCTCCCGCTTACCTTGCTCGGCGGGCGCCCGGGGCGCCGCCGCGAGCTGCAGGAGGGATTCCCCGGAGCTGGCAGGGGCTGCTTGGGCTTCCCCGCGCACTGAGCGGCCGCCAAAGCCACGGCGAGAGGTTTGTTTTGGTCGCTCCTTCCCGGGGAGGGCTTTCCTCTACATTCCCAGCTCCACATCACCGCCCTCCCCGGCACGGAGAGAGCCGAGGGTGGAAGAAGCACGGCAAAGGCATCTCCTTCCAACCCCCGAGATGAAAAGCCGCCGGAGCAACCGCGCGGCGAGCGGCTGGGGTGGCGGGCGGAGGGGGGGACCGATGGGGGATAAGAGGCGAGCCCGAGCTGCCCTCGCCCCGCTGTAATCCTCGGCTGCATGCGAGCCGCCGGCTGCCGGCGCGGCCGCCCGTGTCTGCGGCTGTGCGGGGCGNCCCATGTCTGGGGCAACACACACACACACACCCGCAACCCTGCCTGAGCACAGGATGCGTACACACACACACACACACACACTCACACACATACATGTGCAGCCACGCACAGACAGTACCAGTACCACAGCCTGGGGATGAACACACACACACACACACACACAGTCGTGTACACGCATGTAACATATACAACACACACTGACATCCCTCCCCGGCAGGGGATAGACACGCACAACCACAGGCAGGGGATTCCTCTCTAAGACAAGGGTGTAATCACGTTAACATCCTTATGTAGGGAATGCGCACACTTCTCAGACCTCCCCAAACACCTCCCTCCCAGAAAAGGAACGTGCATCCACGAACACACACACACGTACACACGCACACTTCTATTTACTGTCCCTTCCCACACACAAACATCCCACCTCCTCCTAGTCAATGGTACACCTACAGCATCTGTCCTCTCTTTTCCTCTTTTCCTTTCTCCTTCCCAGTCCTGGCAGGGCACAGGTGCATAACCCACGACTCAGGGCTCTTACCGAATTTGGCTGGCCACCTGGCAGCCCTGGTCCGGCCTCGCGGTTGGTGTGCCGAGCGCCTGCCAAGGGCCGAACCCCACAGCAGAGCTGCTGTCCCTGAGGAGTCAGGACCTTTGGTGGGATATGGACTCCTGCACTTCTGTTACCAAGTCTTGACAGGGGAGCAGGCTGCCATCAAGACGTCAGCTACTCCTGCTGCCTCCTGCTGCCTGCCATAGGGTTTAATAGTTCCTTTTTGCTTTTTAATGGGAAGTCCTTGGTCATTCCTGATAATAGGAGGAAGTCTCTCTCCCTCATTCAGTGTTGCTCCTCTATATTTTAGGTATCGGATTAGAAAGCTGTTCTCCTTTTGAAGCTCTCATCTGTTTCTCGGATTTCATAACAGTTCCTCTGTAGCTTTGCCCTCTGCATTGTGTTGCTCAGGCTTCATCTCATCCTATAGATCTGAGAGTCTGCCTTCACCCTTGTACGTTTCACTGCTGGAATGAAGGCATTCCAACAAAATCTTTATCAGCTTGCTTTTGCCTTTTTTTTTTTTTTTCCATGCAAAGACCTCCTAATTCTTTTGAAAGCTGTCCAAGAAAGAGATTGAACGGTATTTGGCATGATGATTTCAATTACAGCCCTTTGAAAATTAGGCTGTGCTTTGCTCATTTATTGTGTTTTCACCCATTTCATGTATGTCATTGCCCACTAGCTTGAGAACACATAGATGCATGACTTTTTAAAAAGTTGGACCATCTTTTCCCCGGCCTAACTTTAGAAGTTTTCTGAAAGGCTGCCATAGTGGTGGGAGTCCTCAGCGGTGATGAGATCAAGCTTAGTTTTCTATGGAAAGCTCCAGCAGAATGCATTTTGTCTGAAATCTGGACATCTGTGGCATAGTCATTTGTGCTTATGCTGCTCAGCCTAGTCTACCCTTATGGTCAAAGAGGGAAATTCTCTTCCATACCTTATGTGTGATAAGCAAGGCTCCATAGCAACCCATTCATCTCCTCGGCTATTCCCCAACTGAAATGTAAGAATCTATGTATTTTAAACATTCCACCCCTTGTGTGTACATGTACTTGCCTCATCACTAATTCTTGAATGCACTGATGTTGATGGGATGTTGAGATCCTTGAGCGTGTCCAGAGAAGGGCGACGAGGATGGTGAAGGGGCTGGAACGCAAGCCCTATGAGGAGCGANAGCTGAATGTGAGAAGTGGGCAAAACTCTCAAAGACAATTAAATTCCAACAAGTTTAAGACAGAGAAGACACTTGGGTGAAGCAGCTCACTCTATCCCTTTGTGCCCAGAGCATGGCAAAGGTGGCATTACAAGTTCACGTGTTGTTATGTACCTCAAAATCTGCATGTATATGTTACAGCAATGAGCAAAGTTCAGCTGGAGTGTGTGTGTTCTTAGTCACTGTAGCCAGTAAACCCATGAGACTGTAGGAAATCAGAGTTTATTACTTCAGATTCTCATTAAATAATAGGTTCTGAGGAGCATTAGTTCTCCCCTACTACTTTCCATCACACAGTGAATGCTTTTGAAGCAGATAATATTTTCTTGAGATTTTAATATTTGATTTTTTGGTATTTTTGATACGGAGAGACCATCTTGTCTCTCTTTCGCACACTCCACCCCTGCCCAGGACTCGCTTATTGGGAAAACTGACAGAAAGCACAGTTGATAGGTGAGTTCCCAGTTTTTAGGCTACAATAATATGCAAGCTCTGTAGACACTGCTCCAGAATAAGCAATTGATTTGCTTTCATAAAGGAGAGTTATTCTTGAATAAAAAATTCTCAACTGTGCTACTAAATGTGCAATAAAAATAACTTTATTCTGAGTAATTTTTTTTTGCACACAGAGGCACATTATCATGCTTCGCTACATGGTTACCTCACCAGACCTGCATTAGTCAATTTTCCTTCATAAACAAATGCTAATTGTTTTTAGCTCACTCCTTTTCTAGGCTTGAGGCTTTTATACTCATGAACACTCATATTCTGCTTTTACACCAGCATGTTTAAAAATTGAAGGAAAACCTTTGTTGTTTCTATATTTACCGGATATAAAATGCAGAAATGCTGATGACTACTGTCTTGCAGACTGTGTGGGAAAGATTTTCTTCAGAGGAGTTTTGTTTCAGTTGATCAGATAAGGGGACGAAAGAAACAGCTTGAATGAAAGAGTGATCACTTTCCTACCAAGCTTTCAGCCACAGGATTTTTCTCCCTCATTGCAGAAGTGCTCTTCAGAGCACCTTTCGTCCATCAAGCATGCTGGACGTCTTCCTTCTCACTTAACACCTGATTTGCATAGATGAGCCCATTAGGTTTCTGTGAGGCAGTGCTTTCCAAATGGCTCCCTGGAGTGAGAAGAGAAGGTAGATAGAGGAAAGTATGAATGGAGAAAAATGGTAAACATTTGGAAAGGTATACAGTAAGCCCTCTCCACTTCGCGCTTTGCAGATAGTGGGTTCACCTCTAGGTGACATGAGTTTTCCGCAATTAAGGAGGCCTGTTTTGTGAGTACGCCTGCGTGAACTGACAGTCATGGATATTCAAATTAGTCCTGAGTATTCGAATCAACCCCCACACCGTGCTGCACAGACCACAGGCACACTGCTCTGCTGTGCCCATCCTGCTGTGCTCTGAGAGAGGAGGCTCAAACCGTCCTACTCTGCTCAGAGCAAAGTGACTGTGGTGGGTCTGCTTTGAGTGGCGCCTGCCCAGCTCCACTCCACTCAGAGTGAAGAGCTGCAGCAGGTCCGCAGCTCCGCTCAGGGTGAAGAGGCTGCATGAAGTTATGAAAGATTTACACACTCTCAGATTAGATGTGGTGCCCAAAACTTTCTCAGGGTATACATCTACCCCAAGTATGGAGAGACCAGGTCTACCCACCCGGAGAGCCACCAGGACAGTGGCACAGGTGGCTCCTCGCACCAATGTCCTCGGCCGAGCGGAAAAGGGGTTTTACCCAGCGTGGGGTGGCCGCAGGTGCCGGGAAGCACTGACACAAACACCAACACACAGCAGAGCAGTGCTGCAACAGCACCGGAGTGTTGGGGGCAGTGTGAGGGGCGGGGAAAATTTGCATATTAATGAGCGCCAATCTACGCTGACGGAGGGCTGCATGGGGCGGGGGGGCAAGACCTGAGGTACTGTGGTATTTGAGGGCCAACTGTAGTTAAATCTTGATATGAGCAGGAGGATCATTCAAAATCACAGTATAACTGTTGTAAGAAATCATTGTATTCTCCATTGCTGACCATCTTAAGCACACCAATGAAATCATGTGACCCACACAACTGCTTCCTTTTGAAGAAAGAAGAGTAGGTTTGTGTTTGTCAGGTGCTAAAGGCACTACCAAGGCTGCTGGCCCTGCCCAGCCTCTCCCTGGAGATTTCTCCAGCCCCTGCCCATGGCCCAGGAGCCCATTTCAGTTCAACCCAGGGCTTTCAGTCCCTGGACCAGCAACACTATAGACATTCTACTAAAGGGAAGGGAAATTATTTTCTTACAGTCTGGTTTAATGGGTTTTTCTCACTTGTAGGGGCAGATACTACAATAAATACCAACAACGGGAGGACTGCAGTAATCACCATCAAAGGTGGCCGGTCTAAATAAATGGTTGGTCATTTTCCTGAATGTAATCATCTCCAGTTATTGCAATGCCAAAATGTAATGTCAGACAGTTTTGAAATGTATATGAATTTCACAGCGATGAGTCTAACAAATGGGAAAAGAAGAAGGTTCAGTTCTAGAAGAGTGAACTCCATGCCAGTGCTTTTTCTATCATCCAAGACCTGCAGATAAAAACAAGTCAAACAAAGGCAGCTTCTTGGCCAAGTTTAATATTCTCTTAAAATAAATCACATTGGAAATAGCATCTGGCAATAGCATAACCCACCACAGTTTCAGACCAGCTCTGGTCTGGATTAGGGACTTCCTGGTTCTTGGAATAGCTTTCTGTGCTTCCTAATGAGTAGTTTAGGGTTTGTTTTGCTTTTCCCCCCTCCCTCCATTTTTCAGTTTCTGGTTTCCTTTTATGATATTTCTACAACTCAGAATAATGTGTTTTCTATTCTTGTTGCCACGGATCAGGCTCTGATACACTTTTCTATGTTTTGGGTTCTACAGAGTCTCCTGGAAGTGTTTTCAGTTCTTCCACAGGATGCAATGGGACAGCAGTCTCACTAGTGTTTAAAGGCCATCTTGTAGACACATCTAGGAACGATATGCTGCAGTGTGCAGGGACAATAGTGGCAGCTTTTCCCTCTCTGTTGAATTAAGTGGAAACTTACTGAACTGGGTGTCCCAAAACTAGTAATGGAGCTGAGCAAGAACATAGCCAGGAAGGACAGATCATGGGCAATATGCCACTATCAAGTTAGCCACAACTTGGATTGGTTTTAAGGGCTGCTTTTTGTCTGTTTATGAAAATTGTTTCATTGTTCCTTTCTCCTGTGGTTGGATAATTATTTATATTTTTTTATTCTGGACAAACCTGCACTAGAAAATAGTAATTGCTGTCATCACACAAACAGAAATCAAACTTGAACCAAACAAAGCCATATCTTTACTGTTGAATTGTTAGAGTTACAGTTAGAAGTGTACAAACTGAGTTATTTCAAATGTGTGCACCTTCTAATATGCAGAAATCAAATAGGTAAGATTTAGTGAATTGGCTTTGTGTTAAGAAAATAGAATGCCTACTGAGTGGGTCCTGGAGCTCCAGCCCACAACATTTTAATGTAGAGCTCTCCTTTGTGTAACATAAGATAATGATGATTTCTACGAACTCAAAAGTGTTTTTTTAATCTCCTGTAGTAGATTATTCTAGTTTGCTTTTGATCAAAAAAACCATTATATTTTGCAATGGAATCATCCTATTTTAATTTTTTTTTTAGCATGAGCATGAATGCTAATCCTCTTTGACAATTAAAATATTATCTGGTGTTATTCACAGACCTTTAAACTGAGATCCTATATTTTGACTCTGTGCCAAGTCACAACATGAGAAATTATTAAGCTTTATTCATGGGTCTCAGGGAACCTGTGCCCCCGGTTTAAGCTTGCTCTGCTATAGCTTCCCAGAAGTTGCAGTAGCTTGGTCCAAGTTTATGACAATGGAACAGTCTATAAAGCCTCATATTTTGTGGTTATAATATGTAGAGGGAGATAGAGGGTGCTTATAGTCAAAGGTATAGTTAGCATGAGGCTTGTATATGTAATCCTATATTGCCTTCTAACTGTGAACTCTGAAAGCTCTTTAAAGAAAATATGTATTTCTCTAAGTACCGTCTCCGAGGAGATGGCTTTTATGTCTTCCGCATCCATTGCCTCTTCCATGGTCCCTCACTGCTGCAGTGCACAGCTTCTTCCCCATCCCTGTGGAGACAGCCACTCCATTCCCAGGAGGGCTATTATGGAAGACATCTTCCCCAAGCTCCTTTGAAGATTTGCAGTACCTGCCTGGAGTTTATGTAGCAGGAAGCAATTTGTTTGCCTTTTCCCAGTCCAGTGCAATGGGAGTCAGAATTTTCAGGCTTTTTGTTTCAGATTATTTCTGCTCTGTGTCAAAAATGATTCAATGATGAATTAATTAGAAGTAGTCTGTCATAACAGTCTAGGCATAAACAGAAGGCATTTTCTGCACAGGTCAAAGCTGAAGGGAAACAGCAAGGGATGTTCAGCAGCTGCTCCAAATTGCCAGCTAAATATGTACCTCCCTTTATTAGTAAGGGACAATGCAGTATCTAGGAGCAAAGGATTTTGCAATGGGAAAATGACAGTTGCATAGAGAGTTTATGATAAATTGTGAGAGGTACAAAGCTTCTAATTATACGAGCAATCCCTTGCTCCTCCCCTGCAGTTGGGTGGAAGAGGATAGAGGCTCTGAGTGGAGAGATAGGGCAGGACATGTGGGAGGAGAGCTTTCTCCATATCTTGTACCCTAAAGGAGCTTGGAGAAGCCACAGGGAGATTAATTTTCCTGAAATACAGTTTGGAGCTTTCCCTGAGCAGGGCAATTCTGCAAGTACCAGGCACTGAGCTTTGCTCAGGCAGTCTAGTGCTGCTCTCATGTTGGGACGGGGACTGGGGAGTAAGCTTTCCTGAGATTAGACTGAAGCTGTTGTCAACACATCTGATAAACTTGTGCTGCAGTTAAATATTATAAATAACACGTGGATAACTTGTTTAAAACTTACTGTATTTGCAAGTGAAGTGTTAGGCCTTGGAGCTGTCACTCACATAACTATTTTTCATTTTCCACTTTTTCCCCATAGATTAAATTTCAGGACTGGAATGCAGAAAACTTGCGGACATTTCCTGTTTTAATGAAATATCTTGATAGCACAGGCAAACCCTGACCAAATAATAAGCCTATGTTTCTCCAGCTGTGAATAACACATTGCATAGAACTATACTCTGCTTCTGGCTTGTAGCACAAAAGAACCAGGAAGCTAAAAAACTCCATAAATTACATTCAGCTATTTTCCAGGCAATAGAGAGACCTGAATTTTTTATTTTGTTTTGGTGTTGTTGCTTTTTTTTCCTTATGGGAATCTGATGAATCTTGTAGATGAATCTGATGGAGTAATAAGTTAATTGCTTTTTCTTTAGCGTTCACCCTGAAGAGTTCCCTACAGTCTTTTTAGCCTTTGTAATGTCTGGAAGAGAGTACTGCTGTGATGTGTAAGTGAGGCACTGAGCGCAAGTGGAACCCCCTTGAAGAGAAACAATAATGAAGTTGTTGCCAGGTAATGTTTTCAATTTGAGAACTGTTTTTGGGGAATAGCCATATTTTTTCCTAAAGCTATCTGAAAAGCAAAGTTTTCTGCTCATGAGAACTCGTGGATTTTCCAATCAGAGTGGCAGCAGCTCAACTAACAAAATACAGTTTTTTGGACAAGCTGTAGATTAGTTCAGTGGTGGAGGGTGAGCCCTGCCTGGGACACACTTGCACAGTGAGCCCAGGCTTCAAACCTAAGGAGTATGAGCTTGAAAACTTAAGGAGTGAATGCTCTCACTGGCTTTCACCTTGCTGCTGCAAAACTGGAGGAAACTGGACTTGCGGGCTGACGGAAAGAGTAGGGGTGCAATATAATCCCCCTGTAATCCAGGAGGAGGTAGTCAGAGACTTGCTGAGCGACTTGGATCCTCACAAATCCATGGGACCAGATGGGATCCATCCCAGGGTGATGAAAGTACTTGCAGATGAACTTGCTAAGCCACTCTCCATAATTTACCAACAGTTCTCTGTTACTGGTGATGTACCACAAGACTGGAAATTGGCTAATGTGACACCCATACACAAGAAGGGCAGGAAAGATGATCCGAGTATCACAGTATAGATAAGGCTGGAAAGGACCTCAAAGATCATCTAGTCCAACCTATAATCCAACTAACCTATGATCTACATCTAGATCATATCACTCAGCACCTCATCCAGCCTCCCCTTGAACACGTCCAGGGTTGCCGACTGAACCACCTCTGTGGGCAACCCATTCCACATCTGAATCACTCTTTCAGTAAAAAACCTTTTCCTAATATCAAGTCTAAACTTTCCCTGCTGAAGCTTAAGACTATGACCTCTCATCCTGTCCCCAGAGATCAAGGAGAAAAGACCAACCCCTGCCTGGCTACA
>WEKX01022416.1:31905-52826 GCA_013390025.1 Pitta sordida
ATTCCAAGGGGGAAAAAAAAAAAAAAAAAAAAAAAAAAAGAGAGAGATGGAAATTTCCCCTTTTTCCTTTCAAAACAAGAAGATGAACTTCAAGTAAAGTTGGGTCTCCTATACCATGGTACCATGGGTCTTCCCCCTTATATTCAAAGCCCACCTTCTCTGTTGATTGGAAGCGCATTAATATGCAAACTTGTCCCACACCCTCACATGGTCACCGGCACTCTGGTGCTGTTTCGGCACTGCCCTGATGTGTGTCAGTGTTTGTGTCGGTGTTTCCCAGCGCCCACAGCCACTCCACGCCAGGAAAAAACCTTTTTCCCCTCGGCCAGGAGCACTGGTGCGGGGGAGCCGTCCACGCAGCTGTCCCAGTGTCTTTCCGCATGGGTAGACCTGGTCTCTCCATACTCAGGGTAGATGAGTATGTATCGGACAGTCATTCGAGAAAGTCTTGGACACCACATCTAATCTGAGAGTGTGTAAATCTTTCATAACTGCATGCATCCGCTGCACTCCCAGCGGAGCGGGATAGGGAGGGCTGGCGCAGCACGGGTGTGCCAGTGAGGGCACCCCCTGTAGCCTTCTCACTCACAGCAAAGGGGAGAGGGTTGATTTGAATATTCATGACTGCCTAATTTAAATAGTAATATGGTGATCCATAAGCAGTTTTTTACTGAAGAATGTATACCAGATTAGAAATTGAATAGATGTTTACTTTAAAATATTCAGAGAAATTCTGAGCTGTAGGCTCTTTTATTTTCACGCTTTGCAGAAACTTAAACACTGAGGTCTCTTAACATGGGAGCCATTGAAGTGTTTTGTCAAATTAAATATTGTATCAAGGAAGGAAAGTAAATACATTACTATTCAGTAACTCCCAAACTGCAAGAGTTTTTCTGAACCTATGCTTATAAAAATGAGGTCATAAATTTAGACCATGATCACAGTCTTAATCTTGAAAGCCTTATTTAAATACTCCATTACACAAAGTTTTTTCCTCTAGTAAATACAGTCATACCTCTGTACTCACGGGTTTTTGGTCTCCATGGGTCCACATGAAACATTAANAAATTTCCCCTTTTTCCTTTCAAAACAAGAAGATGAACTTCAAGTAAAGTTGGGTCTCCTATACCATGGTACCATGGGTCTTCCCCCTTATATTCAAAGCCCACCTTCTCTGTTGATTGGAAGCGCATTAATATGCAAACTTGTCCCACACCCTCACATGGTCACCGGCACTCTGGTGCTGTTTCGGCACTGCCCTGATGTGTGTCAGTGTTTGTGTCGGTGTTTCCCAGCGCCCACAGCCACTCCACGCCAGGAAAAAACCTTTTTCCCCTCGGCCAGGAGCACTGGTGCGGGGGAGCCGTCCACGCAGCTGTCCCAGTGTCTTTCCGCATGGGTAGACCTGGTCTCTCCATACTCAGGGTAGATGAGTATGTATCGGACAGTCATTCGAGAAAGTCTTGGACACCACATCTAATCTGAGAGTGTGTAAATCTTTCATAACTGCATGCATCCGCTGCACTCCCAGCGGAGCGGGATAGGGAGGGCTGGCGCAGCACGGGTGTGCCAGTGAGGTGTGCCAGTGAGGGCACCCCCTGTAGCCTTCTCACTCACAGCAAAGGGGAGAGGGTTGATTTGAATATTCATGACTGCCTAATTTAAATAGTAATATGGTGATCCATATGCAGTTTTTTACTGAAGAATGTATACCAGATTAGAAATTGAATAGATGTTTACTTTAAAATATTCAGAGAAATTCTGAGCTGTAGGCTCTTTTATTTTCACGCTTTGCAGAAACTTAAACACTGAGGTCTCTTAGCATGGGAGCCATTGAAGTGTTTTGTCAAATTAAATATTGTATCAAGGAAGGAAAGTAAATACATTACTATTCAGTAACTCCCAAACTGCAAGAGTTTTTCTGAACCTATGCTTATAAAAATGAGGTCATAAATTTAGACCATGATCACAGTCTTAATCTTGAAAGCCTTATTTAAATACTCCATTACACAAAGTTTTTTCCTTTAGTAAATACAGTCATACCTCTGTACTCACGGGTTTTTGGTCTCCATGGGTCCACATGAAACATTAAATTTGTGAATGAGGGTGTGCCATTAATATGGCCAATTATCCCCATAAATATAACAACTTTGCAACACTGAAACAGGCCAGGGCCCCTTAGGGCAGCGGGGACCTTGGAGTCAGAGCTTTTTCCCTTGAACTGCAATGGCTACACTGGTCACTGGAGACAGGAAGTCACCCATCGCATTCCAGGTGCTGCCAGAGTGCTTTGCCTGGGTCTATGCATATGCATATACGCTGGCAAGTCCAGGCTGGCTGCCGCAGCTGGAACAGGACCACACAGTTGCATGTGTTACAGTTTAAGACTTCCACAGTCCTGGGGCCGGTGTGTGGCCGGTTGCGGCCACCTGACACGGTGGTGTGGGACCATGCCATCCCGCGGAAGTTTACATCCCTCCTTGAATCACTGAATAAAAATTACTGAAAAATTTTACATTAATTACTGAGGTATGATTGTATTCTTGCCTGATCCATAAGAAGCTGGACATTCAGCGTCCAAATCCCTTCATGTGGATCCCACCAAAGTGCCAGCTGCCCTGTTGTGTCCCTTGGAGTATTTCTCAGATGGCTTATGAGCTGTGCTATCACCACCTTTCCTCTTCAGTCGCTCTTGTCAAAAAAGTTTGACTTAAATTCAGTTTGGAATTTGAGGACTTCACATAGACTTTTCTCTCCTTCTGACCATGACCATCCGTCTACTGGCTGTGTTTATGTCTTGGAAGTATTTTGACAAGCTGGCAACCCACAACAGATATACCATCTATAACATCCCTCTATTAATGTTCTCACAATATTCTAAACCAGCCAGAAGGGATTTCTTCACACCCCGGGTTTTACAAACAAATGTAATTTTGTCATGACTCTTGTGGTAATCGTATTGGGCCCTTCTTTTGTTCAATGTGTTTCTAATACATACTTCTGTTTGAAAGCAGACATTATAGAATTGCTACATGGTCATACCAAATTTAGTCACAATTACTTTTATATGTCTGTTCATTAGTGAAGTGTGCTGATTAGATACACCTAACATATTTTTTATAACTGTTCATTGTTTTCATAAATAAATACTGTTTTGAGGCTTTACTTGTAGCTTTCAGAAGCAATTTGCTGTCCTCGGAGAAGAGTACTACTATTAAATACAATTCTGCTTCTTTAGAGAATTTATAAACCTTTGGGGGATAACATATTACAAATAAAAGCAAATAATGTCTTTTTTGTACAGGACATTATATTATCCCCTTAGAGTCACTGAATTTAAAGTTGTTCTCAGTAGGAAGTTTAATTTTTGCCTGCAAGTACTTAACGGAAAGTCCGAATGTTCTATTAATTGAAATAGATAAAATTGGCTTAAATTTAGTGGGAGAAATAACAACAGGCTTCTGTTGTTTACATGTATCTGAAACTGTTTAGAAAATGGAACTTTGTTTTATACATTCATATAAGTGCCACTAACCAAACTTATCTGATGGTATTCTAAGTAATACTTTGGCAATACCCTTAATTTCTAGGAATAATTCATGTCCTTGACAGTAGGCAAGTAATGCCATACAGTCAACCCTCTTCCGCTTCGTGCCCCCCATATTGTGGCTTCACATCTTAGTGGCATTATTTTTCAGTGATTAAGGAGGCCCGTTTCGCAGCTGTGCATGTGCAACCTGGCACACATGAGTATTCAAATTAGGCAGTCTTGAATATTCAAGTCAACCCACACACCATGCCACACCCGCCCTGAGGCAGCCGTGGCAGTTCAGCTCCAGTGGAGCTGCAGCGGCTGGGCTCCAGCGGAACTGAGCTAGGCACACACTGCTCTCACAGTGGCTTGGCTCGGCTTGAGCATGCACCACTGCTGTGCCGGTTTGGCTCAACTCCACTCCACTCAAGTGTGCACTACCCGTCCTTCTCTGCTTGAGCGCAAGCCATGCTCTGCTTGGAGTGAAGTGGCTGCATGCAGTTATGAAATATTTAGACACTCTCAGATTAGACATAGTATCTGAGACTTTCTTAAGGTAGATGTGGTGTCCTGAATAAACCAATGACAAGAACAATCTGTAGGGAAGCAGCATGATAATTAATACCCAGGGAATTCTGACATTCCCTTGAGTGGCTCAGGAACTGGAATAACCACTCTGTTTGCCACATGCAGTTGAGGAGACACCATCGATAAAACCACAGAATGAAAATGTCTTTACACAGTATCCATTTAGAATCATTCCTAAGCGCTGGAACCTGCAGGTTTCACACAAGCCATGGAAAGGCATTTCCAGCTTTGGAGGAATTTGTCTTGAGATATATACCTTTCTGCATTTTAACTATTTTCTTCTGTGTCTCCCTGTCTTCTCTCCATGTCCACACACAGGTACACTGTGGTTAGTTCCATCCTATTGTTATTGCATCCTATTGCGGGCCATGAGTTTAAAGAATTATTTACACCTACTTCTTCTTTTCATGATTGTCACTTCCACAAATAGTTTTCTTATTTCAACACATGAATGCTTTAATGTACTGAAGCATTTTGAATGCAGCCAGGGACCAAAATATGAAAATGAACTGTACACTAGCATAATTTCATCACCACCAGATACCAGCAGAAACAGTAGAAAAATATCACCAACCACTCATTTCAGTTCATATTTTTCTGGGCTTTATGTGGTTTGTGATGAAGTCATTGCAAATGTATCTATTAACACTGAGTGAGTAAACTGATACTCCAAAGTTTCATCTGGGAGATGCAAATATTACTTTTGGAAATGAAAAACTTTTATGTTAGTTATATAAAATGCCTACAATTGGCACCAGAAGAGGAAATGAGAGAAATGCTAGTGATTAACATATCTGGAAGATGGCT
The DNA here is from genome assembly GCA_013390025.1 of Pitta sordida. Taxonomy (NCBI): domain Eukaryota; kingdom Metazoa; phylum Chordata; class Aves; order Passeriformes; family Pittidae; genus Pitta; species Pitta sordida. The sequence goes on from WEKX01022416.1 coordinate 36,833, forward strand.
GATTCTTCATGATATGGAATAAAATCCCAGAAAATAAAAATTGAAAGAGACTGAGAACTAGCATATTTGAATAGCAAACTGAAGATATAAACTATGACACATATGTAAGATGTTGTAGTTTTATGAAGCATTATGCTTTTAAGTGTATTTTATTTAATGCCAGATCTCAAAACTTACATCTAAAACACAGGGTGTTTTAGGAAGTGTGATTCTGCTTTGACTGGTTATTCATATAAAAATATTAATTCCCAGTCTCTTCGTTAGTGAGCAGACTTTAACAATGTTCTTTGGCATTACCAGGAATCAGCTCATCTGTGGTTCTCCTAGAGCTCAGCCAACAAAACTCCATTTGTTGTTTTCTCCTTTCTAGACCATGATTTTGTACCAAAAATTATATATACATTAGAAGGTATGGTAATTCTTCTGCATGATAGCCTTAAATAACCTATGAACTCAAAGATATCAAAGACTTCTAGTTTTGGGGTCAACATCAGATTTTACTTTTTATTTTTGCATTTTGTAGTCTTTTGATGTGGATACAAAATGCCTGATTTTGGGAATGTTACCACTAAGCCATATGGAAGTTTTGGTTCAAATACACTATTCATACCTGTACTTTCAGTCTCAGCAAAACGTCTGTCTAGAGGGACTCCACTTCTTATAAATGTCTCCTACCTCCTATTTTGCTGAACTGTTCAAGTGAATTAGCTTTTACAGTGCATCATGGGAATTGGACTGTTTCCAACAAAACAGGCATACGTGATCTCGTAAGTATGTTTTTTCATTGCTTTGTTTGTTTCCTGGTTTTGTGCAAGAGTCATCATTTTCCACAGAAAATTGTGAAAGATGGTATTCAGAAAAAAAATTCCCCTAAAATTAAGATTAGAATTTCCAGTTGACTTTAGCATTCACATTGCCATGGGCCACATTTTGGTAGAGAACTTGATGCATCCTACTTACTCTGTGGGAAGCAATTGAAATTTTTCCTAATGGATGTAATGCATCTGCAAAATACACAAAATGCATTCCTTTAACTTCAGATTTTCACTTGCTGAAACCAGACTTGAATTTGGCCCATTATTCAAGTGAAAAGGAGAATAATGCCTTATGTTGTCTTATGGCACTATATCAAATTGTTTCTAGCTATGAACACCAAAATCATTTGCATCCACAGGGATTTGGCCCTGTGCTTATTAAACAGTAATATCTTTGTCAACAGATGGATTTTATGCTGCTGATATCTTGACAAGTCACTAGAATGAATCTAAAGATTCCCCAGCCATAACACAATCCTATTTTAACCTTGGCTATTTTTAAAAACTCGGTTTAAAAAACATGACAAGCATCGATGCTTAATGCAAATGCCTAGCAGTGTGTGTTACCTGGTAACCAAATGGATGGTATGTTGGAGAGGGAAGTGGCAACAGCAAGTGAACATATGCCAAATCAGCTTCTAGCAAATATAGAGATGGTCACCATGGATTTTGCCACATCAAGAGCGAAGTTTGTCATGACCTAGTATAAATTCATGGAAGAGGGGAACAGGGTTTTTCTTTTACACACTCCTATGAGAGAAGAGGACATTCATAGTCTGTGGTATCAGAAGCTTCTGGAAGTGTCACTTTCATCCATGAGGGAGAAAATTTCCCTAAAACACAGAAGAATATATACCACATTTGTCCAATGAAACAAGCTTGGAAAAGTGAACTGCAACATCGCAGGTGAATCTGGTCACAGTCTAAGTTTACTGTGTGACTGGCATCACTCGTTCTGCTTCATTGGCCAAAACAGAGAACTATTTCTTGGGGAGATCAGAATTTGTTTTCTTTCAGTGAGTTCAAAGATTTGTTTCTTTGTTTTGGCCTTTCCTCAAAAATTCATCATGCTGGAAATTCATCATCTCAAAAACACAAGGCATTTCTTTTGGTTGGGAGAGGCAATCTGAGAGCTCTGCCACAGAGGATTCACCAGTGGTCATATTCTAAAGATGCAGTAAAAGTTTGAGGTATGATAATAATAACCAAATTGATTGTTTTCTATGCAAACAGGAAAAACAAACATTTTTTCCAAAGGAAGCTTTTTCTTTAAATTTTTTTAAAAGGATTGTCAAAATACCCTGGAAATTAAGTAAAACCCAAAATTATGCAGATAGCAACTAAACTATTGGAGCATCATAAAATGCTCCATAAAAATATTTCTATTTAAGGAGGCATCGGTGTATGTTTTTTATTTCCTAGTGATATACAGGACAACCACAGTTTATGCTGCCTTTGAAGTGTTTGGGTTTGCACAGCAACTTTAAAATAGCTTCCAAAAATGGCTGGTTTTCTGCAGCTATTCTTAGCTGATGCCTTATGTTGCATCACTTAAAACTAATGCTGGGAGCAGAAATGTCAAAGGCCTAGGTGAAGGAAAAAACAATGAGTTCCAGACAGTCTGTCGTACCTTTACAAAAGTGACATGCAGCTCTGGGCTCATATAGTTCATTTTTTAAGCCTATACTGAGTGGCATACTCTGCACTTCCATAGGAGCTGCAGAATCCAGTCCATCCCAGGTTCTCTGTTAGATTTCAAATTATCTTTCTTACTGGGGAATGTACTGCAAATAGCCAGCTTAGCAATGCTCTGGTTTCATCTATGAAACTTCAGACTTCAGAAAAAAAAAAGAATGAAACCCAGCTGTTAACAGAGAAGGCACAAAATCAGACCACTAGCACAATTAGTAGGAATTAGAAAAAGGCCTGGGAGAAAAAACAGTGCTCATTCCCCAAGGAAATGTATCTTCACAATGGATGCTTTCTGCTTCTCTCATAAGACCATGGGAGCACAGTTTGTGCTCGTTCAAACCACAGTTGGTGCAGCTTACTTCGTTAAGATGTGCATTTATCAGTTCTTCAGTTACTTTCCAGATCTTTCAGTTTGTCCCATTTATTAAATATATCCCAAATAACTAATCAAAAAGCTTTTAAGAATGTTTACATGCAAAGATGAGGAATAAATTATTCAGCATCTGAAATCTAATCAGACACAAATTTCTGGAAAGTACTTAGCTACATGCTCACATCCTTCCTCAAGAACGCAGCGGGCATTCACCAAAGAGGCACAGGGCTCATGCCATCTGGCTCTGCTGCACTGACACTGCTACAGTCCCAACCTGGGAATCGGTAGCATATTGTTAAACTGGATTTCCAGATAGTCTGTGTAGAGGGAGAGAGGCTGCAGGGCTGCAATTTGTAAGAAAAAAAAAATCCCCTGACCACTTCTGTGGAGCTCTTTTCCCTCCATGCATCCCTTCCAGCCTCCCCACACTTCAGGAGCATTTCCGTCCAGGCTGCCCTGCCACTGTTGTTCTTGAACATATGCATGGACTGCTCTCTTGAACATGTGAATTACTGGTTCCATCTCCAGATTTAGGCCTGGCTGGCACCTTAGACACCTAAGTGATCAACTAAATGCCTTCTAGGTACATGTTTGATAATACTCAAGCACTTGAAATTAAGTTTGTGTCTATGTCAAGCCCTGTGCTGCATGAAATACTTTCTCCTCTTTGGTTTCAGGAGGGAGGTCTGAATCATGGACCTGCCAAAAGATGGAGACTGTTATTAGAAAAGCATATAGAAACAAACAGAACAAAAAAGTAGGTGTTGCTTTTCAACAAACATTTGAAAGATAAGCACCAGTCTATTGTGATAGATGTGTTTGACTATTGCTGGGATGGCACAGATGCTTGCAATAATTAGTGAAGACTATTTGCAAAAGCTTTTTTTCTGGAATCTGTAGGCAGAGTTCTCAACCTGGTAACTGTACAGGCAAGATTTATGTGCATGCAGCCCAGCAGTTTCTAAACATGTTCCCAATGTTATTTCAGCTCCACCATGGTTTATTAATTCCTGCTATAAATTGACTCTGATTTTAGTACAGGGGGTGTTTTTGTCTTTGCATATTAAATGAGTGGAGTTGCTTAATTTTTTTGCTAATGAGGACACCAGACACGGAACTTCCCCTGGAGCCTTTGACGATAGGGATTTGTTTCTAGCAATGTGTCATCTTCACTTCAGTTCTCAGTTACATCGATGGCATTACTCAAGTGACAAAAATAGCAAGATTATTGCTCATGTATGTATGCATTGGAGTTATTTGCATGAGATTGACAGGGAATGCCTGCCTGTCCTTACAAACAAGCCAAAAAAGGAAAATGCCGTATGATGCTACAAAATGGCACGTGAATTACCTCACTTTCTCATCTCAGTCTGTCTCTCACTACAACTCATGATATAGATACAGTGAGTACTCTAAAGCATGAAATGGATTTGTCACATACAGCCAGAGGACTCTTTTAAGCTTGCTAATCCATCGGAAAAATAGCTCATTCCTTTGACCGGTGAACACTATCAAATGAAAACAGTAACAACACTGAAATAAATATATATACAGAAATATACTTATTCATATATATCGATTTCAATGTTCAATATTTATACATACACATATATATATATATTTTGTGTGTGTATGTTATGTGTACACAAATACCTAGATCCAGAAATTAAAAGAGATTCCTACAAAATGGCTATGAAGAAAAATCACTTTCCTGTAATAGTTCCAATCAAGAATTATGGAGGTGCTAGTAGGACAGTTAAAATCACTGTACAGAATTAAAATAATTTACTTAATTATTTCAAGTAAATGGAAAGAAAGAGTAAAAAAGCAGCATACATCAACATATAAATTTTTATTTTTTAAATACCTACTGGTTAAGTAAAGTTGGGCTGCCGTTATTTTATATATGTACAGTCCTGCCTTCTGGAAGGCTGAGTGTTTTCAGTGAGAAGTTTGCCAGATGCAATTTTTAATGTCTAATTATAAAGGGAAAAGAATCTGACAAATTTCAAGCATTAACAGAGTTGAATGCCCACCGACATGCATGCGCATGTCTCTGTGTGTGTGTGTATATGCTTACATGTGATGATGAAAAGTAGGAATCAAAGAATCTGAATTATCTGGACAAAAGACATACTTTGTCTCATTTTGGTTGAATGGCAGGTTGCTGTTATCAAACTTTACTGACAGTTTTTGAAGTCAGAAACTAAAAGAGTTGGTCCATTACAGACTTCAGCGAGAGCTGAGGGCTGGCCCCTCTGTGAGCTGAATTCTGGCTGAGGTCATGAGAAACCCTAGCAAGCTGTGAGCATTAGTGAGAGGCGTGTTGGATGTTTATGGCATCAACTTCACAGCAGTTGCAGAGAAGGCAAGAGGTGTTAGTACAGGAATTGTTTACCAACTTTTTGGGCAGTTTCTGTTGTGATTCACTTCTGAATAGCCCCTGATTCTTTTCATTTCATTTGCAATTTGAATGTGCAACAGAAAAAAGTCATGAACATCTCACTGCCAGTAAAACCCCTCTCGTGTGTCTTTCTGTTGCCTTGTGGACAAATGAGAAACACAGAAGAAATATTTACCCTGGGTCAGTTCTTCTGGATCCCATTAATTATAGTTTCTAGAAGGCCATTAAAAGCATTGAAAATTAAATGTAAGGTTGTCTTTGGGTTATTGTAACTTCTCAGGCAAAGTGATTTTAAAGGCTTAACATCTTAGATACAATGCAAGAGCACATGAACACACACTATCATTTATGGAAATCAGTTTGTTGAGTACGTATTTCTTTTCATGCCCTCTGGCACAGGAGACTTGTGTACATGTCAGTTTATTTTATCGTTTCTACACCCACACTTCTAAATAACAACTGAAACAGTACTGAAGGCAAAGACTTGGCAAGCTTAAAAAGTGTACTAGATGGTTACACAGGCAGCAAGAATAGCCAGTAATAAAAGCAAATACTATGGAAAAATGAAGGGGTTTAGATGCATGAACCTCTCAGGTTGTATAGCTCAGTTGTAGCAGTACTTACCAACTGATGGGATAGATTGTCTTAGAATAAATGCTGACTGTGGTGTGCCCATGAGCAGATTACAGCATCCTCCTCTGCCTGTCCCTCCTTCTTAATGGTATATTTACTTGTCTTAATGGCTTGGATATGGAGATGATTTCAAGTGTAGTTTTTCAGGAGGGAAGAGAGTAACACATAATATCAAAACAATTCACAGTATTCACAGTATAGATAAGGCTGGAAAGGACCTCGAAGATCATCTAGTCCAGCCTATAGTCCAATTAAATCTAGCATCTACATCTAAATCATATCACTCAGCACCTCATCCAGCCTCCCCTTGAACACCTCCACAGTTGGCGACTCAACCACCTACGACATTTGGACTTGTCAGATTTCATTTTATTGGAGTCTGCCCATCTCGCCAGTCTGTCCAGGTCTCTCTGCAGGGCCTTCCTACCCTCTAACAGATCAACACAGGCTCTGAGCTTGGTGTCATCCCCAAATTTGCTCAATCTTGGCATCAATATCATCAATGAAGATGTTGANTCTAAACACACAAAACTGGTAGTGGCAAGCACAGGTACAGACTGCTACATGTATTTATCCAAAATAAATCTGAATTTCTTTTCACTTACTTTGGTAACTTAGCCCAAAATGCTTTGGTTCTGTGCTAGGACATGAGATTTGTAATTTAGAACAGATAATGGTACCAGGACTTTGTTACTCATCCTTTGACACTGACCGGGATAACCCACTCCAAATGACTGTGAAATGGCATACTGAGAGCAGGAGTATTTTCCTGGTCTGTTGTTAGCAATATGGAGTTTGATTGTTCACCAGGGACCACCTAAAGCAATTATGTCCGTTCTTATTGATATGCATATCTAATTCTTCAGTTTCTGAGTAATTTTTAATTTGTGACAATGTGTCCCTCATGTCACCAATCCCGAGCCTTTAGGTTAACCTGATGTGTTACAGAAACTTGGAATTTCACAGATGAGGGGAGGAGCACAGCTTTACATATTGATAAACCATGGCAAATTCTTATACTCTTAAAATCCTTTTATTTTCAATTTCCATGGCTGTCTGCACTTCTGTATGTTCTTGTATAAGGATCATGGCTGATTAGCATCTAATTACGAAATGAACAGTTTAGCAATGTGATTTTTTTTAAGGACAAAAGGAGTCTTCTAAAGTCTTTCTAAAGGACTTCAACATACATTGTTTGAGAGCTGTTCCTGAGTGTGTGTTAATGATTTTTCTGGCTCAAATGTATTTATATCCCCTGACTCTCACATTTGGAAACAATGATCAGAGGAAACTATGAGAGAGTTAATTATGTCCTGTCTGTCATTCATGACATATTAAATACTTCCGCTCCACATGACAGTTTTCAGATTAGAGCCAACATCACCTACTGTGGCAATTACCATTGATTTTTACTGCTGGGAAGGGAGAGATTAAACTTTACATTACCAGACCACATCACATAGTTAGGTGTATTATAGCAAAAGTTTAAAGTAACACATGTATGTTAAAATTTAAGGTTAAGGAGCTTTTAAAATTATTTTTTGATAAACAATTCCATGTTTCACTTTTCTGACTGAAGTGATAGATCAATGCTAGTAATATTCATCAAATTTAATGAAGTTTTCTCTCTAATATTTATGAAGCAGCATACTCATACATTCAATGCTATTTCAGCATGGTTATCTGATTTCATAATGAACAAGTCACTTTATTTCCATGTGATGTGACAGAAATAATTTTCAGGAAATACTGTTCCTAAAAGCATCAGTCCTTATTTTTCTATGATTCTCAGATAAATAATACTGGAAATTTTAGTAATATTACAAAATGTCCCATGGCTGAAATTCTGTCAGAATTTTCACCTCTAGTAATTTTTTTATTTTTATGACAATGTCATGTGTTCATCTGAGTTCAGCTAACTCTCTGTAAACATAAAGAAGAATGTATTTTCTTTATAATTTGAATACAACTGGATCATGTATGTATAAAAGTATGAATTATGCAGAACTGTTGAATAACTTAAGCTCAAAAGCCACAGAGTTAACTCACCAGTTCTGACAACAGTTTTGTCATTGTTCATGTTTCTGTTGTATTTTGCAAAGGAATTCAAAGGCTATTGTTCTAGGAAAAATATGACTTGGAAGTTCCACATCATCAGAATCCTTTTACAAGAACAGTTATGTTGAAATTCAATACTGTAAAGTTCAATGCTATAGATGTCAGATATGGTAAATTCTGTAAATTCAGTGCTATAAAATGATAGGAGAGATCTCACAGGCCACTCATGGAGGAATCATTTTACTTCAGCAGCCCTGAAAAGTTAGAACAAGACACTTGAACCTAAGCTTATTGGGTTTTGCTGCAAAACTGCTTTTTGAGCTGGGTTAGCATTAATTATGTGCTGTGAAGTTAGACCAGAATTCCCCCTACAGTAAAATCAAAACATTGTTTTCAACAATTTGGTTTCAATTATTCAAAAAGCAAAGCTTGCAAATAAGATACAACTGGTGAGCAGCACCAGTTCATCGCTTAGGTCACAGAATGGACATCAGGGAATATTTCTTTACCAACAGGATTGTCGAACACTGGCAGAGGTCTTTCTAAAGAGGTGGGCGATGCCCCATCAAGAGGCATTCAAGAAAGTTGAATGTGTTCAAGAAGTGTTTGAACAATGGCCTTGATAACAGGTTAGCCCTGAGTCAGTCAGGCAGTTGGATGAGATGATAATTTTACGTCCCTTCCAACAGAAATAGTCTATTCCATTCCATTCTGTTCCATTCCGTTCCATTCATTGAAGGACTCTAGGGAATGCTGATATTCAAGATACATATCATTACTATTTGTTCAATGGATAAAAGAGACACTGGTAAAAATCCAAAGGCATGTACAAGAATTCAAACTAGACAGTTCACAAAGGTTTAGTGTTTGGTTTTGATGGATATTCCATAACATTTCATAACATTATGACCAATTCCTTTGGTCATAATAACCCCAAACAGAACTATAGGCTAGGTACGGAATGCTTGGAGGGTGGCGAAGTGGAAAGAGGTTATTAGTGGACAGCAAACTTAACATNAGTACTGTGATACTGTGGTTCTGTGATAACCACCTTGTAATTTTAGCCCTCTTGACAAGATTCCACTTGATTCCACATGGTCAGATTCTAGACACTCTATAGAAAAATTAATATTTAGTAACATAGCAGCTGTGTCAGATACTCAGATTTTAGTTGTCTAGGATGGGATCACAGAAGTTCATAAGAATGGGATTTAAACCAGACTGTGATCCCTATGCTGTCTTGGGTTACTTTTCAACTTGTAAAAAATAAGCCAGACTCTTTTAAAATTCAGAAATGCCTATTTTACATGAATATCTATTTTAAGCATGATATTAGAAAGGCAAGTCTAGACAATATTAAACAAAAGCAGACCTTTACACATGCCATGAAGGAAAATGAGAACTGTCTCCTAAGGCTTCAACAAAGTATTAAATGTGACATATGAAAAAATCTCCAGTAAAATAAAATTGTGCAGTGGACTACATTATTAATACTGAAATTAAGTGTTAACAAATAAGGCAAGGAACTGAATGAATAAATAATCCATTTTAAAAGGTCATTTTAATAGTTCAGAACAGCTCTGTGGGATAATTTGGAAAGGAGAAATTAATGTATAAAACCATATTTAGCGCTGCATAAATTATAACTTTGTGTTAAGGTTTAATACTGGAATGTAAGTTAAAGTTAACAGGTTTTAACTCCATGGATCTAAAGACTCAAGCACTAGCAAAGTAAACACAGACCTTTTATCTTTCTGGGTTAGATCAGCTGAATTCCATAGAATTTTCTGATTATACTTTGGAGGCTTCAATTCTGTAATTCTCAACATGATTTTAGTTCTCCCCAGTCCCTGACTGCACTTGCATATTTTGTTGTTTGATATTTCTCATTGCTTTTTCAATAAAAATACTTTATACACACGCATTACTTTATAAGACCACGCATATAAAGTAATGAAACTGAATTTTTTCTTCTGTATGTCAAACGCATAAGGTAGAGTTGAAGATATTTCTGTGATGCAGCTCATAGTACACTATTAAATCTTTCTGAGTATATCTATGTCCATTTGTGTGAATACTCGTAAATATTTTAACAATAACATTTCTAAATGGTCACATAGTTTGATTGATCCAAATTGCAGGATGGAATGTGCACCAATTTCAGCTGGATTAGTGGCTGAGGTTAAACCACAACACTGTGGAAGAGTTGGACAGAAAAGAACATTTCAGCAGTTTTTTGGAAGGTGTGAAAATCATCTAGAATTCAGACTAATTGGTGTATCTACAATTATAGAATCCCATGAAACTGAAAACGTTCTTTGACACACTGTGTTATATCTCCATGAATATTCTTCATTCACAGCTTTCCTCTCTGTTTCCATTTTGCTCTCATTTTCGGGTTAAAGACCTTACCAAGCAATTGCTGATTCCAGCTTAGTCTGGAATTGGAAAAGTTCACATCAGTTTAGATATGGAACTGAAGTTGGGACCTGATCTGGTGTGAATTGTTTTATAGATCTAAAAAGACTCCTTATGGATCTTTTTAATGGAGCCTCGAGCTTCTGAGCATGCAGATATTCTCCCATAATTGATCTCCACTGGATGCACAACAATAAGTTGTAATGTTACATTGGAAAATCACTAAAACATTCCAGATGGCCATAAATCAGAAGAGCTAGTGTTGACTGTTGGCACTGAAAGTGAGTATTTGACTTTAGGACAAAACTTTAACCTTTTAAATCTGAGTACTAAATAGGAGTAAACTCATTGAGACCATTGGGATTTTGGTAGTTCAGAAACTCATTACTGCACACTACAAAATACCTTTCCAATTTTGGGAAGAAAACATTATAGAACTCTAATATATTATATTATTATAGTGATATCTCGAACACTTTCAGGTTCTTGAATACCTAAAATAGTTGAGAAAGATGAATGAGCTGATTAAACAAAGGAAAGCTTAATATAGTTCTGTGGTGGACATCATCAGTAATGGAAGAGGAAATGCAGAAAAGTACATGACATTTTAATTGAATGTCAGAAAAATATGTATTTATTAAAAGGTTATTGGGCGTGAATGTGCCAATGTTCTTTGTAATTTGTTATAGCTTTGGAATAGTCCTCTAACAAAGGGATGTTATTGCAAAACATTGCAAGAAAAGACGTATATTTTTAACTCATTTTTTTGTGGTCCTCACTGAAGACTACTCATCCTTTTAGACAAATGGGAATGGAAGAAACAGGCTGCAGAAAACATCAATCTGAACAATAGGATGTTCTTTACTTTTAAGTCCCAATGACACTGCCTTGTATTCTGGGTATGTTAAAGAAAACAATGGACTATCACTGGGCATTTATTTTCAGGAATTTTTAGGTCACAGCCTAATTTTTTATTCCAGATTGACTGACAGAGCTACTTGAAGAATTAATACTTCTAGAAACTGAATGTAACTCCCCCCCTCCCGCCCAAAACACCAAAACACCTTGCTAAACTGTGAAAATAATTCTCCGTGTTTGGAAAGTATGGTTCTACTAAATATTTCGGATTTTCTAATTTTTTATTAAGACTTTAACATTCACTACCATCATAATTTGTTATGATAATGTTGTCATGTCTTAAAAAATGTAATTAAAAAATCTTGTGTCTGCTAGAGAGGTTTATTCTGCCTTTCTTTTACAACTTTAGTAATTTTTTCTTATATTCGCCAGGTCTTTATAATTTCCATTGATGTAACCTAGAACAGAATTTGAGTTAGTGGATCATATTTATTCCTATTATAATGTTACTTAGTTTAGTGGCTTAGCTTAAGGATGATTTTACCCGTAAATATAATAATATTTTCTTTTTATCTAGAACTGAATTTTGAAAAGATATTCCAGATAACAACATTCCTTTTCATTACAGTAGACAGTGGCTGAGAGTTACCTGACAGAACCACAAATAACCTTAATTTTGCTTGCTCTTGCTTCATTGCGTTTCAACTTTAAAACAGCTTCACTGCTCTCAGAAGAAGGCTTTTTGTAATCTGATTTACAGTGATTCCAGGCACTTGGCTGAAAACAGAAAATGGGGAGAGGAAGGAAGCAGAGTCTAAAGGGCAAAATCAACTAGTATTCATCTCTATTTATAAACAGAAACATCATAATATGATGCCTTCGTTGGCAGTTGTCCCCATGCTGAAATGTCATTATGACCAGTTACAAGGTCTGAAATGAATTATAGAACATTCAAATGAAATTAGCTTTTACTCGTCTATTCAACTAGATCAATTACTACAGCATTTTTTTTCCTGCGGGGTGATCTATACAGTAGCCTGCTTGTGTACAACCAGAGTGTTAATGACATTACCTATCATTTTTAACAAAGATGTGCCAAGATAAACTCTGCTGTATGTTACAAAATTAATAGGAATACTAACAAAACACACTTGCTTGACATGCTTCGCTTTTCATGTACTATGCAAAGAAAAAAATTGAAAGACGGGAAATGCCAATTATACAATTCCAAGAAAAGGCTGTAGCTGCAACAATATGTATTTTTAAGGTGTGACATTGTTAACACGCAGTGGATCCTTAAAACATGCCTCACCATCTATGTTGCTATCTAGGCAATAATCAAAAGCACAGGAAAACACTTAAAATTCAGAAATATAAAAGCTTTCACGTACGTGACTGTCACAAAACCTCCAGAGTAACCTTCCAAAACCTAGCTAGAAAATATCATAATATTCTTTTCTTAGGAAAAGGAATGATAATGTCTACAATACAGATTCTCTAAGAGGATAATATAAGTAGCATAGTACGCACTAATGATTTTGCTATTATTGCTACAACTACAGTCGGGTCTCCTATACCACGGTACCGCAGGTCTTGACACCCCTCTGCTAAGCCGCCCGTCAGTGTAGACTGGCAGCTCATTAATATGCAAATTTAACCCCGGTCATCCCTCCCTCCCAGCTCGGGTAGGGCTGCAGGGCATTCCCAGAAGTTCCTTGTGTGGTCAGGGGAGTGAAGAGGTTCTTGTCTGCCCTGTGGGGCAGCAGCAGCAGGCGAAGAGGCACCGCGGGGTTGTATAGACTTCTGAACCCTCCCTGCCGTGTTCCCTCCCAGCGGACACCTCTGGCATGGAAAAGCCGGGGCTGGGGCCAGCCCTGCACAGCTCTGCCAGCACTTAAACATGGGGTGTGCGGTTCTTTAATGCTGTCTGGGACACTGGACAAGACAGAAGTGCTTGCCTGTTTCCATGGATGGTGAGAGCAGGGAGTTCTGTATGTGCATGTGTCTAGTGTGCATTGCAGTGTTTCCATGGAAAGAGGCATTGGGTGGGTGCCGGTGTCTGTCACAACTAGTCCGTGTGGTAACGCGGGATGCAAACCGGGGTCAGCAGGGTGGGCATGTGCCTGTGCCTCTCCGCTCCTTTCAATATGGGGCGGTGGGCAGCAGTGGCAAAAGAGAGGGAGAGAACATGTCAAGGATTTCCTTTTTCCGTGTGCTTCCGGGACCTCATGATCTCATTTTTTAAACACAGTTTTTTCTGCACTTGGCCCCCCCCCATTGGGCAGGTCCCCCCCTGCTTGGACAAAGGAGAGTGCATGGCTCGCTGTGCCTGGCCAGGTCATCACCATGGGAACAGCGCTGGCACAGTCAGTTGCCAAGCCAGCCCCGCTGTCTCTCCTGTGGCACTGCTGGTACAGGCAGGTGCAGCCATGCCACAGGAGCTCTGACCAGTGAGTTTAGGCCGGGCTGGGCAGGTGCAGCCACCCTTGGGTGCTGCAAGCAGTCAGTCTGGGCCGGCCTGGGCTGGCGCAGCCGCCACTGGGAGCTTTGAGCTGTGCATCCGGGCTGGCCCAGGCGGGCGCGGCTGCACCCCAGGCACTGTGGTCAGTGAGTCCAGGCCAGCATGGGCAGGCAGACTGTTGTGCCAGTGGTCCATGCAGTGGCTTGGGGGTGGGGGGGGAAATTTGCATATTCATGGCTTACTTTGAATATTCATGTGTGCCAGGTCGTGCATGCACAGTTGCAAAACGGGCCTCCTTAATCGATGAAAAATCACACCACTAAGATGTGAAGCCGCTATGTGGGGGGCGCAAAGTGGAAGAGGGCCGACTGTAATACAGAAGACCCCTGCTTATCTGCACTCTACCTCTCTGCAGTTTCAGTACTTCCCAGTTCGTTTTTCAGAGAAAAGTGGTGCTACACCTATGCGCAGGAAATGCCGCAAAGGCAGACAGCTCATGAATATGTATATAAGCTCATGAGTGTGCAAATAAGCCCCGCCTGGGAGCCGCCAGGGGTGGTGAGGGGAGGGAGCTGGGATCCACGCGGCCTGTTCCATCTAGGATGCGTTTAATGTGCCTCCCTGTGGGGAGTGATGAGCTGGGCCCCTGAGTGGTGCAGGGGGAGAGGGCCCGGGTGGCTGCAGGGCAGGGTGGGGCCGGTGGTGCCATGGCTATTTGCGGTGGCACCTTCCCCTAGATGGTGTCTGGGGACATGGCCCCATCCCCAGCTGTTGCGGGGGCGGCTGATCACTCATGGCCCTTCAGGACAGGACAAAAAGGTAAAATTTCCACAACTCAGGGTGGTATCAATGCTATCATGCTATAGGTGCATATGTGCGGTTAGTATCTCTTTTTGGTGATGTATTCAGACCTCACATAGAAGCTACAATATCTCATCCTCTTTCTTCATAACAAAGGCACAAAGACAATTAAAAGCATGTGAATGCAGCGGCTGGCCTGAAAGCATCAAAGAGATTTAATGTGTAGAACTCAGATGTGAGTCCAGATGGAGGCTGGACACTGCCTTAGTGGGAAAAAAAGGAAAATGCTGTTAGATGTTGAAACAAATATTTTCACATTCTCCCAGGCCTGTTTTGTTATTGTTTTACCTGAGATTTAAAAGGTATGAACAGCTATTAGCTTATTTTATGTACTCCCTACCATAACGGAATTAGCAAGGGAAAAAACTACTCAACATGCTAAATATTTCTCCAGGTCATAAAGTCCAGCATCCATTTTTAGAGTAGGCTAGCTTGGGTGCCTGAAGAAAATTGGACAGCATATGTTTCTTCCAGTATTCTCACAGATTCCAGCTCTTAGCAGTAGAAGTCTTTAGACTTCTATGAGGAAGATGTGGGTTTTGTGTATTCGGAGCCCTCAGCGAAATCCTCTACCAACAACTTGCCTATAGACCTGTGTAAACTTTGAACAATTTTGACTTCCAGAAACAAGGAGATTCACAGCTTATCTTCATTCCCTTGTGTGAAGGACAGTCTCTCTATCCATTAGGGACCTGCCTTCTTGTAGCACCACTTGGGGTCCACTTTCTCTCATGCTGGAGCTGACAGCCACCAATGGAATCCTCTTCTCTTCCCTGACATTTTGCAAACCTTCATTATATTCACCTTCTCCAGACTAAAGAGATTTAGTTAATTTAGTCACTCCACACATGTAAAATGTGCTGTATCTGTGACTATTTTTTCTAATTTTCTCTGAAGTCTGATGTTGCTCTTATGCCTTCCTGAACATGGGAGAACCAACAATAACAGCAAAAAACCCCCCCCTTTTCATGTCATAGTCATCTGATGCACCTGACCTCATTGATACAAAACCCAACATTGTCAAAAGCTTAGACTGGACTCTCATCATTGCAACACCTTCCTCAGTACTGTCCAGCTCTTGTGAGTAGCCATCATGTGAAAAGTCAGGCATAACATCTCCCAGGTGTTTATATGAAAGGGGTAACATGGTTTGCTATGATCAGGTCTTCATCTGGGAAAAAAAGGACTAACAAGTATGAGATGAAGAAATTAATTTTTGAAAACTGAATAGAATTAATATAAAGAACATTACACGCAATGAAAACCAAGTGGTAGAGTTTTACCTCTATTTTGATACAGTTTAAAGTGACTATCACAATATCACAGTATCACAGTACTGTGATAAGACTGGAAAGGACCTCAAAGATCATCTAGTCCAGCCTATAGTCCAACTAACCTAGCATCTACATCTAGATCATATC
>WEKX01022416.1:52923-72971 GCA_013390025.1 Pitta sordida
ACATCTAGATCATATTGCTCAACACCTCATCCGGCCTACCCTTAAACACCTCCAGGATTGGTGAGCCAACCACCTCTGTGGGCAACCCATTCCAAATTTGGATCACTCTTTCAGTAAAAAACTTTTTCCTAATATCAAGTCCAAACTTTCCCTGCTGAAGCTTAAGACTACGACCTCTCGTCCTGTCCCCAGAGACCAAGGAGAAAAGACCAGCCCCCGCCTGACTACAACCTCCTTTTAGATAGTTATAGACAGCGATAAGGTCACCCCTGAGCCTTCTCTTTTCTGGGCTAAACAGACCCAGCTCCTTCAACCTCTCCTCATAAGGCTTATCTTCAAGCCCCTTTACCATCCTAGTTGTCCTTCTTTGAACTCGTTCTAGCACCTCAACATCTTTCTTGAACTGAGGGGCCCAGAACTGGATACAATACTCAAGATGTGGACTATAGATGAGGAAAAGTGGTGAAAATAATGTGTGTGTCACTCCAGAAGAGGAATCATAGGCCACAGGTGTTGATTTGGGCCCATTTTTTTATAAAAGTTGCCTTTAGATTTTAAGATAATTTTTCTGCATTTTTTTCCCCTGAGATTTCTCTTCAGACTTTGTGAAAGAAAGAAAATATGTTGCATGGAAGAAGAAAAGGTAGAACAAAGTAGTAACAAAGATGACAGAAAACACTATAAAAACTTTCAGCCTAGTGGCATATCTTATATCATCTTGTGATTCTAAATGTGAGAGCAGTTTGAATTTTCCAGTGATAAAAGTGATTAAGCATGCACTGCGTTAAAGATCCTTAGATTCAAAACCAATGAAGTATGCTCTAAGTTTGTTCTCAGAAAACAGCCAGAGAAATGCAGACAGCTGCCTAGCTGACTGCCTCACATATCAAATATATTGACTTTGAAAATAGTGAAACATATTACGTTCATGAACAAGTTACTCAACAGGTTTATGCTGCATGAAAGTCACTAACTGACCACTTTCACAGCCATTCCAGCATTTAAAGTAATTTGTGGGAACATCGGCTGATAAAATAAATTTCAGTTGGCTGACATTTATGGAAAATAATATACTTTCAGTATTTCATATTGATAGAACAGAGATAGAAATGCATGAAATACTCCAGACTAAGGAAGTACAGCTATAAAAGTGTTGAGTGGCTTACCCTGTCTTTCAAAGAGTCGCATCCTAAGAATGGATGCTCTATTCAAGAACATAGTTCTGGAAGAAGCAGTATATTTTCTATACGTTAAGACTTGAAATTTCTCTGTTTCCCCTTACAATCCAAATATGTTTTCCCCTATTCATGCCTAGCATGGCATGCACATTAAGAATTTGTCTTCTGTGGCGTAATTTTCTAGTTGCAGCGTAACGTTCAGCAACTCTTTGTTAGTCAGGCTGCAAACCACATATTCAGAAAAGAAACACATCAACCTTTAGGGATGAATTAATGCTTCTGGTGCTAAGTGCTTGAAGTGCCGGCAGTAAGTGTAAGATCCCTAAACAAGTACAGGTTCCAGATTTTTATTTCCTTACAGCCTAATAGCTTAATTATAAGACTAATGGGACAGAAGAGATGTTTCACTTGTGCATTCAGCATTAGTTGTTCTGCTGGAAGATTATGGGCATAAAATGGACATCTGCCCAAGGGATGAAGAAGTCATGAATTTATTTCTAAATAAAAATGGAAAGAAAATTTTCAGTGCTGATGCCTACAGTCACACAGAAGTTGCATGATTTTCCCCCATTCCTACTTCTATCTCCCTCAACTTCATCCTGGATATTTTGTCCTGTGAGCCCCTATGCCCTCTCTTCATATATATCTGTGTGTAGGAAGTAATTGATAAAAAATGACAAGAAAATTAAAGAACTGTCTGAATGGAAAAGAAAGAAGCTAAACAGGAATGTCATGAGTAGGTTTAGCTTAAGCAAGTACTATAATGAAGCAGGGAAAGCTACAGATGTGACAGCTCAAAGTTGAGAAGGGAATCTTTTGAAAGTAATCAGTAACTATGAAGTGAGGAAATGGTCCAAGAAGAAGTCATGGAGAGAGAGAGAAATATGAGGATACTTGCTATTAGGAGCTGTAGCTATAGGTGCACCGGAGACAGTGACCATCCATCAACAACTTGCTAATAGAATAGAGAAACTATTTTTTTTATGTGCAATTCCAGACAAGAGGAACTTTGAATTTCTCATTATTAAAAGTAACTTCTGTAATAGTAGACATAATTTGCATGTAGTCAGAAATTGTCTAAGAATGAAAACTTTACATCACACTACCAAAAAAAAAAAACCAAACTGAAATCTCTGGTAGGAGACACATCTGAGGCACTGCCAGTAACTGATCTGGAGTTGGAGTATGTCCCTGAGGATCCTTTCTATATTGGTTTATATAAAACTAAGTACTGGGCAGTAAATATTTGTCTCAGGTGGACATGTCTTCAGGGCAGGAAAGAGTTCAGCAGAAACTGCCAAATACATCAAAAGACACTTATTATTCTGTAATGAATGGTATATGTGAAGTGAATCAGGTGAGAAGAAAAGAATTACACAGCAAAATAGGTACTTACTGTACTATGAGCAGCTGTATAGTTAGGGAGCTTATATAAATTATAGTGTATTGGACTTCAGACAAAGTCATCAGACCTACCCAGTATAAAACTGATGAATTCAGAAGGAAATGAGAAATGTTACTGCAGTGCAAAGTGCACTGCAATCCAACCTGTTACAGTCATTCCCTTTGCACAGGGCTGATTGTTCTACTAGTTTGGTCAGGGGATTTTAAAGCAGTAAGCCAGGTGCCACACTGCCCTTAAAAGTACCTCCTGTTGACAATACAAACATTAACAACTACTGCGGCTTTATTTAAAAAAACCCTTTTTTTTACAGTTTTTTCCTTTTGTCCCTGCTGAATTCTGATTACTCAGCCCTGATTTGATTGTATTACGGCATCTGCTTTCAAACCCGTTCTAATAGTTCATAGAAGGAAGAGCACTAGTATTACATAAATGGAAACTGCAGATAGAACTGTTCCATTGCCAGTTTTTAATTGGTTTGTGTTTGGCTGGAATGGATATCATAAATATCTTACAACTAAGAATGGGCTGCATAGAACTTTCCTGTTCAATTCACAAGGCTGGATTTGGAGATACAGGAAACTAGAGAAAGGGCTCTTGTAAGTAATTTTCTTTTTTTCTTTTCTTTTTTAATATATATTAAAAATGAAGGCACTAAATTTCACAGCTTGAGGAATTCAATAACTTAAATAAGATCAAAAAAGTGACTAAGACAATTGTGGAAACTGTCAAACCCCAAAAGAAATGGCAAAAAAGCAATAAAGAAATTCTATGTCTCGTTATGTTTCTGTCTTTTTAGTGGACATTTCAGAGCTATGACAATGTAAACAAATGGAGCAAAGGAGTCAAACCTACTGTTCAGTTTGTGTGTCCTCAACCTACTCATGCATATTGCTCCATAGATAATCATAGATAGTGTCAATGTTCACACACAAAGACATAGGTCTTTTTTCTGCGGAAGACCAGTGTACAAACTGTGAGTTTTTCAGATTTCATGTGAAGTGGACATTTTTATGAGATGCCTGAGCTCTAGCCAAGCCTTGGGTGCCAAAATGGAATTAGATAACAGGAGTCTCCTCCAGCAGGGAAGAAGCTCAGTGCATGTGTGTTGTGTGGTTAATAAACCATGAACAGGAGATACACATTTCCCTGAATCCCAAAGGCAGGTCTCCCTGAGCCTATGAAGCAGCCTAGTAGCTGCTGAAGTAGCTGCGTACAGAAACAAAACCAAAAAGTTATTGTGGTTTTTGATAGACTTGGAAGTGACAGAATGTTGTAGGGCCTGTCAGCCTTCTTTGGTGAGCCAGCAAACTCTGTAGTGCTCGACAGCCCTGCTTGCTGCTCAAGGCTGAGAGCAAATCTCAAGGGTGCTGCAGAGCCTGCCTGGCTCTGCTCTTGAGTGGCATATTCTGCAATGCCAGTGAGCACTCAGCACTGGCCTGCACTAAGAAGTGCTCTGTGCCTTGCCACATCTTCCCCCAGAGAGAAAGTCATCGAGTCTCATGTAAATAATATATTTGGAGATAACTTTTATAGAAGGAAACTGTTTTAATCAAACTGAATTTTTCTTCATGACGTATTAATTCACAAAGGGATTCCATTTTCCCCCAAAACTTGTAGTCTTCGTACTTCGTGTTCTTCAAAGGTCACCTAACAGAAATCTTTTGGTATATTGTTATAAATGACCTAACCTGCTTTTTCTCAGTCATTTTAATGAAGCTTAATGAGAATATCTCTTCAGCTGTACATGGCCACACAGAGATGTCTATCCAGCTGTATTATGCAACTTATTTTGGCATGGAGGAGTATGTGGAAAGAACGAGGTTCTTGACTTTGTATCAGCTCTCCTAAATCAGAAACCCACTATTAAACTGCAAAAGGTTAATGAAGTCCAGACTTGTCTGTCAGATTCCAAAGTGGAAAAAATGTCAATTGCTGTTACTTAAAAATGTCATTAGCACATTTGTTTAATTATGTATGAGGGACATGGTTATCACAGAGACTCCTGGCTGCCATAATATGAGCAAAGGAAAATTTTAAGATGTAAGGCTGGAAGTCCTTGACTAAACCCCCTGTCCCTCTTGCTGCTCCACCTCTGTATGGGCACACAAACACATACGTATAAATCATGATCTTCACTGGTGAGTCTGAGTTGGAAAGACATACATGAGAAAGTGAGTGAAAAAAGGTTTCTCAATAGAATAAATAGAAGAATGAAATAAAGAGTGCCTAGATGAGAAGAAGCGAAAGAAGCTAAAGGGGGACCTATTCCTTAGAAAAAAGGGGAGGAGTGGAGATTGGTTATTCTCTTCCCTAGGTTTTGGACTTCATCTGCCTATAACTGGAACCCTTGCCCTGTGCATGATGATATGTGAAACTTTCCGCCTTTCTTGAGATCTGCTTGAGGTAGCTCTCTCCATTGCCAGGTGCTGGCCGCCCTAATGCTCAGGATGGACACGAGAGAATCATGCAAAAATGGCTAGTTGGTCATTTATGGAAAAATGTCAGATATGCTTGGAAAAGGCCTATTCAAAGCTTGAGGCAGTTCCTCACGATTTTGAATCTACT
The DNA here is from genome assembly GCA_013390025.1 of Pitta sordida. Lineage (NCBI taxonomy): Eukaryota > Metazoa > Chordata > Aves > Passeriformes > Pittidae > Pitta > Pitta sordida. The sequence continues at coordinate 58,072 of WEKX01022416.1, forward strand.
GTTGAAACAGAACATGGGGACTATGAATCCATGGGACTAAAGAGAAAATTAGCTACCTTCTTGACTCAGCTAGTGTCCTTTCAGATTTATCCACCTCAATACACATGGGTGATCAGTACTCTTTCCATGCAAGACTGCTCATTGTGCATAGCAGCACTAGGCTTGCAGCTACTGATGGGTGTTCTCTCAGGGCTTACATTCGCCCAAAGCAGGAGGTGTACATTTCTGACTGACATGACATTTTGCCAACAGACAGGTTTTGTTTTTAAAAGTTTAGTTTCCTTACCATCCTAGTGACTTGAGATAGCCGGACAAGACCACTATAAAGGACATTTCCCTTGCTTTGGAAAGAAATCTACTTATTCAACATTTTCAGACCTCAGAAAGCTCCAATGCTTTTTAAAGATAATACTTTGTTATTTGTCAGTTTGTCACGACTGTGCTGTTCTCCTCACTATACCAAGAGGAATCACAGAATTTTCTGAATTGGAAGGGACCCACATGGATCATCAAAGTCCAACTCCTGGCGCTGCACAGAACAGCCCCAAGAATCACACCATGGACCTGAGACCATTGTCAAAATGCTTTTTTGAACTCCAGCAGGCTTGCTGTGACCACTTCCCTGCACTGTTCCAGTGCACAAATGCTCTCTGGGTGAAGAATCTTTTCCTAATATCTAACGTTTAAGAGAAGACTGGACGAGGAGCTTAGTGACATGGTCTAGCTGGGGGGTGTAGGGCTGGATGACCCTGGGCCCCTTCCGGCTCAGAGTGGCCTGCTAGACTGTGAGGGATCTAGGTTGGTGTTATGCTCTGAGATGTGCTCTCGGTTTCTGTACGGGTGTTAGGTGGTGAGTTGGACTAGATGATCCTTGTGGGTCCCTTCCAACTCATAATATTCTGTGATTCTGTGATTCTGTGAACATAAACCTCCTCTATCACGGTTTCATACAATTCCCTTGGATCTACTTGCTCATCACTACAGAGAAAAGATCGGTATCTCCTCTTGCTCTTCACTTCATGAGGAAGTTGTAGACTTCCGTGAGATGTCCCCTCAGTCTCCTTTTCTCCAGACTAAGCAAGCCAAGTAACCTCAGTCACCCCCCAATGGGTTCCTGTAAAGGCTCTTCACCATGTTCGAATAGCAAAAAATCCAGTATACCCAGTATTCTTGGATACACTGAAAAGCATGGTTTACCTTCTATACCTAAGCAAAGTCTGGAGACTTTAGACTGTATCTAAGTCAAAATGTAAGGAGCTGCCTGTAGAAGACTTTTGTGAAGTGCTAGTTCCAAATCTGGACTCCGACTTCTGTCCTAGCTCCAGGAGGTGTTTTCCAGTATAACTCTGTTTTCAGTTATTTTTACTTTTACTGAACTTGAAAGACACACAACAAATGAGGCTGAAAATGTAATTCACCTACCCCAGAAGCTACTCAAAAGCATCATAATGATGGCAGAATCTTTTGGTTTGTGACCATCTGTTTGGAGTCATGGCTGCTGCTTCATGCTATACCTGCTGTCAGCTCTAGGAGTCACTGTGAGGCAGCATTTGGTATAGGGGAGTTCCTTCACTGCAGCCCACTTTTCCCCTATAGTTTACATACATTCCAAATGCACATTTTGTCATTGACAACAGGTGCCGACCTGCTGCAAAGGCAGCCTATCTGTAGTTCCTGTGTGTACAGCATGGAAACATTTCCCATGCAACTCTGACCTTTCACTTCAGATTTTCACTTTTTAGAGTCATGTACAGTCATTTCTTTACATACTAAATTCTGGAATAGCTCAAAAGTTAGTCTTCTTATGGAGGAAGAGAGGGTTTTCTTCCAAAGGTGATTTTCTTTTACCCCATTGAAGAGTGATCACAGAAATCTACTATTTCTCTTTCTAATCTCTCAGTTTAGAAAGCCTGGGTGACATCAGGGTCAAGCTATTCCTCAGTGACAGCTGTCTCACAGGATCACCATGTTATACTACCTGTCCCATTTTCTGTTAGTGACTGCAAACCAGAAAGGTAATCGGAGTTGGCCATTGGAACATTGTCATTGCAACTGAAGACAGCCATTACAGCTTCACTGCTGAATATAGTTGTATCATCTAATTGGGTGTGCTGTGAAATTTTCATGTATTAGCCAGTTGGGCTTTTTTACTTTCTGTTTCAAATACTAATTTTCCCCTTTTTGGTTTTGTTTTTCTAAGAAGAAATGTTGTGGTATATGATACCAAAGTGTAGTGTAGCATCATATTGTTTTAATGACCTCTTGTTCCCAGCTTTTTCCACGCGGTATCTCTCTACCTTCAAATGTTAAAAAATACACTCATGCAAAATCAGTATTTTGTCCTCTGAAAAATATTTAATGGTATGTTTATAAGTGGATTTTGTCCTCAAGAAGAATGTTGTAATCTTGGAAGACTTGATTTCCGGAACTTTAATAAATCTTTCTTGAAATGGTTTTGCAGTCTGAAAGATCAATACAGGGAATGGATAAATGTCTTAGGCAAAAGGGTAAAGAACACCAGTTGCATGAATACCAGATTTCAGCAAAAAGAACATGGTGCTAAGCAGCAGATCCTCATTTCTCCCTCAGTAATACAGCATTATGCACTGCTCAATAGCAAATCTCACAGAATTGCACAAGAAACAGCATCTACCTTGATGTGGTGATATATAAAACTAATTCTATACCATTGCTTAAAGCGCTTGTCCCGGCTTTTAGTGTTTCAAGATTTTATTTCTTGTCTTCTCTTGATAAATTCCATTGTTAATGGGAATGCATATTGAGGAGAGAAATTAAAACTTCTGTTATTCTCATCATTCTGTTGGTTCTCACTTCTTGTATTTTCTGAAAAATCTACATCACACCCTAATGACAACAGTTCCTTTTCTATAAGAAACAGTCCTTTTGAGAATTCGCAGTCAAAGCATACAAAGGAGCAGTGTGTTGAGAGTTCTCTTTCCGTCTTTAGTTTCTATATTTGTCTTCTCAAGCCCTTTGTATATCAGCGAAGTAGAAGTAAAAAAATTTAGAAATAGGCTTTTCATTTTATCAACTCACCAGTGTATGATAACATGAATAAGTTGGGTGTGAGTCCTTTTCTTTCTTTCAGTGGTCCCGTTTGGGGAAGAAAATGTTCCTGCTTAGGGTAATAACTATTTTGAGCTCTGGCACCGAACTCAGATTCTTAAGAGATCATTTATATTACAAAGGCTCACTCTGTACTTCCTCAGTGCTTAGAGGCAGATTTCAGCTTCCAAACCAAAATCTTTTTATGTTTTTTGAAACAAATTAGGGGTTTTACTTAGGCTTTTTAACAAGAACCCCCCAAAATATATATGAAAGCAAAATTAATATTCCATTTTGTCTAAAACAGAACATTCTTCTCTATTTTTCAAACTGTTCTCTGAAACACATTTGACCCTCACACAATGTGTCTGTCAAATAGCTTGTATTTCTTAGAGGAAAAAGGGAAAATGATTCATAACATCCCATTCAAGATGACAACTGGGCTGATGGTCTAGCTAGCTACATATCTATTTCTAAATGTACTGAATTTAAATGGATGTAATCACGATATTTAGTACATATATGATGTTGCGTGATGGCTAGATAGAGTAGATACATTCTTGCCATAAAAGAGTCTAGTGCCTGAGGCAGTGTTTATTTACACAGTTTAGACCACCTCATTCAGCCTTTTTGCATAGACTTGCAGGCCGGGGACTGTTCTCAATGAGTCCAACGAAAAATTCACTCAAAAAACAAGGGTGCAGGACTCATCATATTATGAAAATACTTCCTATTCTAATGTCTGAAAGCAGAGTTTCTTCAGTACGGATTTAGTAAATTTTCAAGTATTCTATCTGACCTTTCGTAAAAGATGTTGTATTGCTCTGTTTGGGCTGATATGTTATCACAGTGGAAAAGTATTTGCCCTTCTTAAATAACCAAAGGAAAGAATAAATGTCCTGTACTACAGATAAATATAGTACAATGGGACAAAAATAGGAGGAAGAGAATCTGTTTGGTTTTAAGACATCCTTTCCCTCCCTGTTATTAGTGTTTGATATTTGTTATTTTAATTGACATAAATAATTGATGTGCATCCAGTTGGATGCTTTGAACCATGTTTTTAAAGTTTTGTCTTCATGCTTTTATGTGTTTTCAGTTTTTGAGAAAGGCACTTGATTCTGCCAGGGAGTATCCTGTTCCCAAATAACTGTAATATGTTTTCCATAAGAAACTGCCTCTCACTGAGCAACTATTCCTGCTGCTTTGCAAGATGTGACTGCAGACACGAGAAGGGGAAAGCAAAAACAGAAGAAAAGGCAAATAAACCACCCAGTAGCTATTATATTACATCCCGGGGAAAGGTGCTTAGGGAGGATGCTGGGATGCTACAGGAGCCCTTTTAGGAGAAGAGAATCAATGGGAGTGATGGATAACTTGTCTCCAACCTATATTTAGGGAAAGAAAAAGTATGTAGATGGACTTAGCAAAACAGCAGAGAGGAGACAGTCCAGAAGGTTCCTAGAGATAGCTCACAACTGTTTCTTGATGCAGCAGGTGAGTGAGCCTACCAAGCGGAAGGCTGTGCTCGACCTANGACTGCCTACAGGACAACTGGACTTGTGGGCTGATGGAAGGAGTAGGGGTGCAATATAAGCTCCCTGTAATCCAGGAGGAGGTAGTCAGAGACTTACTGAGTGACTTGGATCCTCATAAGTCCGTGGGACCAGATGGAACCCATCCGAGCTTGGTATCATCCGCAAACCAGAACAAGAGGACATGACCTTAAGCTACACCAGGGGAGGTTTAGGCTGGATGTTAGGAAGAGGTTTTTCACAGAGAGAGTTATCTCTCATTGGAATGGTCTACCCAGGGAGGTGGTGGAGTTGCCATCCCTGGAGGTGTTTAAGAGAAGACTTGATGAGGAGCTCAGTGACATGGTCCAGCTAGTGGGAGGCTTGGATGGATGGAGTGTGGTACCCATGGTCCCACGCTTGTGGGCCTGATCCCTGTGTGGGCGTTCGCTTGGGAGTTGGACTAGATGTTCCTGTGGGTCCCTTCCAACTCAGAATAACCTGTGAACCTGTAAAAAATTCTTTGGAACAAATTTAGTGTTTTTAGTTAAGCTGAATAATCACTTCACAGATTTGATTTTGCCCCCTATAATTCTGTTTAAGAGTTTCTTACTCCTTCCATGATTTTCAGCATGACTAGAGATCTATGTGAACCTGGATGGCTTGAGCAAGTGAAATTTCATATATAATTTTGTATTTGTGCGCAGAAATAATAAGAATTTTACCAACCAGGAGACAGCAACTAGTAGAAATATCTAGATGTTACGTAAAAAATTTAAAATAAAACATGGATTTTCTCTTTTGTATCAACATACACATGTGGCTGTTTCTCAGGAGTATTTCAAGTTATATAGAAACTGTGTGTTCTTCTAGGAAGGTCTTTCCCACTGTTTTATTTTTCTACGTCTATTGTCTAAGTAGTTTTTCCTGTTTCTACTGTTCTCATGCATCTAAAGGACTCTGTGTGCAAGCCATGCAGCTGCTGAGGCAAAACAGCATATGAGAGATATCTGCAGATCCACTAGAAACGGCTCTGTACTTCTAGCCAAACCAGACTTAAAGGGGTGTGAGTTATGTTTCTAATTTTATTACTTTATTGACTTCCACTTGGGGGCTGTCCGTCAGAGCCATGCTGTCTAAAAGACAGCAGAGGCTTTGTGCTTATCTTAGAACCTGTGCAAAGTCCAAAGAGATGGAAAACTGAAACACTGTTGGGTGAAATAATTACTGACAATATGCACAAGACATTGTAAAACCTGTGCCTTAGAAATTCGTTACTGATTCAAAGTCAGGAGGGAAGTGACAGTAGTTGCTCAGTCTGTAGTGCTGAACCATCATATATTAGTCCAGAAGATTTGTCTGTCTGTTGCCATGGACATCCATGTGAGATTCTTTCCCACACACACAGTCCTTGCTTGCAACTAAGTGTCATACTGCCACTCACTCACTTTCCCCTTGTGGGCTGGGGCGAGAAAATCATAGGGTCATAGACTGTTAGGGGGTTGGAAGGACCTTAAAGGTCATATAGGACGAACCCCCCTGCCATGAGCAGGGACACTTTCCACTAGACCGGATTGCCCAAAGCCTTATCCAACCTCTGAACACTGCCACGGTTGGGGTACTGGGGCATCTGCAACCTCCTCGGCAACCTGTTCCAGTGTCTCACTCTGCTGATTTGAATGTGGGGAGTTTTTTCCTAGCAGTGGGGGGGTTAACTAGCACAGGTAACACCAGCCAGTTCCTGGCTGAGCCAGCTGCCGGCCAAGGTCAGGCCAATCAGGAGAGATGGAGGCACCTCTGTGATAGCATACTTAGGAAAGGAAAGAAAAAAAAAGTAATAACAGCAAGAAGATGGCCAGAGAGGAGCTGTGAGAGGTTTTAACAGCAATGCAGGCACCAAGGACAGGGCCAGAGGAGGGGGAGGAAGCGTTCTAGGCATCTCCCTGCTGCTTGTGGAATGGACCATGGGGAAGCAGGCTGTGCCCCTGCAGCCCATGGAATAGAGAGAGAGCACAGGGATGCAGAAATCCACCTGTGGCCGTGGAGAGAGAGCCCACGTCAGAGCTGGAGGATGTTGGAGGAAGGCTACAGACATGTTGGAGCCCACACTGGAGCAGAGTCCAGGAAAGATGTTGTAGTGCGTGGAGGAGAAATCCACACTGTGTAGCAGAACTGTACCTGATAGGATCTGTGTGCTTTGGGATGGGACCCACACTGAAGCAGCGCAGCCAGTGCTTAAAGAACTGCACCCTGTGGAGTGACCACCGGGCAGCAGAGTATGGAAGAGCTGTTGCCCCTGGGATTGGACTCACACTGGGAAGGGTCATGAAAGACTTTCTCCTGTAGGGGGGAGACCCTATGAAAGGCAGGGAAATGCCTTCCTACCCTGAACCGGTCAGAAAACACCAACTTCTGGCTTTCCCCTACTCCTATTCCCCCTTTGTCTCCTGGAGGAAAAAGGAAATGTGGTATCTGTCTGTGTTAGAGAAGGAGAGGTAGGGGAAAAAAGGTTGCCTTTAAGATGATACTTCTCATGCTAAGCTCTGATCTTGTTAGAAATAAATAAATCCTTTATTTTCCCCACTTAGAACTTGTTTTGCCTGTGACAAATCCCTGCATTTTCTTTTCCTTTTCCTCTCTCCTCCTGTTTGGGGAGGTGGGGGGTGGGGAAATGAAATGAGAAAGTGGCTGTGGGTGAATCTCTGGCATCCAGCCAGAGTCAAATCACAACACTCACTACACTCACTGTAAAAAATTTCTTCCTAATATCGAACCTAAATTTGAAGAGTAAAAGTCGAAAAACTCATGGGCTGGTGCAAAGTCAGTATACTAATGGATATGAAGTAAATAATAATACTGTAAAAATAATAACACTAATAAATATAATGAAAATATCTGCAGCTCCCAGCAAACTCTCTCAGTTTTTACACTGAGCATGATATTCTATGGTATGAAGTATCCCTTTGGCCAATTCAAGTCAACTGTCCTCCAGCTGTGCTCACGCCCAATTTCTTGTGTACCTGTTTGCTGGCAAAGCATGGAAACCTGAAAAGTTATTGATTATTAAGCAACAAATAAAACATCACTATGTTATCAACATTATTCTCATACTGAATTCAAAATATAGCACTGTACCAGCTACTAAGATGAAAATTTGTCCCAGACAAGATCAGGACATTGGGAAATACAGATGGAGACACCTTTGTCTGAGAGATGGATACAGCTGTAAATGAGTCACTGCTGAGCCATTTGGACATCACTAACAACAGCTTAACTTGAGGGAAGTTTGGGAAAAAAACCCTCTTCCTACAACTAATAAATACAAAGCTTTTCTTTTTAGTTAATTCTCTACTTGCTTCCTTGCTCTAGAGTTCTGCTTATTTCAGGGACATTTCAGGGACAAAAGGAGGTATTTTTGTATTTTTGTTAAAAGTAGACTGAATGAAACAATGTCATTTTTGTAAAGATTTTGATATAGGAGGGTTTTGCCTTCCAGTGTTATTTGCAGGTAGCTTGAATTTCTTCTGTCTCAGTTTTGGAACATTTTATGAAATTAATTAAGTTTAAAAGGTCCCCAGGACCACAAGGTTGTAAGCTAACATTTAATGTGCAAATTCTAAAAATATTTTCGAAATACAGTCGGGTCTCCTATACTACGGTACTGCAGGTCTTGTTCGTTTCCTGCTAAGCCCTCTGTTCACATAGAATGGCAGCTCATTAATATGGAAATTTGCCCTGCACCCTCACACCGCCCCCCTGGTACTCTGGCACTGTTTTGGCACTGCCTTGCTGTGTGTCAGTGTTTGAGTTGGAGCTTCCCGGCGCCTGTGGCCATCCCACGCCGGGAAAAAACCCTTTTTCACTTGGCTGGGGACATGGGTGCGAGGAGCCGCCCCTGCCACTGTCCCGGTGTCTCTCCAGGTGGGTAGACCTGGTCTCTCCATACTCAGGGTTGACGTCTACCCTGAGAAAGTCTCGGACACCATGTCTGACCTGAGAGTGTGTAAATCTTTCATAACTGCATGAAGCCTCCTCGCTCAGAGCCAAGCCGAGGGGAGCAGGGTGGGCGATGCTCGAGCAGAGCTGAGCTGCTGAGGGAGTGGTGCACACCTGGCTCGGCTCTGCCACGGCTGGCTCAGGGCGTGCTCTTGCTCGGCTCTGCTGCACCCAGCTCAGGGCAGGTGCCTGGCCCGGCTCGCCGCCACACCGGCACAGTGCAGGCCTCCTTAATCACTGAAAAATGAAGTGAAGACGTGAAGCTGCTATCTGGGGGGCACAAAGTGGAAGAGGGACAACTGTATATTTGATTTTTTAATTTTGTGGGGTTTTTTCTTTAGTTCATTGGTTGCTTGCATACTTGTCTTTTTTTTTCAGCACAAATGTAGTGCAGCCAGAGTCTTTGCAAATACAGTCAACTCCCGCAACTCGCAGGCTGCGGGATCTGCCTGGATTCCCACGAGTTTCGGAATCTGTGAGGATAGCAAATCCATTAGTATTAAATTAGGTGAGGCCTGTAGCCACGCCCCTTTCACTAATAAGGTCTAGAGAGCGGTCCTGAGAATGCGGCTCCCTCTGTAGTGCCTCATTTAAGTAAAGGAAACACCTTTTGCTGCTTCCCAGCTCCTGGGAGGGAGTAGAGAAATCCCACAGCAGCCGGCATGCCTGGGAGCCTTGAAGCTGGCACCCGGGCCCCCTGTGGATCTGAGTGGGCGCAGAGGGTCCTGCCACTATCCTTTCCCTTTTGTGTCTGTGCTGGGTTTTATCGGGGTTTCTGGTTGCTGGTGTGTGTCTCTTGTGTTCAAACATGGTGGAGGCAGCATGCCACTCCAGAGCAGGACCCTGGGGGAGGNCCACGCCTGCTCATCTGTCCGTCCTCGCAGTGGACAGCCTGTCCTGGGCATGGTAACCACGGGAGCCCCTCGCTGCCCAGCTTGCACTTAATTTACATATCCATTAGCACCGCCGCCAGGCATCATCAAGCCGTGAAGGGTTTTTGGCTCTGGGAAGCACGGTGCTGCTTTTCCCACTGGACGAGGTGGTTTTTTGGGGGCTTTTTGGTTGACTTCCTTCTCCTCCCCTGCCCCTCAGCATGGTTGTTCTTGTGGCAGTAGGCCCTATGTAGGCTGGCAGCTGCATGTAACCAGACCAACACTGCTGAGGGAAGCTGACCATTGCTGCTCCTACCCGGCTTGCCACCTGCCCCATCTAAGGCTCCCATCCTGCCATCCTGCCTCTCGCCAGGGCTGTCCGCAGGAGCATGGGCCAGAAGCAGTTGCACAGGGTGAAAGAGCTGGTAATCTACTCCTGCTGCTGCTTCTTCTGAGATGTGTGGGAAGGGGGTGGATGGGAGTTGGTGCAGCACCAGAGGACATATGTGTCCCACACTGGGAGTGACCACAGCCTCGCTCCTCTATGCACTTGATGCCCCAGCCCACAGCTTTCTCCCCTTCCCTCTCCTACCCTACCTCTGCACCTCCTCTGCCCCACACATCCTAGAAGGGCCCCCCAGCCCTGTCCGGTATCGACTGTTTCTGTGTTTCAGACACGGCAATAAACAGCTATGTACAAAAAAACCCACTCTTCTCCTGCCCGGAAGAAACTTTTTATTTTGGGCAGCAAGGCGTGGTTCTGGTGGCAGCACAGGGCTCTGATGTCAGGAGCCCGCGCTGCTGGCATCGGGACACAATGGGCTATGTCACCCATGTCACTCCAGTGCGGGCAGAGCTGAAGCACCATGCTGAGTCAGTGGCTCTTCTCCCATCCGCTGCCACCAGGGTTGTCACTGGTTGTGGCAACTGTCCCCCGCCATGCCCCGGTTTGCAGCGTCGCTGCACCGCCATGCCTGGAAGTGCTGGCACGGCCCCAGTGCCTTTGTGCCAGCCATGTGGCAGCACTCCTGGCTTCATGGAGATGGCAGCGGTTCCCCTTTGCCCTAAACGGTGAGAATGAAGGACGTACAGCAAGTCTGGTCAGTGGTGACGGTGGGTGGGAGCGATTATATATTCATGAGCTCATTATATATTCACGAGCGGACGGGTTCATGGTACATTCTGCGCATGTGCCGAGGTCGCACAACTCACTGAAAAATCACCCACGACTATTCGAATCCCACAAATTACAGATGACGACTATGCAGAGGATCACTGTGTCTCTATGTATTTATGGTATTTGGAAAGGTACCTAAACAGATCCATTTTTTAGGATTACAGAGCCTAGGATGCTGTTTAGCTCATAGTACTGTATATGGCTGATAACTGTGGAAACCTGTTTCTAAGGGAAAAGAAAGAGTGTGGGTAAAAATTATTTTTCCCTAGCAGGCTTGTTCCCAAAACAATAGATGTTGATGTAAAACACCTGGATCTCATTTGAGTATTGATGTCAGTCCAAGAGGAGTATGTAGGACCATGATGTCAAGCAACGTGACCCTTCACAATGTTTCTTAACTCTGAAAGACAGACTGGTGCTTACCTGCATTCCTGATGCTCACCAATATCCACTTTGTTCTACAGTTTGAATGGTCCATCTGTGATTCCAGCTCATGTACTGGTAACAGAGAAAATGTAACTGTACACCTGTGAATCAGGGGAATGTGAACTCTTTTGCATCATCTACACAAATAAAATGTGGCATCTTCCATCTCAAGTTAAAAACGTCCTTGAAACATCAAGGTCAGTAGCAATTGCTTTGGGCTTCATGTTGGATCAGTGGAGAGGAACAATCACTGTAGGAGGTCACACTGGTCTTCACGTCTGAATGCCCTGCAAAATACTTATCTCTCTCGCTTGCTAGGCTTTGCTAGGCTTGCTACATTGTCAGTAATGTAGGTACTGCTTTCAAGAGCTGTTGCCTCAGGTACTTGGAGGCCAACCTGAATACAAAACCTGAGGCGCTGTTGCAGGTGGATATACCAGTAAAATTTTTCTGAAATATTCAGTATATTTTCAGTGGCTGAAGTCTGATGTTGATTTCTAAATGGTAGAAAAAGACTTGAATGTCTACCCTCATATTTCCAAGAAGGTGGTGTTAACTTGTCTTAAAAAGTGCTTTCACCCTGTTCTGTTTCTGAATTCACTGGAAACGATCATTTAAAGTACTTCAGTAGAGCAAAGAGAAGAATGATGTGCTAACTGATATATTTAAATGTAGGTATGCTAGATACCTGCTTCCCTCAATAATTCAATGACATACAGTAGTATCACAGAATCACAGAATCACAGAATATTATGAGTTGGAAGGGACCCACAAGGATCATCTAGTCCAACTCACCACCTAACACCCGTACAGAGTCCGAGAGCACATCCCAGAGCGTAACACCACCNGGTGTTAACTTGTCTTAAAAAGTGCTTTCACCCTGTTCTGTTTCTGAATTCACTGGAAACGATCATTTAAAGTACTTCAGTAGAGCAAAGAGAAGAATGATGTGCTAACTGTGATATATTTAAATGTAGGTATGCTAGATACCTGCTTCCCTCAATAATTCAATTACATATAGCAGTATGACAACATACAGGAGACATTGGTTTCTCTGTACATCAGTTTTATACTACAGTGTGTTAGCTAATGTAATAGATCTTTTAAATAAATGAGATTTTTGTCTAAGCACTTGTTCCTGAAGGATTAAGAGGAAGGTACTTACGTTTTCTCTAGTACAGTGGTAAGTGTCCCCACCTGGCGTGTGGGAGACCCGGGTTTGATTCCCGCCAGGGAGACAGTGTTAAGAGGTGGACTCAATGATCCTTGTGGGTCCCTTCCAACTCAGAATATTCTGTGATTTACTTTACACTGCTTGCTGTATGCTCCTCATGGTGCCTGTTTTAGGGGGTTGCTGAACCTGGCAAACTGGCGAAGGTGGAGCTGCCAGAGTTCCATGCAACCAGTAACAGGGCTGAGCATATATTCCCAGTAGGCACACAGAGCACATGTACACATCATACATGCACATAGCATATACATGGACAGCCACAGAAAGAACATAGACAGCATTGTTTCAGTATCCTCACACACAAGGTGCTGCATGCCTGGGATGGAAGGCAGGGCAGGAACTGCACCAGAGGGTGCTGAAGATATTGCAGTATGGACTGTGATGGGTTTCATAGCACATTCTTGTCTATGTTGCCATCCATGTTCTTTGAATAACCAGCTGCTAGCCTTCTTTTAGTTCCTATTTATCCGGTTGTCATTCTGACAGGAATTTCAATATCTGATGATTTGCATAAATGACATTAAGCAGAACTGATAAATTAATGAAAAAAAAACTGTCTCTTTTGCTGAACAGGAATCTGATTAGCCTATACCTGCCCTCTTATTATTCATTGCTTATACATGCTCCAACAACGGAAAATGTGGTGTGTATAAATATTTTAAGAAAGCAAATTGCAAGTTTTTATTCATGACTATTAATCAAGAAATTTTTCTGTCATTCATGTTTTGTTGAAGCAGAAGTAAGTTGTTTTTGACAACAGGTTTCTGTAACAATACCTACTGCTGCAGGTGCCAAAGCTCTGCCCGTACCAGAAGAGTTATCTTTTCTTTCAATTCTGGTGCACGAGATCTATGCAGAAAATGGAAGCTGCTTTCCATCGTTGCCAAATGAAGTACTTACAGTCATACCTCTAGTGATAAGACAACATCAAGTGACTTTTTAAGTGACTAATGAAGAAGCAGTAGTGCTTTGATTAAGTCCAGCTTTGATTAAGCACTTGAATAGTTGCTATGATCAATTTATGAATAATCCCTGGATCAAAGAGAATTATGAGTATGATTGGCCTAACCCTTCCAAGTAACAAATGTATCTGTATAAAATAAGATCAGGAAAAAATTGTGAACAGAGAAGTGTTAAATCTGTCAGTTAACTGGTCATAGTGTGTAACATGACCAGCCCTGATAACAGAAAAGAGATGTCTACTTTTGAAATAGAAAAATCCTCTTTTTTTTATGCAGGATCCAAGAGAAATCTGTGAGAGTTACATTAAAAAGCATACTTGAAAGAAAACCCATGAAGAATATATCATTACTGTCGCAACGCGGGCAGTCTATAGAAATTACTGGGCAGAAGCCAGAAAGATATGGCTCCAGGGCAGACCTGTTAGGGAAGTCTTCCTGAGTAGATCCATGGTGGCTCTGGCAGGTTTTGGGACTTCCCCTGAGCCTGGGGCAGCACAAGGTGGAGCTTTCGGAGCTTCTCTTGGGTTCTCCTGGGCTTCAGTCATCCTTTCTTAGTGTAGTCTTTCTTCCCAATGCTTATCCTCCAATCTTAGCTGGATTTCAGGAGTAACAACTAGCAATGAAACTAATACATTAAGGACTGAATTTCCTTCTACAAACACCCTAGACATTTCCATCACCATGTGACAGTAAAGGACACATAATGCAGAAAATCGTGGATAGAGCAACATGTATGTGATTTAGGCAGAAGCGAGGCATTTCTAATTTCTGAGTTGATTTTCAAATGGATGAGTGCATCTCAAGTGTCCACAAACAACTTTGTCAAAACCCTCTTTAAAAAAAAAAAAAAAGCTAAAACCCAAGCTACCAACTAACCAACCTACCAACAAACCAAAACCGAAACAACAAAAAACCCCCACCCACAACAAAACATTCTCATTCTCTCTAACAGGAAACATACAACCAATTCAAGAATGAAAATGCAACATAAACAACAATCAACAGACTGTCTCAAAGAAATAAAGAAAATACCAACTCAAATCCTCTCCAAAGCAAATTTTACCCCAAAAAGGGAGAGGAGTCAGAAGGCCATTAGGACATAGTTTCTGGCATATGCAAGCATGCAACTAACAGCTCATGAGGTCTGAAATTGCCAGCAGGTATCTCTGGGTGATATCAGATATGATTGAATGCATAATACTTCCGAATGAAAGCTTATAACTACAGAAGAAATATGTTCCAGGATAAATCCCTGGCAGGACTTTGAAATTACTTACCACTGGAAATGTTGTAGGTATTTAGTTACTGAAACAAAAGCCTGAGCTCAGATGTCTAAAATGCTTTTGGGAAGTGCAATCGTATGAGGTTAGGAAGTAAAAGCAAATCACTGGTCAGCAGATATAAACAGTTCACTTTGGACCATGCCAGGACAGTTTTACTAGTCTATGGCAAAGCTGGGATAAGCTCTTGTTTTTATCATAGCTTTTGTCTTTTCAAGCTCCAGGTTCAAAGTTCATAATCATAGTTTTGTAAGACACTGTGACCGTTAGAGGCCAATAAGTGTGGTTATTAATTGGCAAGAGACTAGTCAGAGGTCAAAACACCAACTTTATTAATGTATATTGAAAATTGAATGTGTGGTGGTTAAGGAATGTC
>WEKX01022416.1:76585-94288 GCA_013390025.1 Pitta sordida
TGTGGTTAAGAGCCTGCATGTGGTACTGACAACCCAGTCCCTGCAGCCTGAGGGACCAGCAGGGAACCAGTGCAATGAAGGGAGCTCTGCTTCTCCTGCGGGAAAAGCTCCTGGAAGGACATCCATGCGTAGGGGCAAAATGAGGAATGATTTCTCAAAAATTGCCCCAGACTTACATTTCTACACAAACAATACCATCAATATGGTAAGGTTCTAGATCTCCTCTCCTGCCCTCTTTTTCACAATCTCCGGGTAGCTGCAGCCCTACTCACAAACATAACCTGGCCTGCACAAAACAGGAAATCAAGGATATGATGCAGCATGGAATATATACTGCCTGTTGGCTTTACATCCGTAAAAGCAACATAGCCCTTACTCATATGATTCAAAACCTTAAAGCAGTTACAAACTGCTTTTCTAGTCAGAAAACTGTAAGGAAAAAGTGAATAGGAAGTACATCCCAGGCTTCAGTAGCCAGTACATGAGGTTTCTTCCAGATACTGGAGGAAATGCATATGACTGCACTTGATATACTGTCACCTCGAAAGTCCCTCACAAATAAAAAGCTTGGTCTGTATGTGAGATTTCATCCAGCTTCTTTTGCTACCTTCTGTACCATTGAAATTTAAAACTGTGCCTTCCTCCCTTCCTAATTCCCTCCCTGCATAAACGCTGAGAGGACCCTGAGGAGCATGGGAACACAGCTATTTTTGTGTTCATAAAGACGTAGGTAAGGCAGAATTTAAACATGCTGACATATGCACATCACAGCAACTGCTTTCTCTGCATGATGCCAATGGCTCTGATAACAATTTTTGACCTTCACAGGTTTAGGCACTTTTATCAGATTAAGAACTGTCCTCATCCTCATCCTAGAATTTACATTAGAAAAGGTTTATTGGAATATGGACATACTTTCTCTGAATTTTCCATATGTTACGTTGCTGTGTCAGGCCAGGTCTAACCAGTTATCCGTGTTTACCATTATCTGACTTTCACTTTCTATCTCTGTTTGAAGACAGAAATCTTCAAAGTACTTCTGCTTTTTTCAACTAAAAAATAAGTTTGTAGGACGACACACTTAAAATACACCTTAAAATTACATGAAGATACAGTAACTTTTAATGGGACAAAAATGACTTTCAGGAGCTGTGACCAGAATACCCTGGGACTCATTTCAATCTCTGTGCCACTTGGTCTTTGAGCTCTTTGGTGACACCCGTAGTTTCCAATTTGAAAGATTATTTCTGCAGCTGCAAAATCATAACAAACAATACCAGAGCACAGTTCAAATGGATCTCGATCCACTAACAAGAGCTCCTTCCTTTTAAAATTTGCAGCAAATTTCACTTGATTTTTGCCTCTTCACTTCTGCTTATAAACAGGATGATAATGTGATTACAGATGGTTTTCGATATCTGCTGATCAAACCTCACTTTGCCTCTCTGACCTTGTTTTGCAACACTTTGGTCAGTGTAAACAACAAACTAAATTGTGAAACCGGGGGTGAGGTCTGTGAAGAAAAAGCACAGAGCCACAGAAACTTTGGCCTAGCAGTATTCACGGAAACAAGTCTTATTACTGAATATAAATGAGCGTCATGAGAGTAAATTGCATTATCTTTTTGCTGATGGTTTTTTTGAGATATTTCCTTTAGTGATTCTATTTTACCTACAGCCTGAGGATGCTGATTTCTGAAAGTAGATAAATATCCTATCCAATGCTTTTTTTTTCCTAATTAATCTGTATAGACAAGCTGGAGTCAAAGCAGTCTCTATTTACGCCTAACTGTGCAATGCTGCCACATTGGTGTTACCTTCAGTTCTAGCAATCACTATTTTACAGCTGTGTGAGAAGAGTTAGCTGACCTTCTGAAAGAGTGAGATTGGAAATCAGAGGCTCAAAATTTTAATCAATCCAGTTTGAGTATATGTAGAGCCAAGCTGCAGAAAGAGTAAAACGTATTCTTACTTCTCCAATACAAAAAAACCCTGAGAGACAGAAATGTTAATTTAGGTAGGGCATTACATTTGGAAAGAAAATGGAAACTATTGATTCTCTAATAATATTTTTGTCTTAGGAATGCTTTGAGCAGAGTGAGTTACATACCTAGTGCTTCAGTTCAGTCCTGTCTTCTTCACTAATATGGATACATCTAAATAGAATGAAAGAACAGTAACAAATATAAGATCCGTTCACAGTGTCTGAGTGCTATATTTGCTATCGACACATCCACTCTCTGAGAAAGTCGAGCCATGATTTAGTGGGTGGCATCTCAGATGAAAGATAGTAACAGCCAAAATAAAGACATCCAAAACCGAGTTCACACTACATACCCATAGCAGCATGACTGGTATGTTATGTACCTGTCATGTTCTGTCTGCTTGACTGAAATGAGTTGAAGTTCCTTGCTAATGTGGGAGCTAGCAACATGTAAAAAAAAAATTCTTTATTTATTTTGTGATAAAATATAAAACAAAATATGTGAGCTGGTTTTGTAACTTAAAAAGAAAGAAAAAAAAAAGGCCATGAGAAAATCTATAATAATTGTTTAACTGATTGCTAGAAAGATGAAGACATCTGTAAAATGCAGTCTCTTCTGTGGTCAGAGAAGTTTTGAAAATATGGAGTTAGAATGACATGTGCTAGAAGGAAAGTGGAGGTTGCTTCAAATATATCTATACTGGGCTATTTGATTTAATTGAAGTGTAGTTGATTCTTTATTGCTCTGCACATTTTCCATCTCTGTCTCTCTATGCTTCATATCAGCTAACCATTGAGAATCAGCATTTTCAGTGTCCTGAGTCTCACATCATCTATTGATACACCTTATGTCAGAAAAATACCACCAGAAAAATAACATTTGTTGCAATAAGGGGCATGGGCTCCGAAGGGGTTAACCAATGAAGATAAATTTATTAGAGAGTGTTACCAGCTGCCATTGGCTGTGCTGCGATTGCTTTCTTTTAAACTGATTGGATACATAGTGTTGTGTGTAATACACAAGCTGCAACACTGCCCATAATTCAAAACCTGTAATTCAATACCTCTAATTCACACCTGCAATTCAAATCTGCTCGGCTTCGCCCTACAAACATTGTCTTTATATGGGACAATCCTCCTCAAACACAGGATCAACCTAACTTGGTTTACAGAGCTAATGCATGTCAGCTCAGCTGTAGTAGCTGACTGTATGTAAGATCTTAACTTCCAGAAAACTTAAGGTAGGATGTACAAGCTTAAAACTCCTTGTGGGAGAGAGACAAGCTTTGTGTTCAGTGGAGAAGGAAAGTTCCTCATATACTAACATGAACAGTTGGAAGATCATACGTAGTAAAAGTTTTAAAATTTGTATCCTCGAGGAGTATTTCCAATATTCCTGGAAATGCCTGCCAAACTCATTCAAGTCCCATAAAAGTGCTAGGTAATGAAGGATCAGTCTGGTGTCTAAGTGATGTCAGACATCACTGGTGGCAGACTTCTGTCCATAAGAGAACTCATTGGGATACAGGAAACTTCAGTTCTTATATAGTCACAATGTGAAGACAAAAGTAGTGCATTTATAAATTCTTGTTGCGTCTTGGATGCCAGATATCTAGAAGTAGCAGATTCATACAGGTAAAATAGAAAAAAAGTTCTTTATAGGTTCAACCAGGAAGGTTAATAGGATTTCAGTTCCTTCTGCCTTGATTATTTCTACTTTCAGTTTGGGGGGACAGGAGGGATTTGTAATTTGTAATGGTAAACATACTCTATTTCGTTATATTCAACCCCTTATACTTGCCCTCATCAACACTATGTCTAAACAACAAATGCACATCATTTGCTATAGCCACTGGTGATCGTATGCCATTCCTCCTTTCTCAGCTGGACCCTAAGGAAGAACTTTTTGCTGTATTGTGTTTTGCTCTATAGCACTTTTCCTTCAAACATGCATTTATAGACTGGAGCCTTTATAGATAGCTTGGTGTACACCAAAATCACAGGATAAATATCAACTATAAAAGTGCTGTCACACAAAGAGTTAACTCATTTTATGCATGTTGATGTTTATCAGGCAGGCAGGTACATATTGCTGCCACTCTCTAAAGGATGGGAGAATGAATAACAGGAGCTGCTCTAATTCTTGCAGGAGACTTTAACCTCCCTGATATCTGCTGGGAGCTCCACACAGCAGAGAGGAGACAGTCTAGAAGGTTCTTAGAGGTAGTTGATGACTGTTTCTTGATGCAACATGTGAGTGAGCCTACTAGGGGGGGGGCGGTCCTTGACCTGTTGTTTACCAACAAGGAAGGGTTGGTCAGTGATATTGTGGTTGGAGGAAATTTAGGATGCAGCGATCATGAGATCATAGAGTTCTCCATCGGCTATGTGCCAAGAAGGGGCACAAATCAAACCTCCATGCTCGACTCTCGGAGGGCTGACTTTGAGCTGTTTAGGAACTTGATTGAGAGGGTACCATGGGAAAAAGCCCTTAATGGCAGAGGGGTCCAGGAGGGCTGGACATACTTTAAGGATGAGCTCATGAAGGCACAGGAGCAGGCGATCCCATTGTGCCGAAAAGTGAGTCGGAGGGGCAGATGGCCAGTCTGGATGAGCAAAGAGCTCCTGAAGGAGCTGGGGGAGAAAAAGAGACTGTACAACCTTTGGAAAAAAGGGGAGGTGAGTCAGAGTCTGTTTAAGGAAGCTGTTAAGCAGTGTAGGAGGAAAACCAGAGAGGCGAAAGCCCAGATGGAGCNTGGACCGATTCATACTGGCTCCTACAGGAGCATCAGAGGCAACCCTGGAGTTGCAGCAGTGTTGACACTCCAGATCTGCTGCCATTGCATCCCAAGGGGTTAGTAAATTTTTTGAAAATGGTTGAGTGATAACCTCAGTGGCTCAGTTACTGAAACGAAACAGGTTATCTTTGTCTCATGTACTGATGCATGAAAACTTTGCTGTTCCCTAATCTCGCATTTACAGTACTTTGCTAGATAATTTCTAATTCATTGCCTATAATTAACAGATATTTCATTGTGTCAGCACTAATCATTATCAAATCTCTATTATTTTTAGCTTGTTTTGACTGGTGATGATTGATTAGTTAATAAAACACAAGCTAATCTATATAATAATAAGTTATCTAAAGAAGCTTTTATAGGAACTCAAAAGTAACAGAGGCTCTAGCTTCAAGGTTGGTTTACATGATGGGGAGAAAGAGTTGCAGAAGGAAAGCAGCTACAATAAGGAAGGTCAATGGAGTTGGTAAGAGGCAGTGAAACTGAGTTTCAAAGTGAATCATTCAGGCTGTGAAATAATCAGTACACATCAGTACACACTGGGACAGAAACCATGGGCTCTGTTTGCCAAAGCATTTATAAAGGCACTGTCAGGTTTTCAGCCCAAGGACAAGTTTAAGCTGATACCAGCTGCAGAGGTGGAGCTGAATGGCTATGAAAAGATTTCGTGCCTTTCTTGCAGGGGGGATGTCCGCAGGATGACATAGTCCTTCATATAACTCAGATGAAGACACTGTAGGTTGTAGAGTACCTATACCTTCAGGACCTCTTCAGACTTTCCATATGCACCAAAACCTGTGTGCTCATCTGAATGAAAGTTCCACTCCAGTGAGATTTCCAGCATATTAATATTAGGAAGTTCTTGAGTCCTTTTATATCAGAGGCATAATTTATTTAAAAAAACATATAGCATATTAAAAAACTGAATAAAAACTATCATCTTGTTTCTGAAGATGTCATAAATGCTGTGCTGTGGAGAAAGGGTGTACAAGTATGTTTGCATAGAGGAACATGCAGTTACCAGGGGTTATTGAGTATATGAAGCCTCCAGCTCTGCAAAGTAAGAGACCTGCCGTTTAAAAGTGTAAATAGTTCTTGTTAAAAAAATCCAACAAAAACATATTTAAAATTGAGCAAGCCACCTCTTCCTCTTGAGTTTTAACATTTTTAGCTAACTTTGCTTGTCATTAGTCACATAATAAATTCATCTACAAACATTGCTAAATCTGCATTTCATATAGATAAGGATGTAAAAAGCTCAAGAAGAGATATACTTTCTGCCCTCATGATATATGTGTCATTTCACCAATTTGGAGATTGCTCTAATGTAGTTTGGTTATAGATTTGAAATGAGAGAGAAATGAAAGGTGTTTGTGGCTTTTTTTCAAGGAATATGGCACCTTTGTATTTGGTTTCTCAGGTTCAGAGAGGTAATAAATTAGACAGATAGACTCTCTCATTTCTATTTTCTCTCCGTTTCACCGGGCTAAGTGCTGCTATGAGACCTTCATGCCACAGTCTCTTCCCTTGCCAGTCCTAGTTAATCCCGGAAACAGTAGTTGATTTAATACCCAGACTGTTATGTGTCGAGCAGACCAAAGGTGCGTGTGTTAATCTGTGATTCTCCTTACAGTGCACTGCCAGCTGCCAAGCAGTTGTGGCTGCAATGTACTGAAAACAAACTGAGTTTCTAATGCATTTCTCCCATTTGTATAGAAACCTGACATCCTGTGAGGTGTATTATTTTGCATGTCTGTCACAGAACCCTGCAAGAGGAGGCATTGAAGTAGGTTTTTTGATAATTTTTTTGTTATCAGTCTTTGTTTCTGAGTTGAAATAGTAATCAAAGAAATACAATAACACAACTAAAAGACATAGCCTGTCATTCAGGCTTTTTCAAGTACTTGTATATTAGTTTGAATGTTTAAAATTGTTAGAACAGGTAGATACATAACCTGAAACTCCTGTAGTATCTGAATTGCTTTGTTGCCATCAAGTGGTTTAAGGAGGCATTTCACTGCATCATGGTTTGATAAACCGAAAGAATTGAAGTTGCACTATCAACTAAAATTAAGAAAGGTTGATTTAAAATGCAAACAAACTTGTATGGTAGCTTTTCTTTGGAATGATATTGAATGATTTTGATGAAAGTGAACACCTTGTACTCTGTTATAGGAGAAAATGCCACTTATTTGTTCCAGCTTGCACTTTCTAGGCCAAACTCAAGGCTTGGGCATGTTGGTTGATAAGAACTCAACACGTGTCAGCAATGTGCTCTTGCTGCCCAGAAAATCAGTCATATCCTGGGCTGCATTTAAAATAGTGTGGCTAGCAGGTCAAGGGGTGTGACTGCCCACATCTATTCCTCTCTCATGAGACCTCACCTGGAGTACTGCGCCCACCTCTCAGGTCTCCAGCATCAGAAGGATGTGGACCTGTTGGAGAAGACTCTGAAAAGACCTTTTAACAGCCGTCTAGTACCTAAAGAGGCCAACAAGAAAGAGCGAGGGGGACTTTTTGCAAGGATATGTAGTGACAGGTCAAAGGGTAATGGTTTTAAACGGAACGAGAATGAGTTTGGATTGGATATTAGGAAGAAATTCATCATTTTGAGGACAGTGAAGCACTGGTACAGGCTGCCCAGAGAAGTTGTGGATGCCTCATCCCTGGGAGTGTTCAAGCTAGGCTTGATAGGGCTTTGAGCAATCTGGTCTCATGGAAGGTGTGCCTGCACAAAGCAGGAGGGTTGGAATGAGATGATCTTTAAGGTTCTGTTCCTTGATTCTCTGATATTTGCAGGTGAATTTTATAGATAAATGATCACCAGCACTGCAACTAAGACAATGATTTTTCTGAATTATCACTATATTTTGTTCAGCATCTGAATTCATCATTGACTTAAAAGTCAATGCTGATGCAGTTTAGGTTTTTGAAGTTTCTGGGTTTTTTTCCCCAACAAGTATTTTCCTTAGGATTAATCTTACCCTTATTTCCAATCTCGTGTGACTCTCACTATGTTGATAAGCAGTGCTTCTTAAAACATTGTACTCTCAGCTTTTGTTTGCATTGCCTTATGTAATTTTAAGGCCAGAAGAACTTTACTCAGTATAGAGGTGATTAGATTCATATTGTCAGATTGTAGAAGCCCTAGAAAAGCAACAGAATGGCCTTTCTACTTGTCAATTTGGTTGATTGTTTTTCCAGATCACAAGTGAAATTTCTGGTGGAGTATATTAATACCATTCCATGGTAAGAGATCTCTTTCATTATTTCCACATTTTCCTCCAAATACAGTACAATGACAATTGCTGGTATTTTGCTACAGATGGAACTCAGAGCAGCGAAACTTGGATGAGACTTAGAGAAAAAAAATAAAGAAGCTCTTAGTATAATCTGGCTTTAGACTTTATGTAAGCACCACAAATACTCATCTTAAAGTCTCCTATTTATATGTTGTTTGAAAAAGAACAACATAAAGAAAACCAAAGGAAAATTATGTACCTCCAATTCTAACAAAGTTATTTTCTTAGTGATACAAAGATGACTTTAAATGGTTTTGGATGAAGGGTGGATAACTAATTCGTACAGTAATATTTTATTTCATACTTAGCCATTTTGTTCATAAATTGAGCACTAATAGATTCAATGTGCAAAGAAAGTAGAACCTTAGGAGATTAACTGCACTGATTTGTAGAGCTCTTGAAAATAGCTATTTGTGAGTATTTGATATATATGTATTGTCCAGTTTGAGGAAGAAAAGAGTGTTTGTAGTTGTACAGTTATACCCCCTCATTTGTGAGGAATGGGTCATGCCGGGGCTCTTGCAGAATGTTAAATTCGCAACCATGCACAGGTCATTAATATGCATGCAGGCCATGCCCATTGCTCCACTCCCCACCGCTCTGGAGCACTGCGGACAATTTTCTGCTCCTTCCCACAGGCTCTCTCAGCACAGGGGAGCAAAGGGAACCATTTCTGAGCCCTTTCTGACTCGGGAGACCCCCCCTTGAGAATCCCTCATCTTCTCTTCGGCAATGCTTCCCTTCCATGCCTCTAGCCATGGAAACAGTAACATATGCCTGGTGGGGGGAGGGGGGTGTCATTCCCTGACTGGGCTTAGAGTAATAGGGGACAGCGTGACTCCTGGCCCTCCCTGTGGGACCAGGCCAGTCCTGCCCCACAGGGAGCACCAGCACTGCCCCCCGGCAGGGCAGAGGCACTATGCATGCGTTGGCTGGGGAACATCGCAAATGGCAGAAGCAAAATTGTGAGAAATTTTCCTCACAAATCAACAAGGTAGCAATGGAGGGGTCGCAATGCAATGAGGATATACTGTAGTTGCTGATATCTGTCAGATTGACTAGACTTGACTCTTAGAATCAGATTTTCAACCTGAAAAAGCCAATTTACAAGGCTTAATGACTTCCCAAGAACAAGTAGCAATAATTGCCTAAACTTTTTTCTGCTGGCAGCTCCCAAAGTCATCCTGTTCTATTTGCTGGCAAATTTAATGAAGTGGTCCAGATGTAGGTGCAGCTCATTTAATTTTGTATCTAAGCAAGTTCTAGCAGAAACTATTTTCTTTCTATAAACTTAGGTTTTCCCTGCTGTTAACACAAGGATGAACTGCCTCAAGCAGTCCTAGCTGGACTAGTTAGTCTGTTTTATACAGACTATACTAGACTGTATATAAGCGACTCTGCATTGCCATGTCCTGATACCATATGAATGCTGTCCAGCACAGACTCAAGAGAAAAAGCAAGACAGAAGTGAATACTCTTCATGGCTTTCCAGAAGAGTACAGTGTTTTATCAAGAGTACATCTCGTGAATGAAATAATGGCACAATGAGATGCATGCTTAAAATCCAGAAGATAAATAGGCAGATAAGTTTCAGGACTCAGATTTTTACAGAAGTTTTATTTCTGAGAATAGGGCACATATGTACATGTAATACTTGAAGATTTAAGACTATCCCTCACTTTTAAAGGGTTGTAAGTTAGTAGATTTTAATGGTATAGTTAATTATTCAGCAGGATTAAGTACATTTTTTAGTCTATGTATCCATCTGTCCATATATGTGTGTGCATATGCATGTTATGCATAAATTTATGTATATTCTGAAGAAGAAATTATGTCCATTTTTAGAATAATCACCGGGAGGACTGTGGAACAGACCACCTGAGGGGACTCTCGGCAGGAAGCAACCAGGTGGGCATGTTGGTGGCAGAGCGGGAGGCAACCTTGCATGGGAGTGGGGAGGGGGCAGGATGCCATGCACCAAGCCATGGGCTGGGCTCGCTACCTTGAAGTGGTGGCAGCGGTGCGGGAGGCAGCAGAAGGATGCCATTTAATTTTCTTGGCAGGTGGAATGGTGTGGGCAAGTGGGAGGGTGCAGCCGCAGAGCTGCTGCAGGCCCCTGGAGCCCTTGGCTGCAGTGGAAATGGCAGTCCTGGAGGGGACGAGCCTGGGAGAGGCAGAGGAATCCAGAGAGGCTGATCCCTACAGCTCCCAGGTGAGGGGGAGGAAGGTGCAAGGTGTGGCATCCCAGCCTGGCAGGGTGAGCGGCTGCACCCCCGCTCTGGCACTGTGGTGATGGAGCCAGGTGGTGGGGTTTTTGGCTGGTAGGACTCGCCAGGAACATGGCACCAACATGTTTCCGGCTACCATAAGCCCCTTCTCTTCCATCAGTGAGTGGAAGACAAGGAAAGACTAACAACTTGGAGCTGATTTCCATTGGACGCAGTGGGGAACGGAAGTGGGAGGGGAGAGAGAGGTTTAAAATCAGACTGCGGGTGGTGATTCTGCCTCTTCTCCTTCGGGACTTCTCTTTGAAAGATTGTTTTCTCCCTCCTCCAGCCCCTGCAGGACCATGTGAGTACTTTTGGATTGAGTCATCGTCCTGCCTGGCCTCCCTTGGACACTCATCCCTCCTCTGTCACCCTGCTTTGCTGAGGCCATGGCTGCAGTCGCTGCCTTTTGCTCCTACACCCGTTGGACTGTCTGCCACTTCCCTGCCATCCTTCCACCGTGGGTTGCTGCTCAGCGCCCCTGCGTTCCCTGCTGGGCCCTTGCTGGCAAGACCTGCTGGTTTCCAGCCTGCATCCCCACAGCTAGCTGTCCTCCCTGCTGCCTGATGAATGCCGTGCTGCAGCCTTGACTGCTCCTGCTGTGTCCTGGCTGTGTTCCTGGGCTAGCTGTCCTCCCTAACACCTGCTGATTGCTGTGCTGTTGTCCTGATTGCCCCCGCTGGTCTTCCTGCTGCCTGCCACTGTAGTTCCTCAACTCACTGAAAATCCAACCGTGATTAATTGAATACGTGGATATGTGAGCTGCAAATATGTGGGGGATCACTGTGTATTAAATATGAATCACAGAATCACAGAATCAGTAGGGTTGGAAAAGACCATAGAGATCATCAAGTCCAACCTATCACCTGTTACCTAATCTAATCTAGTCAAACCTGTTACCTAACCTCTTGCCATCCTACTACCAACACATCATCCTACCTATAACACACTACCCTAATATTTAGGTCATTCCACCAAGAACTTCATCCAACCTTTTCTTAAAGACCTCTAGGGACGGTGACTCCACCACCTCCTTGGGCAGCCCATTCCACTGAGAGATCACCCTCTCTGTGAAAAAGTTCCTTCTAATGTCCAGTCTAAATCTCCCCTGACACAGTTTAAGACTGTGTCCTCTTCNTCGTCCAAATAATCAATAAAGATATTGAACAGGACAGGTCCCAACACTGAACCCTGAGGCACCCCACTAGTGACCGGCCTCCAACCGGACACAGCACCATTAACCACCACTCTCTGAGCTCTGTTATCCAACCAACTCCTGATCCAGTCCACTGTAAACCCATCCAAACCACAAGCCTCCAGCTTCACCAGGAGTTTGTTATGGGGGACAGTGTCAAAGGCTTTACTAAAATCCAGGTACACCACATCAACAGCTCTTCCCTCATCAACCAGGCGGGTCACCTGATGATAGAAGGAAATTAGATTGGTCAGGCAGGACCTTCCTTTCCTGAAGCCATGCTGACTAGGTCTGATCTCCTTACTCTCCTGGTATGCATTATATTATATATGCTATGTATTATATTATATTATATTATATTACACAGTAAACCCTCAAATATCGTGAAGGTTGAGTCTGGAAACATGCTGAGGTAAGTGAAATCTGCAAAGTAGCAGTAAATAGGGTAAACATGGGTGAGATTTAAATTTTCAATAACCACCATGCCCTTTTCAAACTCTAAGGAAGGGAGATGTAAACGAACTAAACAAAAGACAGAATTCCTCAACAAGGGTTGTTGAGTGGGGTTGTTGGGTGGAGGCAGTGAAGTCCTTTTGTCTTTTGGCTGGCTGGAGAGCTAATGGCTCTTGAAGGTCCATTTGGCCTCTGATGGCTGTGTGGGAGCAGGGGTGGAATGTTCTTTTTGTCTTTTTTAATTTTTCTTTTCTCCATTGTGTTATGGACCAAAAGCTCCTTTAATTCAAATGGTAAAGTAGATAAGGAGATGTTTTTTCGTTTCCACTCCAGGAAGGTTCCCATCTTCCCTGGAATGTGTTATTCTAATCTAAGACAAGCTGATAAAGCAGGGGGGAAAATCCTGCGATGTATTGAAGCCGCAAATAATGAAGCATGAAGTGGTGAGGGACCAATATGTTATGTTATATTATATTATATTAATTATTTATATTACAGTTGGCCCTCCAATACCATGGTACTGCTGCTCTTGGTGCCCCCCCCCCGCGCGAGCTGTACCCCACTCGGGGCAAAGCGGCTGCGTGCAGTTATGAAAGATTTACACACTCTCAGGTTAGATGTGGTGTCTGAGACTTCCTTGGAGTAGACTTGGTGTCCAGACCAGACACTACGTCTTCCCCGAGTATGCACAGATCAGGTCTACCCACCTGGAGATACACTGAGACAGCACCATTGGCGGCTCTCCACACCAGTGTCCCCAGCCAAGTGGAAAACGGTTTTTTCCCGGCATGGGGTGGCCATGGGCACCAGGAAGCACCAACATGAGCACTGACACACAGCAATGCAGTGCTGAAACAGCACCAGAGCGCTGGGGAGCCGTGTGAGGGTACGGGGCAAATTTGCATATTAATGAGCTGCCATTCTACATGGATGGAGAGCTTTGCGGACAGGGGGCAAGACCTGCGTTACCGTGGTATAGGGGACCCGACTGTATATATTAATATATGTACATATATATATACATTCAATAAAGTTGTTAATATCATTTAATGGTCTCTTGTCTATTGTTTGGTAACTGAGCCTCCATGCTTCAAGCCCTCTACACCATGGTACCTATGCCATGCCAGGGCTATACCCAGCTTTAAAATCCAAAAGGATGTTAATAAGAAATGCTTCTTGAATCTGCAACATAGGTTGCCTATAGGTCAGACAAGCTCTGGCATGGCTGCATTGATAAAAGGCGTGTATCTGCACATGAAAAAACTAGCCATTTTCTATGAGCACAGTCAGGGGTTCTGATCTCACATGACTAAAAGGTGGAAAAGCTTCTTTCCGGCCTAGTCTTTTATACATACTCTTATATGTAGTGGCTTACCCAGTTACCTTCATCTTTTCTTTCTAGCTCATATTATAAATTATGACTTACAATACAGAACATTTTAACAGGTAATGAGTGTGATTTGAGATGACAGGTTTGTCTTCCCCTGCCTTTCATCCCAGAGGTTTCTCCTGCCTTTCATCAGTGCAGAGAATGAGGTTCTCACTGAATAAGGAGTGCTTTGTTGCACAGCTAAATGCAGACTTGCATCATGCTCCCTAAGTCAAAACATATTCCTGAAAGTCCATAGGTACTGCCTATGTATATGGTACCCCAGTAACCATACCAGAAAACATGTCTCTAGCCAGGAGTCGTCATCAGGCCCATAAGTCCACAGCGCACTTTGTGTTTAATTAATTACTGAGACACAGTGTAGGCTGTCTTGAGCCTGAACATGGACTGCTCTGTAGATAAATACATATATATATATGCATATATATATTCCCANTAATTAATTACTGAGACACAGTGTAGGCTGTCTTGAGCCTGAACATGGACTGCTCTGTAGAGACTGAACAGGCTGGGAATAAGGGGCTTAAAAGTGAAAACTGAAATGACAAACCTAATTTCTGAAAGTAGTCTGAAGAAGAAGAAGCTTGAGTGTAGAGGCTATGACATTGGTGACAAGCATCTGCTAGGATGTTATCCAGAATGGGCATGCTGGGGAGAGGGATAAAGAGAGGTAGGAAGATTGGGCAAAACTTTGACATAAAAGTAAAATATGTTTTAGCTACCATTTAGTTGCACCAGTTAATCAGACAAGGCTGCAGGACAAAGGGCTAAAACAGGAATGC
The DNA here is from genome assembly GCA_013390025.1 of Pitta sordida. NCBI lineage: Eukaryota > Metazoa > Chordata > Aves > Passeriformes > Pittidae > Pitta > Pitta sordida. Next base: position 90,756 of record WEKX01022416.1, read on the forward strand.
ATAACATCCTATTCCTTGAATTAAATAATCCCTCGTGTTTGAAGATGTGGTATAAATTTTGTCATATATCCACATGGCCTCAGCAATCCAATACACAAGAGAAAGTCCAAATAATCCAGAATTTTTCACAAAAGGTTTTCAGTAGAGTGCTCTGTTCCCACACAGAAGACACCAATAATTACTGGCCTTCAAGTAACCACCCCCTGGGCCCAGCCATTCAGACAGTTTTCAATCCACCTCACTGCTTATCCAATCCACACATCAACATCTTCTCTGTGGTGATCTTATGTGATCTTATGGGAGACAGTGTCAAAGATCTTCTTGAAGTTTAGGGAGAGATTATTCTCTGCTGTCTCCCTATCTACCAGGCCAGTGATTTCACTGAAGTTTATCTGCTGAATAATATCTTACTGAATAATGACTTCTTGTTTTCAGCAAAGATGAAAAACTTACCTTGAAACTAAAAACATTACCTTAAAATTGAAAATCTTACCTTGAAACTGGGTATATCACTGGAGACTTGCTGGTGTGAGGTTATTATGTAGTATTTCCCAAGTATTCAAATAATAAATAGATAAAACTGTTACCAAGGAACAGGCTTATTTTTGACTGTCCACAAGAGATCATAGTAATTTATGCTAAGAAAAAAATATCTTAAATTTTTTTTTACAGTAACGACTCTAGAATATGGAGCCCAGTGGAGAACCAAGCCTGTAGCCCAGTGTTACTATCATCTGTAATAATTTGGCATGAATCTCCTGACAGCTACCCTGTTGCATATTTCTGGGTGTTTCCATGTGTGAAGCTAAAAAAACCCAAAAAAATGAAATCAAGCTTGTAATAATTTCAACGTATTCTACAACAAAATATCATTTGGTGATTACTTATACCTAGCNAGTTGAATAATTACTGTAAAGAAAGGAGTTGCCATAAACCCCCCATAATTTATACTGAATTATCTGAAAGAATTTTCCAAAATGAACTCAAGCTTGTAATAATTTCAATATATTCTACAACAAAATATCATTTGGTGATTACTTATACCTAGCAATATCAGGGATTAAATATAAATATTATTACCAGATGTAGTAATGACTGGGTCATCCCTGAAGCTCTGAGGCTGGTAAAACTCCCTGTGAAAGCCAAGGGACATTATTCTGAGTTCTTAAAATGGGCAGTTTTGATTCACTCATTTCCTAATTCAAGAACATCTTTCATTGGATTTAAGGCCTAGTTACAGGAAAAAGTGGCAACTTCCAATGAATTATCTCCATCATGGAAAAAAACGTCTTTTTTGGGGGGGGCGGAGGGGAAGGCAGGTTTTGTCATGTTACCAATATTCTTCTAGACAGATGCAGAGTTTCTTGAGAGATAATCTGATGATCCCTGCTCTGTCTTTCCTCTTTTAAATGCAGTTCAGCTGATGACTCAGCTCTTACACAGTCTCTATTGCCATCTGTTTTGATTTAGAAATTAGTTTAAATTACAAATTATTTTACTCCATTCTTCTCTTTTCCCGCTGTTTTTAAATAATACATTTCTAGAAAGAAAGGAAGGAAGAAAAAACACCATCTGACCAGCAAATGTCAGTAAAAGATGAAATCATGACTACTGTCATAACAAAGGGTGATCCATCATTGGAATGGGGTGCCCAGGGAGGAGTGGTGGAGTCACTGTCCCTGGAGGTGTTTATGAGTAGGCTGGATGAGGCACTCTAAGGTCTCTTCCAACCTTACTAATACTGTGATATTGTAATTTAACTCGTCTCCCTCAGTTTCTTCAGTTGGCCTTAGAAGGAGTACTTGACTACTTTTAGTTCCATAGGGGGTTATTATTGTGGTTGTTTTGTCAGCTCAGCTAGGCAATTGTATAACAAATGAGAGATTATTGAATGAATTCTCAGTTTCTAAAAACTCAGATATTCAGATAGGCTACCTAACTGACATACATTTGTGCCAGCATATTCTTGTTAATAAAGAATGTATCTTTATTTTTAAGGAAAAGAAACTTTTCTCCCAGCGTCTAAATGACAAGGGTTAGACACTGCACTGCTGACTGTGGACAACCTACCACCAGAAGAGCTCCACAAGGTCTTATGGCCATTTTTCAAGCAGAATGCCTTCTGAAAGCAACACTTGGCAGCGGCACATCAGTGGCACGAAGTGTTCGTGTTGAGGACACCTGCATGCAGCAAACAGCATACAGGGGGTCTTGCGCTGTCAGCGCTGCTTGTTCTGTGAGGCTGTTTCAGTCACGGAGTTCCAACAGACCTCCACCTTTTTCCCTCTGCAACATGCACCAGGAAATAGGATAAAACTAAGTGATATGCTCTTGCTTACAAACTTAGGCATTTTATTATATATTTGGTAAAATCTACATACTCCTCAGTAGATTTTAAAACTTGAAAGCCGAGTGTATGTTTTCCTGTTTCCATTTCCACTCATTTCTTTGCTGTTGATTTCTACTGAAGTTATTTTTTATAAGCACATCTGTTTTGTTGAATACTTGAAGACTGGCAAATCTCAGAAGGCTCTATTCTTCTGGACATGTATATATAACCACAATGATTTTTTAGTGTTTTAAAATAACTTGGAACTATAAATTTAGGAACAAAAAAGGAAGATGTTGCAACACTAATTTTTGTGGCCATAGATCTTGTAAGAGAACTGTAAACTTGTTTGTAGTAATCTTTATTTTAGAATTAGATGAAAGAAAAAAATCCAGCAGTACTAACTAAAGATCACCCAGGAGATAAAGAACATGTCCACAATGCATAAATGTAAAAAATATTGACTGATAGTTAACAAATGCCTACATACCTCACATCATTATTTATAGATGATAAACTGATCTAAGCATTTAGTTGGCAGCAGATGAAAAAGAAGCCTGCTGTTGATTCTGGCACAGAACCCTAACATTACTCGGCAACATAGTTATGAGCATTGTAAATACGGGATATGGAAAAATCTACAAGTGGCTCTTTGGATGCATAAGTGATTAAAACTCCATGTACTTTTGGTGTAAGGTCAGCTGTAAACACGCATTATACGTGAGTTTTTGTCATATATCTTAGCTGCTGTCGTGGTTTGACCCTGGCTGGATGCCAGAGACCCACCCCAACTTCTCATGAAGGAGAAAACTAAAAAAAACAAACTGGAAAATAAAACTGGAAAATAAAATAAAACTGGTCACAGGCAAAAGAAGCAAGGCAAAACTATAAATAAAGAACATAAAGGGTTTATTTTCTAACTAACAAGCTCAGAACTGCAAGGGAAGCATCATTTAGAAGGCAACCTTTCTCCCCCCACCTCTCCTTCTCTTACAATAGATGTAATATTCCCTTTTCCACCAGGAGAAAAAGGGGGAACATAGGGTAGGGGTAAACCAGGCAGGTTGGCATTTCTGAACAGATCCAGGGTAGGAACCATCTCTCTGCCCTTCCGTAAAGTTCTCTCTCTCTCACAAGAGGGAAAGGTCTTTCATGACCCCTCCCAAGTGAGATCTCGACCTGAGGACGACAGTTCTTCTGAAAA
>WEKX01022416.1:98653-116363 GCA_013390025.1 Pitta sordida
CACATATATATATAAATTATAGGAATAGAGAGAAGAGAGAGCAACTTAAATCTAAAATGTCCATGGCTCCTGCAGGATGGCACCTGTTAAAGTGATTTCAAGCATTGATCTTTATATGAAGACCCCAACATTTGCTATTGCATACTTGTTCAGGAGGAATTTCCTTACTAATCTATATAAGTTAAGCAATCTGAAATATCTAACCCTTCTACATATGTAGGACAACAAGGAAATAACCAATAGGTAAAAGATAGTAAATACAAATCAATATATTTTTACGGAAGGTGATTATCGAGCCCAATAGAAAACTGCTCAATGGAGGTGGTGAACACAACATATAATTCAGAAGAGGAAGGAGATGGTATGGATAATGTCTATATAAACCTGTGTGATCCCAGATAAGATAACCACTATAAACTATATGTATTTTCTTGTCCCAGAGCCAGTGGAATCAACACCATCAAAGTTCGCAAAGCTCAGAAAGGAAACATCAGGAAGAGCAGTTAGTTATCTTCATAGATGAAATATTGACAAAAGTCAGAAATAGAAGTAGAGGATAAACTTAGGAAGTTTAGCATTTTAGAAAGTTTGGAAGTTTGACTTTTAGAAATCAGTATGCCAAGCATAAGCTTAGTTTTATATGAAGATGTTAACTTGCCACTGTCTTTCTTGAGTACAATTATATGCCAAATCAAGGTACGTATATTGGAAAAATGTTGTCCTGGGCTGTTGCATCACAGCTGTGCATGTGGGAGTAGCAGTGACGTGACACGGAAGCAATGAGATCAGGGGCTGGTGGTGGTTTGGAAAAGAACAAACTTCCTGTTCAAAAATGTAAGCAAAGATTTTTATGGTCATATGTCTGTGGAAGTTTGCCTCTTTTTTTCCCAATAAATTTATTTTGGCAATAAATATTTTCATTTTGAATGATAAATTCTTATTCAAATACCAATTTTGTCATTCTGGTGCTTCAACGATTTTCCCTGCCTCTGCTTTTTCTATGCCTGGCTATTGTTGCCTGTGAATTTCAAATACTACCCCAAAGTAGAAATAGAAAGAGAGAGGTAGAACTGTCCAGGTGAGCTGGTTTTGGCTAGGGTACGGTTAATATCCTTCACAGTAACTGTTGCTATGTTTTGGATCTGTGCTGAAAATGCTGTTGATAATTCAGAGCTGCTTTAGTTCTTGCTGAGCACTTCTTACACAGAGTCAAGGCCTTTTCTGCTTCTCACCCCACCCTACCAGTGGGCAGGCTGAGGCCGCACAAGGACTTGGGATGGGGCACAGCTGGGACAGCTGACCCCAACTGACAAAAGGGATATTCCATACTGCATCATGCTCAGCACATAAAGCTGTGGGAAGAAGAAGAGGGAAGGGAGGAGGTTTGGAGTGATGGCATTTGTGTTCCCAAGTCACCATTATGCGTGATGGAGTCCTGCTTTCTTGAAGATGGTGAACACCTGCCCGCCTATGGGAATTGATGAATGAATTCCTTGTTTTGCTTTGCTTGTATGTGCAGCTTTTGCTTTCCCTATTAAACTGTCTTTATCTCAACCCACAAGTTTTCTCCTTTACTCTTCCGATTCTCTCCCCCATCCTGCTGTGGGAGACTAATCAAGCAGCTGTGTGGGGCTTAGCTGCTGGCAGGGGTTAAACCACGACACCTGGCTCTTCTGCCATGCATTCCAGCAGGACTGGCTGCCTTCACCAGGAAAAGGGAAGCTATACAGTCATAAAGGCTGAGGAATACCCAGAGAGCCTACAATACCCACTGAGTGAGGAGGAAGGGCACTGCTGCCCCGTTCCTACAGTTGACATAGAGCACAAAGTATTTCTGTATCATCACAGAAACATATGGCTTTCAGCGTGGATCTGGGAAAGTGAATCGCATAAATGTTTTATGTAAAACTGCAAGTTGCTTAAGCATGCTGATGCAAAACAGTTTTATACCTAGAAGTGAGGAAATGCAGCGAGTTTGAAAATAAAATTAGAAATTAGAAAAAAATTCCAGGGAAACAAGATTTGTCAGGAAAACATCAATTCATTGACAGGGAAACATTTCAAGAAACTGTGATAGCTTTTGTGGAAGCTACTTAACTGCTGGCTGTGGGCAGCCTCGCCATGAAAGCGGTATTGGTGATGGGAACTCTGGAGCTGCGTTGTTCTGCCCCATGTCCCTGCACTGTGTCTGATTCCCTTGGTAAGCTGATCTGATGAGGGCCCTTAAAATCCAGGAACTGGGTCTTCTAAACTTAGTTCCATTAAAAAAAAAAAGTAAAATAATGTTTGAAAACAATTCCTTTCTGCAGAAAATGTTGGCATTCTCTATCTCTACTAATAACAGTTCCCTTTTTGCATTTTAGCCACTAGATATTCCTGGAATTGGAGGTAAAAACATCCAGCATCCGGTCACCCCTGTGTGGGGCATGGTGACCTTCCCACGGTGTTCCTTCAGCCTTCTTAGCTCCCATCCTTCACTCTTTATTGCATCCACCTTCCTTGCTCTTTCCCATTCAGTGGGATCAGTTGGATTCCTTTGCCGCACCACTCAGATTGGATGGGAGGGCAGGAGGTACCTGACACCAAATTAGATGATGCAAAACTATGAAGATATCTAACAAAATTCCTGTTGCTTTTATAGAAGGAAAAGTAATTCTCATCATATTTATTCAAGTCAGAGGGTGCTACTTCTATACTAAGTAGAAGAGAGGTAGAAGTGTATTGCTGTACTTATATATTGTTTGCAATATTTTTTTCTTTCTTTTTTAATCTTTAACTAGGGTTGGAGGGGAATAAATAATCTAATATAAACCCCTCGAAAAATGATATGTCTGCAGTGATCTATTCAAACTGCCAAGCAGCATTATACAACTTTCCTGATATTTAACTACATCTGACTTTCTAGCATGTATGCCCCAAATTAGAGTTACAGAGTTGCGGAAGTTTTGTTTAAAGGGTGAGGGAAGATTGGTTCTTGATTATGCACTGCTTACTGAAAGAGGCTATTTCATGTAAACTGTGGCTGACAGTTTTGAGCAACTGCAAATTCCAGGGATTAAACACTGATTACCAGGGGAACATTTAGAAAAAATTATCTTCTTTGGATTTGTTCAAATGTTGTATATTCACAAGGAAATCGAAAAATATCTGTTCCACAAACAACAATAAAATCATCCTAGGTGATATTTCTTTGCTATTACATGCGGACTTCAAAGCAACCTTTAGGAAATGCGAGTTCTGCTGAAGCCCTGGGATAAAATTTTTCAGAGTATTGGTGCTAGAAGGGACGGCTTGTAATTGGAGCACTTGAGTCTACAAAAGAAGGCTAAAGGGGGAAAGAGCAGGGATGCTTAAAACAGCAGTCAGGAAGAGACAATCTTACTTAGGCTTCATTTAATTAGTAACCACCCATTTTTTATGTTAGTCCACAGAAGAGCAAAAGCAACCCATCTCTGACAGCTTTCTTAAACATTGTCTCAACCCACTTCTCCAGGTCTTATAAAGAATTAAGCTAAAGGCATATTTTTACTTAATTAAAGTGTGCCTTCAATGCAGAGAAGTTCAGCTCAGTGCACTGAGCCCTGAAAATACATAGGCAAAATTCAGTGAATGTGTATTTTAGTGGACTTAATCAAAGGCTTTCTGTGAAGCTAAATGGGCTGTACATCCCTTTGTCTTATTTGACTTAAAATATTCCAGAGGAAAAAAACCAAAGACTGTATTTTACGAGTCTGATGAGTCTGTATGGTTTTGTCTTTCTCTTGCTCATGTCACACAGCATCTCTAGATCTCATTCTCTCAGCTCACTCCCAACAGGCTAAAATTAATTTGGAAGTTAATGCACTGCTTTAAACATATTGAGTCTTGAAAGTAATTAAACCTTCATAAATTGGTATTTGAGAAGTCTAATTTATTTCTAATCTTACGTGGGGTATATAGTTATGTTGATGAGTTCACGTCCTTGGCATTAATTTTAAAAACTATTCAAAGCTAATACTTTTCTCTGGGTAATTTTCTACAACTTTATCAAAACCTTATTGCCATTTGTCTTTCTCTCCACTGTTGTTTGGCATAATAGAGAAGAAAAACATGTGTCACATTTCTTAGTGTAGTAATCCTACTGATGTGTGAACGAACATGATTTGAACATAAGCATGATACAGGGACATGTCAGCTATACCCAAAATGTACATAATGCGTAGATTTGAGCTGTATAGTAGATTTAATAATCAGTAAAAAGTGTTAAATAATATTAAAAAGTTATCCTGTATTTAATTTTTGCAGTTCTCTGAATTTATGAAACAATGATGACGTCAATTTTATTTTGAAATTCTTTTTCTTTTTCCTGTTGTTTTGGGTTTTTTTTTTCCACTGAGAGGGAGAGGGCAAGTGTATAAAAAGGATACTTCTCACTGCCAAAAGGAATTTCGTCCAAATCCAGGCTAGATCAATAGTGAATATGTCACATTTCCTGAACATTTGTTAGAAATATGTGGAATTTACTGCTGGTATTTTCTGTTTTCTGCTGGACAGATGTGTTTACAAACTACTAGGAAAAGGAATTTAGTTTACTTGGCAGCGAATTTAACATGAAAGTGGATACAAATAAAAGAGTGAATGGGTGTGGATGTATCTTAGAACGCTTGGTAGGTACTACAGGAGCAAATGGAGAAAGTTGCAGTTCTGAGTTTCCCTAGCTTTTGAACAGGTATCAGACCTGACTCTGAATTATTTCTGAGCTTACTTTCTATGTATACCTTCCATGAATATTTTAAAGTGGTACCCAGCTCCTATCTGGACAGTGTGTATGCAGACTGATCCAAAGAGATACGCAGGAAAGGGATTTGAATAAGGATGCTGTTAATTCTTCTAAGGGTTTTATTAGCATTTTACATTTTCTCTTCATTCTGAATGATAAAGTTATATCAGAGTAAATATAAAATTGATGAGAAAGAAGAAAACCGTAAGCACACTAAAATATTTTTTCAAAACCTTGAATGAGATGGAAGTACATGCAGGATGTAATGCAAAGGACAGACAAAAATATGACATTGTCTCATGGATCATAGTCCAGATTGATTCTCCTGGTAGGGTATTTAAAGCTACAAAGCTAGTATGAATGAATCATTACTCAGATATTTTGCTCAGCATGCCCCATACTAACACTGCTGCATCATGCCATGAAAACTGAGAGGAAACCAACAACATAAAAATCCCAATACAATAAAAGACAGCAACTCTTGACTTCTGTATTAGAACCAGATCTTTTTTTGTCACATCTCCTTCATGATAATGATAATTACAATAAAACAGTATTTAGGAATGAAATGAAATAGAAAATTAAGTACAGGATCTCCCTATCATGTCTTTCCATATTAAAGAAACTTTTAAAGTCATAAACAGATAGTATTGCCATCTTTCTTCAAGGTCAAATAGAACATAAATTAATTATATTTTTGATGCTGAAAAGCATTCCTTGCCATTATTTGTGGAATAAATAAAAGTTTCTGCCAATATTTTGTCATTTAGCAAAGAAAAGGTTATACTTACTAAGTTTCTAATTTTTCTGTTCTGATGCAAAAGTTCAGACACGACTTAACTCATATGCAGTGGAGGAAAAAAAGGCCATTCAACTCATAAATGTCCCTCAAAATCATTTGCCATGAGGATGCTGTTGTTTCTTGTGGTAAGTATTACATTTCTAAATGGTCAATAATGTTCTTTTTGTTGTTGTTGTTGAGTAGTAGGCTAGACATTTCAATATATTAATTTTAAAACATTTTTAAATTGAAATAAAGTTCTGTAGTACAGCAAGTATTCTGCTTTTTAAGGCAATAAAAGCTTTAAGAAAAGCATTTCAAACTTGCACACTAAAAGCAATAATCCCTAATCCCAGTATTACCTTTGAGAACTGAGGCTTTATGTAGTATGGTTGATGATTTTCAGCCATAATTGGAAATGTCTTTCTGGCTTTCATGACAATTGTAAACCACTGCGGGAAAAAGTTCCTTTTTGAGTGGGTGAGGATAATGCAGAATCCACAAATTATTGTCTCTTGGCAAAATAAAAGATCATCAATGAACCAAATGGTTTAAGCACCCCATGTACAGGAGAAAGATCCTCAAAATGCCTGTCTCAGGCAGGTGCCTGGCAGGACTTCTGCTAATATATCAGCTCNCAGAATCAGAGTAGGAAAGTGAGAAGTAAAATAATCTTAAAAAACAACCTTCCCCTCACTCCTCCCTCCTTCTGAATTCTACCTCCTCCATGCCAGCAGTACAGGGAGACAGGAATATGGATTACAGTCGGTTGTTGTTTCTGCTGCTTCTCAGAGAAAGGAGTCCTTCCCCTGCTTCCTGTGGAGTCCCACCCATGGGAGACAGTCTTTCAGCAACTGCTGCCATGTAGGTCACTTTTCCGTGTGATGCAGTCCTTCAGGCACAGGCTGCTCNTGTACAGGAGAAAGATCCTCAAAATGCCTGTCTCAGGTAGATGCCTGGCAGGACTTCTGCTAATATATCAGCTCCCGTTTCAATATGGAATTTGAAATACTCGATATTTGTAGATTTCTTTGAATTCTAGCATGAATACAACTCCCCATGAGAGGCAGAAGATAGAAGTCTTCCATTGCTGTAATGTCTAGCGTGAACCTGTGTCCTGCTCCCACTTAGGCTTACAACAGAGTCATCATTTTCTCTTTTCACTCAATCACTCCTGGTCGCTTTGGTTAGGAAAGAAAATGTAGTGGTTGACCTGAGCTGTAGGTCAGGTACCCACTAAAGACATTCTCTCACTTCCCTCTGCAGCTGGACAGAACAGAGAAAATATAAAAAATATTCATGAGTTGAGAGGACAGAGGAGATCACTTACCAGTCACTGTCACAGAATCACAGAATCACAGAATCAGTAAGGTTGGAAAAGACCACAGAGATCATCATGTCCAACCTATCGCCTATTACCTAACCTAGCCAAACCTCTTACCTAACCTGTTGCCATCCTGCTACCAACACACCATCCTACCTATAACACACTACCCTAATATCTAGGTCATGCCACCAAGTACATCATCCAACCTTTTCTTAAAGACCTCTAGGGACGGTGACTCCACAACCTCCTTGGGCAGCCCATGCCACTGAGAGATCACCCTCTCTGTGAAAAAGGTCCTTCTAATGTCCAGTCTAAATCTCCCCTGTCATGGGCAAAACAGATTCAAAGTGGGAATATTAATTAAGTTGATTAATAACAGAATCAGAGTAGGAAAGTGAGAAGTAAAATAATCTTAAAAAACAACCTTCCCCTCACTCCTCCCTCCTTCTGAATTCTACCTCCTCCATGCCAGCAGTACAGGGAGACAGGAATATGGATTACAGTCGGTTGTTGTTTCTGCTGCTTCTCAGAGAAAGGAGTCCTTCCCCTGCTTCCTGTGGAGTCCCACNTGTGGACTCCCACCCATGGGAGACAGTCTTTCACCAACTGCTGCCATGTAGGTCACTTTTCCGTGTGATGCAGTCCTTCAGGCACAGGCTGCTCCACTGTGTGTCCCCCACAGGGCCACAGGTCTTACCAGGAAAACCTGCTCCAGCATGGGCTCCTCTCTCCATGGGTCAGTAGGTCCCTGCCAGGAGGAGCCTGCACCAGCCTGGGCCTCCTGTATGATCACAGTCTCCTTCAGGCATCCAGCTGTTCGCTTGTGGGTCTCCTCCATGGGCTGCAGGTGGATCTCTGCCCTCCTGTGATTCTCCTTGAGGCTGCAGGGCCATAGCTTCTCCACCATGGTCTTCATCATGGGCTGCAGTGGAACCTCAGCTCTGGTGCCTGGAGCACCTCCTGCCCGTCCTTCTGCACTGACCTTGGTGTCTGCATTGTTGTTCACATGTTCTCACTCTTCTCCTCTCTGGCTGCAGATTTTTTTTCCTTCCTAACCGTGTTACCGCGGAGATGTTACTATCATTGCTGATTAGCCTGGCCTTGAGCAGCAGCAGGTCCATGCTGACATTGGCTCGGCTGTACGTGGGGAAAGCTGCTGGCAACTTCTAACAGATGCCATTCCTGTAACCCTCCTGCTACCAAAGCCTTGTCACAGAAATCAAATACACAGGGACATTTCCTATTTTTTTTCGCACCCCATCTGAAAGAGAAGGGTGCATTCAGCTACTTCAGACAAGTTTTTCCAGTTAAATAAGCATTTAAAGGGATTTTTTTCTTTCCAGTTTCAAATAGAAAAGAAAAAAGTGATAATTTTTGTTAATAGGTAATTCAAATACAATTTTAATCTTCCAATAGAAAACATTTCCTCTTTAATTTTGCCCTCTACATTTGCTAATTTTTTTAATAATAAGGAATTAAAAAAACATTTGTTTATAGTCACAAAATCTGGGAATTCTTTCTGGAGGATCAAAATGGGATATTTTTATCTTTGAAGTGGAAATTCTCCAAATTTGGATGGATTATTTTCTGGATTTCAACACTGACATGGCAGAGATTGAAGAAACTGGAGAATTTCCAGCAGGTTTTACTTGCTCAGTGAAAACCATGGGACCAAAATATGGTTGGTTCTTATTCTTGCTGCTTCTTTATTTCCTGATGCAAATTTTCACTGTGAGTACTGACATGAGTGTTTATGAAGAAGAAATTGTGATGCTGAGGCTTATCTTTGGGAGGCAGTTGTTGGAAAAACAGTGACTATCAGTCATCTCCAGACTGCTAAAGGGCTTGTAAGTGTAAGAACACAATGCCTTTCCCACAGTAAGGGTCACAGTGTGATGACTTAGAGCTCCTCATACCTATGGAATTCACAACCAGTCAATTATCTGCATGACAGGGCTTTTGCACAAATAACAGTGTTGCAGAGACAGCAAAATAGAAAAAAAACCCAAACACCGGCATGTGTTAGACACTGTGGAGTGTATCTGAGACAAAAAATTTATCTGTTAGCTGGGTGTGTCATACTCTGGCAGAGAATGGCAGGTCTGCATCACCAGAGATGCTGGCCAAAAAGAAGGATCCATACACAATCATAACCAGACCAAACCATCCAGGAGCTTCTAACATCACTGGAAAGAGCCTGTACCAGTGGCAGACTCTTTTGTTTTCTTAGCATTACGAATGTACTTGTATATTGCTTGTGCCTTGTATTGAGTACTTACATATTATTAGACCCATACATACATTAATTTTAATTGCCCTTTTCACCTCAGTTCTGCAAAATGCCTAATTCTGCATTTAGTTTTGCGTTTTGTTTAACTCTGGTCATAATGTTAAACATCAAAGCGTTATTGAATAGCTTTGTTACTTTTTGCTTTACACTAGAAAGTCAAATTAAGGGGATGTCGTGGTTTGACCCTGGCTGGATACCAGAGAGTCACCCACAACCTCTCCCAGGGAAAAAACTGGAAAAAAAGGTTTATCACAGGCAAAATAAGACAATCTACAAGTGGGGAATATAAAGGATTCATTTATTTCTAACCAGATCAGACCTTAATATGAGAAGCATTAAGCATATTAAAGGCAACTTTCTCCCCCCACCCCCCCACCCCAACACCCCTCCTTCTTCTTACAACAGGTATTATATTCCCTTTNTTCCAGGATGATCCTCCATCTTCAGCGTGGCCACAGGTGGATTCTACATCTCTTCTCTCTCTCTCTATTCCATAGGTTTGCAGGCAGACAGTCTGCTTGACTATGATCCATTCTACAAGCAGCGAGACGCCTGGAACCCTTCCTACCCCTCCTCTAGCTGGCCTGGCCGTGGTGCCTTCATTTCTGCTCAACCTCTCACAGCTCCTGTCCAGCCATCTTCTTTGCTGTTTCACTACTTTTTTTTCTCCTTTCTTAAATATGTTATCACAGAGGCATCTCTATCTGCTTCTGACCTTGAATTCTTGGCAGCGGCAGAGGCTCAGGCAGCAGCTGTTAGCCCCCTTCACTTCCAGGGGAAAAAAACCCCACTCAAACCAGGACAGGGGGCGAAAACCAAAATATTTTTTCAGAACATATGGAGAACAAAGAAGCCCTTACATGATATTTTTATATGATCTCATGAGAAATGCATGTATGTTCAGTCCAAATCATAAGACACCAGATAATTTTGTGATAGTGAGGAAGTGCACAGTTGGTGACAGTGAGGAGCTTCAAGGTTTCCTAGTCCTTGCCACTAAAAACATTTTCACTTGCATAATCATCCGGTATTTGTGACCGTTACCAAACATGCCTGCAACTTGCACAGGTACTTGTTCATCTTAGTCTCAAATCATGCGTGATATTTTTCGATCTAAAGTTTGCATGAGCTCAGGCTCAGTAATCACAAAATCACAGAGTCAGGTTGGAAGGGAGGACAGTGGGTCATCTGGTCCAATCTCTTTGCTTCAGCAGAGTCATCCTAGAGTACATTGCACAGGATTGTGTTCAGACAATTCTTTAATAAGTCCAGGGACAGCGCTGGGAAAGGACACTCTGTTCTAAATCACAGAACATGCACAAAAGATGACAAGGTGTCCTAGGTTGTATTCAAATTTTCAATAAAACAAGATTTAATGACCAGAGCTACTTTCCAGTACTGCAGAAGTATAATGAATGTTACATTTACCTACATCAATACTTCAGAATCAACATTTAAATTGCCAATATTACTTAGACTACCTAATGGGAAAAAACGTTATGACATAAAACTAAATTCTCAGCTACACTGAAATGCAGAATAAAAAACCTGGAAGAAAATGCAGTAGGAATGTGTTTTGAATATATTAATACTGAATCTTCAAATGTTTTTTCTGGACAATACACTAAAATGATTTTTAAAAGTTAATAGCTAAAGTTCTGTGGTTTATTGTGTTGACTGAATAATGTATGAGACAAAGACCTAGCTCTACCAAATATTAGAAACCTAACTCCATTCCTGACTCTGGTGACCTCACTCGGAAGTCAGTGTGATGTTAAGTACAAACTATCTTCATGGATTTGGGCTTCAAACTTTATGCCATTTGTGTCATAAGCTGTATTTGTCAAGGGATGCAAAGGATAATAAAGGTTTCTACAGGTATGTTGGCCTGAAGATTAAAAAAAAACAGAAATCCTGACAATCAACTTGGAGAAGGCCGAGGAACCCAACTTTTTGCCTCAGTTTCCAATCTCTCTTCCTACATCTTTCAAGACCCCGAGCTGTAAGATTGGGACAGGAACAAGGAAGTCCCTCCCACTGTAGGAGAATCACAGAATCACGGAATACTATGAGTTGGAAGGAACCCACAAGGATCATCTAGTCCACAGTACTTAATTTTGTACTTCCCTTGTATTATTAAGATTATCGTCTTCTGTCTTTCTGAAAAACTTCAGAATAGCACTTTTTATTTTCCTAGAAGATTTTATCACAGAGTTTGGAGCTAAGTACTGTCAGATATAAACAGCTGTATAACATACTAGACATCTTGGCCCCATTTTTTAAAGTAAAAATGTAGCTAAGTATAAACTTGTAAATTCATATGTATAACTATTTTGCTTTTGATGCTAAATCTTGAGACATTTTAATCTCTGGCCAAAACATAAGCATAAATGCATTTTTTGTTAACCAACTACAGTGAATACACTTTTCATTAGCTGGTGTGAATTTCAACTATCAATTTTAACAGGTGCAGCTTTGTTCTCTTCTGAACAAGTAGCAGCCACAGAATTCATGTATTGGACTTCATAATGGACAAATTCAAGACACTTAAAATGGATCTAAAATGGAAACACTGAGTCCATTTGTTATGGCAAAAAATACTGTCAGAGAATTTATTAGATTTATTTGGTAGTAGACCTATTTTTAAGGAATTGTATGAGGAGCCTGTCATGTTACATTGTTCTTTTTAAGTGATTATGCCATGACAACCAAAGGTTCACTCTCGAAACTGGACTGCGTGATTTAGGTTGGTTTATTCTCTTACTACCATATTTTACTTTCTGATTGACTTTCTCTATTTCCCCTTTTTCCTTCAGTTTGTTGAATCCTTAGCTATAATCTATAGTGATCCACTAACTAATACAACATTCCACTGAACTGAGGATAGTCAGCTTTATTGCCCTGAAGTTGATACAGTAAATGTTTTAGCTCAGTTCCATGTGAGTGGCATAAGCAGACTGATGGCTTTGCACAAATGCAGGTCAGGGTTTCTTTTCTGTCATTAAGGAAGTACAGAAAAAACCTCTGTGTTTATACTGAACACTTCATCAGCTGTGATCTGCTTCTCGTTGTGTTGTTTCCAACAACGTATTTTTTAATTTAGACTGAATAGGGAAGTAAACAAAGTCACAGTTTACTGTGTTTGTGTGAACACTATTAATATCCAAGCTAATATTTACACTCCTGACACAATCCACATAATAAAGTTTCTACTAACATTATAAACACTGAAAAGAGACCCAGTGTAAATATTTAAACCATGTTGATTCTCATCCAGCCTCAGCTAGGGTTTATGGAGGTGGCAGATGCAGATGGTATCTCAAGTTGCTTAGCCAGGTTCTGACAGAGACAAGGCTCTGATGGAGAAGTTATACAGCCCATTTTTCCATGAGCTGATGTCTCAGTTACTGTGAGCCTGTTGAAAGGTACTCCGCATTTTCAGACTTTCTGCTTGTATTTCAGAAACTCCTTTAGACACAAACGTCTTATGAATATTTCTAATACATTCTTATTTTCCAGCAGCTCTCACCTGTATTTTCATTCTTCAGGGCAAAATATTTTCAGCTGGAGTGACTGATTATCTTGGTGTCATTTTAACTATACTTTTAGGGAAACAATTATTTTTCCAATGGCTTATGACCCTCACTAAACAGAATGAGTCATACTGACAGATGTGGTATTGCCTGTTACCAGATGTAATCATACTGTTGTCTTGTGACTTCCTGTGCTGTCATCCTATTTGTTACTCTGTTGAAGCAATGCAATCACTATGGTCACTCCAAACACACTTTTGGAACGTTAATGCCGTAGACAGAGCTGAAAAATGTTGCAAAAAGGTAAACAATTTCAGAGGATCCAAGACAAGTATGAACTGTATTTCAATGGAGTATCTAAGAGACTTTGAGCAAACTGATCTAGTGGAGTGTGGCAGGCTGGTTGGAGCTAGGTGATCTTTAAGGTCTTTTCCAGCCCAGATCATTCTGTCATTTACTGCTTTAAGGATTTTGAAAAGTACTATTAGGAAATACAATGTAAATTGTCTCCTGTCATAGATACAAAAATACCAAAAAATTCTGGATTGCTAGGTTATTTATAAAAGACGGTACATACAAACCAATTGATTTATTGCTAAAGAGGAAGAGACAGTGCAGGAGCAGTAATAGCCACAAATTCTTCTTTCCTCCTCCCTGACCTTCCTCCTTCTCCTTCCTGCATTCTGCCTGCCTCCCGTTCCCTTGGCCTCCCACGGCTTTTTTCCCTCCCCTCCTTCCCTGATAGAAGATTTGTGATATTTTTTCTTCTCATCGTAGAAATAAATGGAATTATACATGTAACCTCAGGTTCTCTGTGTACTTGTGAGAGACAGAAGCTTAACATCCTGCCAATTTTTTGTCATTGACATGTCATTCCATGGGGTTTCAAATAAAATGAATTCGATTATTCGGTTATTTCAGTAAATGATTTTATCTAAAAATCCAATGTCATTTCAGTGACAATAACTAGTAGGATATACTATAATAGAACCTACTAGTTTTCCAGTGACTAAGCAGTGATGGTTGGCAAAATCTGAAGATTCTTAATAACTATTTATTAAATAATTACTTAATGTGATTATGTAATTAGGTTAAACATGTAATTAAAAGGGTTTTTTCCATTACAAGCATTCCCATAAAATCTACAGGATTCGATATTAGTAAATATAATTGTTAAGAATATTAGAAACAGTGTCTCCTGTTTGATCTTTAGATGAAGTATAACTAAAGTCTTTCAGAAGTTCTGCTTTCACGGCATATTTCACACAGGTTAATGCAAACATATATTTTGACATATAAGTATCTTACATGAAACTGAGCAAATTTGAAAAGAAGACGGTTAAACTGTGTTGACTGCTACTTTTAATTTCTGGCTAAAAATACAGAATCTGTCTGAGGGTCAATATGATTTACTCAAGGAAATTATACAAGCTGGTTAGACGAAAGAGGAAAATAAATTCATAAGAGTTTACACTTTTCTAGCACTGAATAGTACTAAGATAGGTACAGAATTGAGGAATGAGCTCCAGTTGCCTTAATGTCTTTAGTTTTTAAATCAAAAGATAGTTTCCATTTCCGTAGAAGTAAACCCATTATGTCTTTCTGGGTTGGTGAAACTGCAAAAATACAGCGGACATCGCTTTTATGGACCCAGTATTTGAGAATCCTGTGCTAGGAAAGGAGTGGCTCGATGCCATCCCTCTTTCCCAGGGCAGTTGGAAAGCACGCTAATGTTCTTGGTGCTGAATCAGTAACTCAAAGACTGGTACAGCCAGTGTATTACTGGAACAATTTTGATGTTCTAATATCTGCCAGAAATCACATTCAGGAAGACATGAAGGATTTTGACCTTTTTTGAAAGATATCTCCTGGTTTGACAATAATAGTTAAGGGGATGTACAGTGATTTTTATTGAAGGAGTGTTAGAATTCTTTAAAATGGATTATAATGCTCAAAATACACTGGATAACATATTTCATTGGCATCCCATTGAAGTTGTATTCATAGTTATCAGGATTTTCCCTTAGTAAAAATAAATATGTGTCCAAGAAGCAAGGGGGTAATGCACTGTTTGATATGTGACATTAATTAAAATATTTTAATTAAGTGAAGTTATAATGAAATTATAGATGAAAAAAATTGTCTTCTCATGAAACCCACACATGCATTGAGAAGATAGTACAGTGGAAATGCTAAGCTTGAATGTAATACAGGTTTTATATTTTTATACATTCTACATTATTTTAGCTAAAGTTATCTTGCTTCTTGCCTTGAAATATAGCACAGTTTTTCTCTTCCAGATAACAGAAATGGAGTCATTAGGTAGGGAAATAGTTGAAGAAAAATTAACAAGTTTTCCAGGGTGTATTAAACTGGATGTATTTAGACAATATTTCTGATTTAAAACTTCTAACTGTGAACCTTTGAAATTGTTTCACCTTTTAGGGTGCTGAGCACCTGGTATGTGTTGAAATTAAGCATGAACTATGTATATATTTTCTCATCTTCAGTTGCTAATGAATCTCATTAGAGCAGAAGTTGCATATGAAGATATCCTTTAAAAGCCCCTTCAGCTACCACTCAGTTTATTGCTTTTTACTTTTTTTGTTTTAAATTAGTATATGAATCTCAGCGCTGAATTCACTAGATGCCATAACTAAAATCTTTGTTTTGATTTTACCACTTCTAGTCCTTCACACTTTCACAGAATCACAGAATTAACAATGTTGGAAAAGATCACTGAGATCATTTAGTCCAACCTATTATCCAACACTGTCTCGTCATCTAAATCATGGCACTAAGTACCTCATCCAATCTCTTCTTTGACACATCCAGGGATGGTGGCTCAACCACCTCCCTGGGCATCCCATTTCAATGGGAAATCATCCTCTCCTCTTCATCCTGTAAAAAAGTTCTTCCTAATATCCAGCCTAAGCCTCCCTTGATGTAGCTTAAGGCTGTGTTCTCTTGTTCTGTCACTGGTAGCCTGAGAGAAGAGAGCGATAAATAAAATTAAGTAGTGATGCTAGACAGCTTTTTTGTGGAGAAATGTCCAAATAACTTGATTGTTGAGAGGCTAAAAAGCTATTCTTTGTCTCCTCAAGTTGCTAAGCACTCTGGTCGCAAACAGTGTTAACATGACTGACTTTCAGTGCTTGGCAGGTTTCAGCAGACTGGGCAAAGAGGAGCTGCAGAATCAAAAGCTCCAACCATTCTTGTCAAATTTAGGAACTTCATCTAAAAACGTTTAACTGAAAATAAATTTAGATTAACGTTTTTTTAAATTTAGAATAATAATTTTTTTCTAAATATTTTTGTTGTCTGGGGTCAATTGTTGTCCATATGATCAAAATGATAGAAAAGTCTGAAAATGTAAATCTGAACTACAACTATAAACCCTTGTTTGAAAATCAGAGGCTCACAGTTTCTGAAGAAAGATGAAATTGCACAAAACTTAGATTTGTGATATCACTTGAAGTATGTGAGCCACTTTCTCCAGACTGCACAATTATTTATTCTAGTATATGTGGTAAAACAATGCAACTGCTAGATACTACCACAAGAAAATATTGTTCTCTATCAAAATGCTGACCACAGTAACTCTTCCAACTTCAAAGAACTGTGTAGTCTGCCTTTAAGTCTAATGCAGATAGGGCCAAGGAGTCATCTGAGAATTAGTTCAAATAAGCTGAGCAATTTTGTGGCACTTTGAAAATAAAGTGCAGAAGACAAGGTAAGATTTATATTTCAAAAAGAGAGCATATGCAATTCTTACGCTGCCTCATATTGCATTAGGTATCGATCACAGTCCGCCACTTTTTATATGGTAATTCTAATTTTTGAAACATTTATTAGTAAAGTGAATTTCATAAGTAAGCAACATTCCTCTTCAGTGATGTTTAGATTTTCCATTAAAAGCAATTAGTTCACTGCAAATAGGTAAACAAGTACCCTCCAGTGACTACCTGACAAACTGAAATTACTCTAAGATATTGCATTAGAAAAAAAACTTCTTGTACGGAAGGTGCATTTGCAGAGAGAATTGAAAATGGATGGGCTAAGATTTGATGTATTAAAAAAAGAAAGCTTCAACAATCCCTTGATGAGTACTGATGCTCCTCCCACAGTGAGCAATGCATACCTCCATTATTTAAATAAGCATGTGTTTACACGAAGTGAGCCACCAGATGAAGCTGATGGCTTCTCACGTCACAAGAACTTACTGATGTAGATAGGGAATCAAACAGTCGTATATTTGTGTTCTTTATANAAAGAGTAGCTAAAACATGCAGTTCTGTACTATGCAATGGTAATTTCATTAAGATATTTATGCCTTTTTCTTCTTTTCTGAATGATATTTGTTTAAACAGACTAATTTAAACCTAAACTGTATCTTCGCATATTTTATAANAATGGTAAGCGTAATATAGTTTTCCTGTAACTCAGACTATGTCACTCAATTTTTTTTGTTGGGCCTATTTTTCTTTTGCTTCTAAGGAGACTTTTTTCGTTCAAAATACAACATAGAATTTTTTTTAATTAATACTGAAATGTAAATTTGACATAATATCAACTAATTGAAAAACTCAATGATATTTATTTTAGTTGGTTTTCATAAAATCTACTTTTTCCAAGCAGGAAAATGCAAGTAATATACAAATCATATTACATCCCTTCATGTTTAGTACAACTATACATTTCTTCCAATTGGCAGAATTTTTCACAACCTGTTTTTTGATTTTTGGTCACCAGACATTGTTTATTTCTCCCAGTATATCCAAATGAAAAAAACCACTCTAAGTATTGTACTTATCTTACTGGTAGATATTAACTTTATTTCTAACTAATGTTTGTAAAAAATGAACTATTTAATTAATGCTAAGACTAAAATAGACTATTATTGCTTTGGGTCTGGTCATAGTTTTGTATCTACTAAATATGAAATAGAAAATATATTTCAAACAAATACTTGTATCTATTCTATCTAATAAGTGTACTCAAACAGTCAGTGAGACACAAT
>WEKX01022416.1:124440-145208 GCA_013390025.1 Pitta sordida
GCGGCCCCGGCCCCGGCTGTCACTCGGTTTGTCGCCTCGCAGGTCTCCGGAGCGAACAGGGCGGGCGCTGCTCGGAGCCGGGCGGGCGGGCGGCATGAAGCGCTCTCTGCTGCGGCTCTGCCGGTCGCGGGAGAAGGCGGCCGCCTCCAGCTCGTACCAGGGCGTCGTCTGCGAGGCGGATGCCGCGTCCGTCGCCTCGCAGGATGTGTTCAAGGTGCGTGCGGAGGGGCGCGGAGGAGACAGCGGGAAGGCGCTGGTGGCGGGTGCGAGGGGAGAAGACGGAGGGTGAGGCTGGCGAAGGTGAGGTGGTTCTCTGGAGGCAGCTATGAGAGCTTGGCAGTGGTTACGTTCCGGGGACCCTTTCCGCTCACTCAGTGGACCCGGGATGGAAGATGGTTGGTGTTACGCTCTGGGATGTGCTCTCGGTCTCTGTACGGGTGTTAGATGGTGAGTTGGACTAGATGATCCTTGTGGGTCCCTTCCAACTCATAATATTCTGTGTGTGATTCTGTGTGTGATGGGTGCGGGATGGGAGACAGGCTGGGAGTTGACCTGGTCGTGGTGTGTGGATGCACAACATGCTCAGGGTGTTGTTTGGCCAGGTTTGGACTGGGGTGATCAGGACGGCAGGAGGAGAGGAGGCGAAGGAGGATGTGGGTGGCAGGGGTGGGTGATAGGTGGCAGGAGGCTGGCCCAGGGCTCATATCCCCCTTGGGCACAGCTTAACGGCAAGAGACCTCCTCTTAGAGGGAGGTCCAGAGGTCATGGCAGGAATGAGTAGACTATAAATCANAGGCGTTTCGCATCCCCGGGAGCCCCCCCGTCACCCGCCCGTCGGCGGAGGGAGCCGCCGCCCGGAGGGATGCCCGNGCGGGATGGGAGACAGGCTGGGAGTTGACCTGGTCGTGGTGTGTGGATGCACAACATGCTCAGGGTGTTGTTTGGCCAGGTTTGGACTGGGGTGATCAGGACGGCAGGAGGAGAGGAGGCGAAGGAGGATGTGGGTGGCAGGGGTGGGTGATAGGTGGCAGGAGGCTGGCCCAGGGCTCATATCCCCCTTGGGCACAGCTTAACGGCAAGAGACCTCCTCTTAGAGGGAGGTCCAGAGGTCATGGCAGGAATGAGTAGACTATAAATCAAAAAATGCTCTGAAAGGAAAGTTTAGAAACAGTGGAAGTCTTACGGAGGGACAAAAAACCAGCAGTTCAACCTGTAAATGTGAGATTTCAGCCAGGAAGGACATAGAACCTTCGCATTTTTCACAGAGAATAAGATGAGAAATGATGTGTTTATTGCTGCTAGGAGACCTAGACCAAACTTTGGAAAGGCCTTTTTTATGAGTAAGAATATTTAGGCAAAGGAAGAGGTTGCTTACAGGATGGAAGACTCTGATGACTTTGGAGATTTTTAATAGCAGGCTAAACAAATTCCACAAAGTCTGTAGTTGGGTTTAGATACCTCTTAAGGTCATTTCCAGCCATGTTTGTTTAGTCCTGAGCAACATCTCTTCAGCATAACGTGGCTTGTCACTCTAGTAGGTGATAGGCCACTACAGAGCTGTTCAAGCAAAGGGCAAAGAAGGTGCAATTTGAAATACGTACCTTGCTTTCCCTCTTTTTAACCAGCCAAAGTACTAAGAATCACAAAATCACAGAATCACAGAATATTCTGAGTTGGAAGGGACCCACAAGGATCATCAAGTCCAACTTTTAAATGCCACCACTGCCTCCCCGGTGGGGAATCGAACCCCAGTCTCCCACGTGAGAAGTGGGGACACTCACCACTGAATTCTTCTTCTTGTTTTGCTGATGAAACACTGCAGTATTGGCTGATAAAACGTACTTTTGTTGATAGAAATTATCAGCATACCACATTTTGTCTTACATTGAAAAGTAAATCCAGTCTTAAGAGTGGCAAAATACGGTCTAAATCAATAGAAATAATAAAGGTGTAGAATATTAGAAAGAATGGAAAATACTGGACTCTGTAATAAGGTATTTCTAAATAGCTTTTTGATGTGTATAAAAAAACAGAGATATTTGTGTCAGTAATTGATCCATTATTTTTGTGACTGTTGAGTCATCTTAAATACCTTTTCCACAGTTGTATCACGTTTTCTATTAGCTTTTTCTGATAGCAAGTGCTATCCCTGTATTTGGCCTCAGTCTTCTAAATCTTTAAACGCATTTGTAACATTATTGACATGAGTAACTTCACTGAGGTCAGTGGACTATTAAGTTGAGTGAAGTTAAACATGTGCTCAAGCACATGAATGGGCTGCCCCATAATGTATATTTGCTTAATGACAACAAAAATTGTTGAGACTTTGTGACTCAGGGGATCCTGGAGAGCAAGTTTTCCTTTTCTTTTGCAACTGAGAAGGCAAATGTTATTTCAGCGGACTTATTTTTCTTCTCCTTTGCTTGTTTACACGCTTTTAGGAAGAGTTGTATTCCTTTTGATATGCATTTTTCTCCTTTATTTTTTCCCCTGCCAGTTTTGTTGAATAGCTTTTCTTTTTTAGCCTCCCTAAATTTTTAATATCTGTTTGTTAAATACCTGCCCATTCTACTCTAGTAATTTTTTTCCGTAACTTTTCTGGGCTTTGAATCACCCTAACAAAAATATTTTTGGAGAATATTGTAAAATAAGAATCGTCAGGGTTCCTGTAGTGGGCTTTGGTTGTAAATCACAGTACCTGGAATGTATCAAGCTGTCAGTAGGCTCAGCTGTCACAGTATCACTGTGAAGATGCTGAGTTGTTTCAGGCTAAGACAGTAGCCTATGTGATGCTTTAAGCATGCTGCTGAAATTAAAAAATATATTGATTGCCCTGTAATAAAGAATGTAACAGAAGCCTGATGGTGGAACTTAAAAGCCCAGGACATAGGGTCTCTGTAGAAAGATCGAAAAAAAAAAGGAATTTACCAAGATTTTTTCCTCTCTGTTGAATTCATTTGACGTGGCCACTGCAGATAAGAATATAAAAATGTTAGTGATAAATTTGCTTGTTTGAGATTTTCCACGGTAAAGAGAGGATAAAGCTCACTAGAGCTCACTAAAGAAGAGGAAATAATGAATAATGTATTCTAGATTATTTCCTTTTTTCCTTCCTCCCCCCCCAGTTTTTCACTGTTTGTCATCTGGACCTGATTTTGAAATCACTCTGAGTTTTTTCACTGTTGGCTCAATCTGGGCTGGATTTGTGAACTTTTGTATGAAACCCAATGGTTGGGAGAGAATTACTGTGTGGTAACATGTCCATAGAAGCACATTATAGGATTGATAACTTCTTGCCTTTTAGAAGAATCAGAAAATGAGAATACATACTTGTATCCAAAATAGGTTATTTCAGATGGAAGCGCCTGTAGGCTACGGAGCTTCATTAAGAAGAATCGTTCTGGGCTTACAAAAGTAGATGAATTAAATGCCACCCCACTGCATCATGCTGCAGAAGGAGGACAAATAGAATTAATGCAGTTGATAATAGATGACTCTTCCTATGAAGGTAATGTGCATTTTAAGAACCATTTTACTTAACAGAATACAAAAAGTGTTTGCTACCTATCTGAGACACAACTGTAATGTGTTATCTCCATTTATATATTCAAATATAATTCAAGCTGTCTGTCACAGTTTGCACTGTCTTGGGTGTGGTTTGAGTCACCCTCATGTTAGGACTGTTTTATCTCTAATGCAGTGAAATGATAATGTCTTACTTGGTTTGAGACTCAAATTTACAGTCTTCAGATATGAAAAAGGATACTGCAGTGATGTACAGTAGGCCTGACTTTCTGTCCTCTTTGTTTATGTTACGTGTCTCATATAATAAGCTTTGTGAAATACATTGGACTCGGTGGACAGACTGTAGACTACTGAGCAAACCTACAATGGCCCTTAAAAGCTTGTTTATTTCCCTAATGATGGCCATTCTGACTTTAGACTATTCTGACTGACATATATATATATACATGTATATTTTCAGTGTACGTATTATTTTTGTCCTAATTTTTCAGAATATTTGTTGAAGTTCAATTTTCAAGCTCAAAATATATGTTTAGAACAGAACATTTTTGTAACTTGTATGAATGATTTACTTCTGTGCCCTTAAGTGAAACAGAATAGATACGGTCTTTAATATTCTTAAGTTTCCAAGCACTTACTTGTTATCTCACATTTCAGTTATTCACACCCTCTTGTTCTGTGCAGCCTCTAGACCAATGGCTGTAAAGTCAAATAAAATACGAAAAAGAGGAGTCAACAAAGGGGAAATTAAGTAACTCTTCAGGTGAGGCAAAAGGTATACGTATATTAATAGGCAAGAAATAAACACTGCATGACATGCAATCTTTTACGTTCTCTCTTCAAAGAAATGCAGCAGCACAGATCTAAACCTTCATTGAAGACACCCTTTTTCTTCCAGTGCAGTAAGAACACTTGATAGTTTTGCTTTTGTTTTCTTTTCCCTCCTTTGACCTAGTATTAAATGTGATGGATTCTTCTGGAAATACGCCACTGCACTGGGCCACAAAGAAAAACCAGATTGAAAGTGTCAGGTTGCTTCTCAGCAGAGGAGCCAATCCAAACATTCTCAACTCCAATATGATGGCACCTTTGCATATGGCTGTGCAGTCCCTGCATAATGAAATTGTTAAGGTAAGTCTAAAGTCCACGTAAATATACAGACTTGATAAGTAGCTCAAGAGGAGCTGGGTGCAGAACACCAAGACCTTGTTCATATGTGCTGTATTTCCTCCTAAGTTTTGTTTAGTGAGTAGGACCTATAACGCATGATGGTTATAGAAGAGTATGTGTCTCAGCACAGCAAGTAAAAAGTAACTTACTGATTTATAGAAATACTGCTAACTGTGCTATGATAGTAGTCATTGTATTTCATGGACAATGCTTTTCAATTTTCCAATCATAAGGAATTTTCTTTAAAAAGGTTCTTTTTAACGGTAAAGTTTCATGTAGGAATGTTATTTAAAATTATGATGTTCTGATTTTTTTTAATTGTTTAGGGAGTATCAATACTCTCTTGACACTAGTTTGTTTTTTTAATAAAAAACAGATTAAAATCAGTTAGAAAGCACAGTTCTTAAGGGCAACGTTCTAATAATCAATTTAGTAGTACCAGAACTAAATCTGCAATGAAAAATCGCAAAAATACATTGTGAAGAAATTATTAAGGTGTCCATATTGAACCTTGTAAAATTGCAACATCATTGAGATTTTAAGCAGCATAATTTCTTAACCATTTGTCTAAGTGCAATGAGATTGTTTTAACTTCATATGCAGTATTTGGATAGAATTTTAAAATTCGTACAGTTCTTCAATTTATTTTGAATACAACCTTAAAATTGCATCACTTTCTTTTTCCTTTAAGTCTGTCTCTTTTTCTAACTCATTTATTTTAAAGAAACACGTATTAAAGACTCAGAGTCCTTCGGAAATATTTCAGTGTCCTCACATCTTTTACAAAATCTATGTTTATTATGAATTCAAGACAATAAAATCTGAAATACAAAGCCCATTTAAAAAAATGTCATTGTTTCAGCTTCTGGGCTTGGGTTCTTTTACAGCTTTCTCTGTGTGCTCTTGTTTTTCCCCCACTCTGTTGTTTATTCAGACTAATTTTCCTTTGATTTTTATTGCCAAAGTGCCTGGGAGTGACTAAATGTGCCAGTTCCTTTAACAGAGAAAAAAAAAATCACTGGAATTACTGAAAGACAATTAAATAAATATGTCGCCAGGGGAATAAATATGCAGTATAATATGGTCATTATGATTTCCAGAGCCTTTGCTTCTCAAAAAATGTTAGATGCAGTCATAGAGGTACTTGATGATACTGATAGTTCAGTGTCTGCTGTTTGTATAGAGACTGAAGCAGGAATTCAGGCCTGGAAGTCTCAGTTTTCTTCAAGCCCTATCTCCCTTCATGTTATTATTCCATCCAGTAGATAGCTAACTGAGCAGATTCCACAACATTGCCACTCACCAGGAATACAGATATTACGAGACATTATAACAACTTCAGTTGAAAATCTCCACCAGTAATTTGCTACAGGAAAATATTTTCTCATATTATTGGAAAATTGTTAAATTAGAGTTTAAAATATTTTATGTGTAGAGTTCAACCAAGTTATCCAGCTGTCTGCTGAAAAGACTTGTACTTTTCTTTGTCTGTCCTTACCTGCATTTTTCACCTGCATATGTCTATGAACTTCGCGCTTTTTTCCCTCCTCTGCCTATGCACTGTGGGCTTTTGGCATGCAAAATGCAGAAGTTTTAAGAGCGCTATGGGTGGTAAACAACAAAAATAATGAACTAGGCTTTTGTTTTGTTTGGCTTTTTATTGACTGAATGCTTTCTTAAACGTTTAGATTTTAGTCCAGCACAGCAGTACAGATGTTAATTTGGAAGGTGAAGCAGGGAACACACCTATAATTGTGGCATGTTACAAGGATAACCCTGAAGCACTGACACTCCTGGTATGTATAATCATCCGTCATCTTCTCAGGTGCTTCTGTCTACCTTGACTGAGTGTTATTCTGATCCTGTGTTCTGCCTTGGTTAAATGCAGGAAGGTTAATCATGGACCTAGTATTCAAGTTGATTTGAATGGGTTACTAAGAAGCTTTAATCTTTTAAGAGCATACATATATACAGTCGGCCCTCTTGAACTTCGCGCCCTCCATATTGCAGCTTCAGATCTTAGCGGCATGATTTTTTAGCGATGAAGGAGTCCTGTTTTCACAACTGCGTGTGTGTGACCTGCCGCCGCCATGGTGGCAGCATGGGTGGTGGTGGCGGCGCAGGCAGCATTGGCGTTGGCGTGGGCAGCAGCATCGGCGTTGGAGTGGCCGCCATTCAACGCGGAAGTAGGGCTTCGCAGAACCCAATTAAGGCCACGGGTCCATGATATAGGAGACCCGACTGTGTGCATGTGTGTATTTATATACGTATATATATCTATCGATGTCTGAGTGGCAAACTTCAGGAAGAAGCTTAAACTAGATTTGAAGGTCATTCACAACATGAAGCATATGCATGCATAAATGTATGGATATGACGTGCAAAATACTCTTGTATATAAACGTTCTAAATGCACGTTCAACATGAAAAAAATGGAGACAGCTACCTAGAAGACTATATCTATAATAAGTAGTATATTCATTTGTCAAGTTTTTCTCTATGTCATTAGGCTGTATTGAGTTATTATCTTTCAGATTGAAAACGGAGGGAAAATATGTAAACCAAACAAAACGGGATGTATGCCTATCCATGCAGCTGCATTTTCAGGTGCAAAAACATGTATGGAAATTCTTCTTAAAAAAGGTAAGTAAATTGGTCCCAAGCAGAGAATAGGATTTAACATCACAAATTTACTGCTTTGTTTTCAGCTCTTTGAGCACTAAGCACTTATAGCTGTGTTTGTAGTTTAAAGTAGTTCATGCAGTCATTCCTATGGGCAATTCATGGTCACAACCTTTGTATGATTGCAGCAGCAAACTAATGGCTTTCCTAAGTGTTTGGTTATCCATTGTTTAATGGTAGATGTGACAGGTTCATATTTTGAGGGGGGAGAATATTATTCCACACTGAATATACTCGTTTTGAAAGCCTTTATAATTTCTGTTATTTCATTTTTGCTTTTAAAAAAAAATCTATTTATTTTCTCCCAGGTGAAGAATTGGGTCACTCTGCTAAAACCCACATTAATTTTACCAATAATGGAAAGTGCAGTCCACTTCATTTGGCAGTTCAAAGCGGGGACCTGGAAATGATTAAAATGTGCATTGAATTTGGAGCCCAAATTGATCTGAAACAGGTAAAACTCAGAGCAGAACAAAATGTAATTTTGATAAAACTTAGGTATCTCTAAGTCTCTGAGTTGTATGAAAAAATGATGAGCAGATAATCATTTCTCATGGTGTCTTTGAGTGCAAAGCCAAGGGAGCAGCAGATCAAGTCTCTCATTCAAATCAGGCAAAATAGGAAGTTTCTTTTAAAAAGTTGCATAGGGTCAACCCTTCCCAGAAGTGGGATGTTCAGTCTGATACTTTTTCATCATTCTTGTTTATCCTCAGTCTTACCATGGCCTTTACAGTATGTTCTTTGTAAGCAAAAATAAAATCTTGGTATTACTACCATAGTGCAACACTGCTGCTGTAAGGATCTGTGCCTGGCTTCATTCATAAATAGATATTTCTAAAAATACCTATCACTAATCAAAATGTTTGCAAGGCTGAAATCAACTCATGAGAGCAAAATTAAACATAGTTTAGCCTTCTTTTGCTAGTTGGATTCTTTGAATCCACAGTTTTTGAATGAGGTGATTTATACTGCTGATTTTGTGATGGGTAAGGCTATTTTGAGAATGCTTATGGCATTGTAGAAAAGC
This sequence comes from Pitta sordida, assembly GCA_013390025.1. Taxonomy (NCBI): domain Eukaryota; kingdom Metazoa; phylum Chordata; class Aves; order Passeriformes; family Pittidae; genus Pitta; species Pitta sordida. Next base: position 132,845 of record WEKX01022416.1, read on the forward strand.
CCGTTCCAGTGCATTCACTGAAATCACAGAATACTATGAGTTGGAAGGGACCCACAAGGATCATCTAGTCCAACTCACCAGCTAATGCCCGTACAGAGACCGAACGCACACCCCAGAGTGGTGAACATAAACCTAGTTCCCTCACAGGCGCACAGGCCACTCCAAGCCAGAAGGGACTCACAGGACCATCCAGCCCAACACCCCCCAGCTGGACCATGTCACTAAGCTCCTCTACGAGTTTCTCCTGAAGCTTATTGTGGGAATCCGTGTCAAAGGCTTTGCTAAGGTCCAAATACACAACATCCACAGCCTTTTTGTCATCAACCAGTCAAGTCACCAGATCATAAAAGGAGATCAGGTTGGTCAGGCAAGACCTGCCTCTCCGAAATCCATGCTGATTAGATCTAATATCATGGTCGTTTTGTAAATGTTCCTGTTCTAAAAAGAAGAAAGTCAAACGCCTCAGGCATATATCAAAGGTGATTGGTCCCATCTAGCTAAATGAAGTCCTGTTCTGGCAAATATTGTTCTAGTCATTTAAATATTGCTAAATTATTTTATGACTGTGTAATTTATAACAGTTTAATAACATATTAGATCAAGTTATTTTTTACCTGCAGAAAAAATTATTTAAAAATTGCTTCTAAGGAACATTCCATTTAAGGATGTAAATGACATTTTAAAATAATGCATTTTCTTTATTTATTTGCTTATTCATTTTTACTGGCCTACTTAGGATTTTGTGTAGCAGTCCTTTTTTTTGTATCAAAGGGTGCTGCATTTGTCTGTTTTTAAATTAAACTACAAAAGATTGTTAAGATAATAGTTATCTCTTATCTTTATGACTTAGCATGGAATGATATGAAGCTTTGTAGTAATCATCTAAAACTATCTCTGTTCTGGTCTTTACAATCTCTTTAGAATTCTACTACTTCAGTTAAAGATTAAAGATTCTCTACTTGCATAGAAATTTAGGAATTTAGGAATTACAAATTCTGAGCTAGATCAGTAGTGCATTTAATAGATTGGAAGTTCGCTTGCTAAGATTTAAATATTTAAATTTTGTCTTATTCTCCTATTTGTAGAATGAAAAATGCACTGCACTTCATTTTGCTGCCACTCAAGGAGCAACTGAGATTGTAAAGCTGATGATGTCGTCCTATGCCGGTGAGGAATCCATTATTGATGCTGTAGATGGGAATAAGGAAACATTGCTTCACAGGTAGGAGGCTGCTGTGCCAGAATCCACCATAAATTGTGAACCATGATATTTGTAGTTATTCCTCACATTGAGAACACCTTTCCAAAAGATTTAGAACTTCTCCATGGTATGGGAGATGGTTTTAGTATAGTATGAAGGAGTCAATTATTTCACAGAATCACAGAATCACAGAATATTATGAGTTGGAAGGGACCCACAAGGATCATCTAGTCCAACTCACCATCTAACACCCGTAAGGAGACCGAGAGCACATCGCAGAGCATAACACCAACCTAGATCCCTCACAGTCTAGCAGGCCACTCCGAGCCGGAAGGGGCCCAACGTCATCCAGCCCTACACCTCCCTGCTAGACCATGTCACTAAGCTCCTCGTCCAGTCTTCTCTTAAACACCTCCAGGGATGGCGACTCCACCACCTCCCTGGGCAGACCATTCCAATATGCGATCACTCTCTCTGTGAAAAACCGCTTCCTAATGTTAAGATTGAACCTCCCCTGGCGTAGCTTGAGGCCGTGCCCTCTCGTTCTGGTGTCGTCAGCCTGGAAGAAGAGGTCCACACCCATCTGGCTGCAACCTCCCCGCAGGTAGTTGTAAACAGCAATGAGGTCCCCTCTGAGCCTCCTCTTTTCCAGACTGAACAGTCCCAGTTCCTGTAGTCGCTCCTCATAGGGCCTACCCTCCAGTCCATTCACCATCCTCGTTGCCCTTCTCTGGACCCTCTCAAGCAGCTCAACATCCCTCTTGAACTGGGGAGCCCAGAACTGCACACAGTACTCAAGATGAGGTCTGACCAGCGCTGTGTACAGGGGAAGGACAACCTCCCTGGACCTACTGACCACACTGTTCCTGATGCAGGCCAGGATGCCATTGGCCTTCTTAGCCACCTGGGCACACTGCTGGCTCATGTTGAGTTTCCTATCAATCAGTACACCCAAGTCTCTCTCCACTTCACTAGTCTCGAGCCACTCCTCCCCCAGCCGATAGCGGTGCATAGGGTTGTTGTGGCCAAAGTGAAGAACCCGGCACTTAGTCTTGTTAAACCTCATACTGTTGGAGCCTGCCCACCTCTCCAGCCTGTCAAGGTCCCTCTGGAGGGCCTTCCTACCCTCCGGCTGTTCAACATTTGCCCCCAGCTTAGTTTGGTCAGAACGTTAAAAATTTTAGTGCTGATACCGAAATCAACGGTTCCAGTTACGTTGGAACCATGTCAAGGAATGGTCACTAACAGTTTGCACTGAAAATTTACTCCATTAAAGTACAGTAGGTGAACAAGTTTGTGGAATTGGTAACAGCTTCTGAGGATGCGGAGGAAATGCCCTCATTTAATGGGGTAATGTTCTCCATAAAATGAAGGAAAAATATTATAAACTGTTTAAAAGTTTTCTTCTTCCCCACCCCCTAAAAATTATCTTCTACCTGATCAGTTATAAGGAGATGTTGGTACACTGCCCTGTGACTTCAAAGTTACAAATGGTGCTTATGTATATAATAATCCTCTAGATTTCTAGTCTTTCAAACTCCATTTGAAACCAGAGCATTAGACTGTGGAGAAGTTTCCTCGGTGTTCTGTAGCAGAAAGATGCTGACTTGAACATATTGGGTTCTAACTCTATGGAATATAACATACTTCCTCACCTATTCATTTTTTACAAGAAAGATATTTTTCCCTGCGTTTAACTATAATTACTTGTTAGTGTTATTCTACAAGAAGTGTAACAACATGAAATAATTGATGGAATGTCAGAGGCAGTGGAGATGATTATTCTTTGGACACAGTATAAAGTGGAATGATTCAAAGATAAGTAACGACATTAAAAGAGGAGTGTGTTGTAAAGTTAAGATAATGTCTGTGGAAATGTTACCATGTCTAATGATAGAATACGACCGAAGACAAAGTGATGACAGAATGCTGAAGAAACTTGTGCAGACACACATACTACTTAGTAGATAACTGGCTGCCATATCCATGAAAATTAATGTCCTTGAAAAATGCTTGGCAAGAAGAATGACATTCTTCAACTCCATATCAGTGAAATGGGAAAAAATATATTATCAAGAGTAATCAGAAAGATAGAAAGTCACCCAAATATATCAGAATATAAATAAGCTAAATAGGAACATTAACTTGTTGAGAAGCAAAGCAGCAGTGAAACATTAGGCAGGACTTGTTCCTTTCGCACTCCTATGTCATGTTTCCATCTAAATGTTTCATAAAATGACTTTGCTTTCTCTTCAGTCATCTTGGAATTTATGTGTCAAACATTCAATATTTATGCCTGGCTTGAGGAAGTCTGCAATGGATAATGGAGGCATCTCTACATGCCTGGAACCACGACTTGATTTTTAAAATACCTATTTTGAGTAATCAGTCCTAGTACACCCAATGTTGTTACCTCTTATAAGCCTAAGGCACCTGTTATCTTTGAGATACAATACAAGTTTGGAACTGTCCTTCTGTTCTCATTATTGAGTCAAAATTAATCACAGAGGTCTGACTTCAGAAAAGATTTTGATTGTGTGTATTTACAGTGCTGTAGTTCTGCTTTGGCCATTGCTTTCCCTGTAATATATAATTCAATATGTTACTGTCGAATAAAAATGTCTATACACATGAAAAATTATCCATCTTTAAAATATTTTTGGTAAATCGCAACAATTTTTTCTCGATATATTTAAATAATGCTACTGACTATACTCCAAATATCCATTTATACCAATTTTTTCATATTTTTTCAAGTAAACTTGCCTGCCATAGTCAGAGCACATGTTTAGCCACTGCCATTTTAATGTCATGCTAGCATTATTGCACAAAATATACAGCAAGTTATTTTTGAGGTTTGAATCAGTGAAATGAATTTGAGGCTTTACATATGCCTGGAACGCACTGCATGTGAAATTTATGGAGTTCTATATTGACCTTATGTGGTACACTGAAAGATCTGACATATAAGATGACTGATTCTCTTAAAAATCAGTGGTAGAATGCCTGTTTACCTACTAATGAGGTCTTTGTTTCCTGCAGCGAGTTTTGGAAAATGTAGCAAATGGAGAATAATGCTTCCCTTTGGCTTGGAACTTCTTTGTCTTTCTAATGTTACTGTGTTTTTGTATTTTTCCCCACAGGACAGCACTGTTTGATCATTATGAACTGGCAGAATATTTGATATCAATGGTAAATATTTAACCAAGCAACATGTTTATAGAGATTATTGCTATCTATTGCTACAGGTCTGCACAGAGAAATTCATAAAGGAGAATAGGTTCTCGGGTATAGGCTATTTAGATAGACATATATACGTTTCATAATGTATAAGTAATTGAGAATTATAGTACAACCGTAGTTATGGATCCATAATTCCATCCCACAAATATAGAGGATGAAACCTTCCAATTTTATTTCTATTTTACTTACTCAGAAAAGTTTCATAAAAATCTTTTACCAAATATGATGAACTGGTCAGACAAACTTCAGATATGGAATTTAAAATGAATACTAAACATGCATTGAATTTAATCTGGGTTCTTTTCCCAGAAGTAAACCTTTCTTTAAAGAATGTACATATGATTACTATGGTATCACAAAGCCATATAACAAAGTTTCTACGTGATCTAGAAATATTTTTTGTTCTGTGTAGTTTGGTTATATTTCTTCACTGAATAATTATGAGGGACAAAGAGAAGAAATGTAATCAGGGATGCTACTGGCTATGCGACCAATGTCCATTTGTGCCAAATAAACTAGGGTTCATAGAAGAATTATGTGCCTCACTTGGCTGAGGAAGTCTTCAGAAATTATCAGACTTCCTTTTTGTTTCATGTGTACTTAGGGTTTTTACTTCATTTCATGATAATTATATGTATTAAGAAAACTTCTTTTTTACATACAGTTCTGCTTTTCTTAGAAACTCTCTTATAGGGGTGTGATTTAGTGAGAACTAGATGCTTATTTTTGATTCAAATGTGAAATGCTGAAGTTTGACTGCTTGAACTTGTCTGACTAGTTTGACTTGCTTAAACTTGGCTGCAGAAGTTTTTACCTGAGAAACAAAGGAACATTTTTTTTTTTTGCATTTGGAGGCTTGTGTGCACAAAGTATGATATCACAAAATCGGTTAGGTTGCAAAAGACCTCTGAGATCATCAAGTCCAATTTTTGACCGAACACCAGCTTTTCAACTAGACAATGACACAAAGTGCCACATTCAGTCTCTTCTGGGGGTGACTCCACCACCTCTCTGGGCAGCCCATTGCAATGCCCAATCACTCTCCCTGTAAAGAACTTCCTCCTAATGTCTAACCCAAATCTCCCTTGGCAGAGCTTAAGATTGTGCCCTCTTGTCCTGCTGCTGGTTGCCTGGGAGAAGAGACCATCCCCTACCTGGCTACAACCTCCTTTCAAGGCAGTTGTAGAGAGCGATAAGGTCTCCCCTGTGCCTCTTCCTCTCTGGGCTAAACCACCCCAGCTTCCTCAGACGCTCCTCATAGGACTTGTGTTCCACTCCCTTCACCATCCTCATTGCCCTTCTTTGGACGCACCTCAACATCCTTCCTAAATGGAGGGACCCAGAGGTGGACACTGTACTCAAGGTGCAGCCTAACTAGTGCTGAGTACAGGGGAAGAAGCACTTTCCTGGTCGTGATGGTCGCACTGTTGCTGATACAGGCCAGGATGTCATTGGCCTTCTTGGCCAACTGGGCACACTGCTGGCTCATGTTCAGCTTCCTGACGATCAGTGTGACCTGCTCCGTAACCTTGCTGGGCACTGAGGTCTGGCTGACAGGCCTATAGTTTCCTGGGTTTTCCTTCTGGCCCTTCTAGTGGACTGGTGATAAATGATGGAGAGCAGCNTTTTGACCGAACACCAGCTTTTCAACTAGACAATGACACAAAGTGCCACATTCAGTCTCTTCTGGGGGTGACTCCACCACCTCTCTGGGCAGCCCATTGCAATGCCCAATCACTCTCCCTGTAAAGAACTTCCTCCTAATGTCTAACCTAAATCTCCCTTGGCAGACCTTAAGATTGTGCCCTCTTGTCCTGCTGCTGGTTGCCTGGGAGAAGAGACCATCCCCTACCTGGCTACAACCTCCTTTCAAGGCAGTTGTAGAGAGCGATAAGGTCTCCCCTGTGCCTCTTCCTCTCTGGGCTAAACCACCCCAGCTTCCTCAGACGCTCCTCATAGGACTTGTGTTCCACTCCCTTCACCATCCTCATTGCCCTTCTTTGGACGCACCTCAACATCCTTCCTAAATGGAGGGACCCAGAGGTGGACACTGTACTCAAGGTGCAGCCTAACTAGTGCTGAGTACAGGGGAAGAAGCACTTTCCTGGTCGTGATGGTCGCACTGTTGCTGATACAGGCCAGGATGCCATTGGCCTTCTTGGCCAACTGGGCACACTGCTGGCTCATGTTCAGCTTCCTGACGATCAGTGTGACCTGCTCCGTAACCTTGCTGGGCACTGAGGTCTGGCTGACAGGCCTATAGTTTCCTGGGTTTTCCTTCTGGCCCTTCTAGTGGACTGGTGATAAATGATGGAGAGCAGCTTGGTGAGCTCATCTGCCAGTTCTCTCGTTGCCCTAGAATGGATCCCATCTGGCCACGTTAGACTTGTGAGGATTCAAGTGGCTCAGGAGGTCACTAACTGCTTCCTCCTAGATTACAGGGGGCTATTCAGGCTCCCCATCTCTGACATTGTAAACAGGTACAGATTACATCTAGACCTTCTAGATAGAAAAGGTAAGATCATTTCTGCTAAGCAAAACTGCCCAGACACACTATGTATGCTATTTACATTTAAATTACACCTTTTTCTTTTTTCTCCTGTAAACTGTAGCTCATTGTGCTACACAAAAACCAGAGAATCACCTCTAGACACATTTCATGTAGAGGTTTTAGTTCTTTTGCATTTAGACATGCATGGCACTGAGTATTGTGTTGAGATATATAATTATGGTTTGACATAACTGAAGGCTCAAAAAAACCTTAAAAAAGGGAAAATATGTAAACCTAGATCAATATTCTGTACCATGAAATATTACAAAATTTGTAGCCTTAAAGAAATACTACTTCCAAATTTTCAGCTTAAGCATTTTAAGTGCTGTGACTTTAACATCAAAGTGGCCATTGTGACATTTGACAGGTGTACTGTATCTAGTTTGTGCATACAAATGGTGTGATTCTATTTGCAAGTTAAGTACACAACTACAAAGAAGAATAAAGAAATGAAAATCAGAAAGTTGTCGTGATTTAGCTAGTACCTTAGTGTCTTTTAGAATGTTTTTTTTTTTTCTTATGTAGTGGACAATTTAACATTGAGGTATCTGGTATTTCCTGAGTTTCCTTGATTATTTTTTATTGAAATATGCTAATTCAAGGAAAATGAGAAGTAGTTTTACACATTTTTTCTTTTCTTTTTTTAATTTCCTTCCCCTCCTTTTGCTTCTTTTGTCTTCATCAAAAGAAAACTTAAACGTTAAGCTGGTATAAATACTAATTGGTATTTTTAAAATTAGCATTTTATTTTTATATTAATATTTGTTTGATACATAGCTATTAATTTATAAATGCAAAAGTAAATGAAGTTCAGAAATTAAATTTAAAACCTCTTAATTCAGCTGTATAATAATGTGATAAATATATATGGCAATATGTTACTCCTTCTCTAAAAAATAATTATGAATGCTGACAAATTCATTTTATTGAAAGCTTAATAATTATATTAGCTGGAGGAAAGGTGATTAAATACTGCATAAGGAACTGGAAATTGCTGCCCTGTGATCTTTGAAAATAATAAATACTTGAATGAAAGAGGTCTGTTTCTTAGATGAATATGAATATTTTTACAAGATCGTCTGACCTTGTAAAAAGGTAACTGGGGAAAGGGTCCTGCATGTATTATTCCCAAATATTTAATCAACATACATTCGAAACTTCCTGTTCTCCGTGGTAAAATAATCATGGAACATTTATTAAATGTTTCTAATTGCTACATTACAGGTGCTACTATCCTAGAAAGTAAATATTGCTCAGGATTGTGATTAATTCTCTCTCGAATTAATTCTGCATCCAAAGATGATTCAAGTTAATAGAAAAACTTTCATTGATTTTTTTTTCCAATCATCTTTGGATATTATCTGAAATAAAATAGATTTTTTTGTGTACTTTGTTCAACATATCATGTTTGCCTTGCAACTCAATATCTAGAAAAATTATACCTAAGCCGTCATAAAATATAGATGCATTTCACTGGTTCATTTGCTTGTATCTTCATACTCCCTTGTTGGTGGGATTTTTCATATCGTTATGTTTATGCCCATAGTGGTACTTTACTGATATGATTGTAGGGATACTGTGCCCATAGTGACCATACTGTCCTGGCAACATGCAAAAGTAAACAAATCAGAATAAAAATATGTCAAAATTTTATTGGTTCATATCACTTATGATGCAAAACAGAAAACTAATATAGGTTGGGCTATACAGGTCAAATGATACTAAACTCCAGGTGCATTACTTCTTGAGCAGTGTTCATAAAGTGTAGAGTCTCAGAAAGGTCTTGTTCTGGTAATTGTTTGATATGTAAGATTGCATCGTTCAAAAGGGCTGCAATTTTTGCATTTTTCTGTACCTTCAATCCCAGTATTATCAAGTTAGATCTTTATATTTAAATGCATGGAAAGGTCATCTAACAAGAAATCATGACTTGTGAGTTCAGTATACCTAGAAGTAGGACACTATTACAGAGCGTCTCCGGGGTGACAGGTCTGGGCAGGTCCTGTGAGTTTTGAAATCCATGAAGATACTGAACCCATGAATATGCAATTACCCCCCACCTGTAGCCACGCACCCTCCACTAATTATGTCTGGAGGGCAGTCCTGGGAGCATGGGCAGAACTATACTACCTCATTAAAGTGGAGGAATCCAGGGTCCGGGACGTTATGCGCACGTGTGTAATTGCGCAACTCGCTGAAAATCCAACTGCAGCTAATTGAATACATGAATATGCAAACTGCAAATATGCGGAGGTTTCTCTGTATTTTTATATATAGATGACTGGGCTGTAGCTGATAGAAAACTTATTAGTTTTATATGGAGATGTAATGTGTTTATTGAAATTACTTATCTGGAACAACTGGAGTTAGTGAAAATGCTTGTATTTCCTCTATGCTTATAAAGAGGAGCACCATTTCAGAGTTTTATTTATTCATTATTCATGGTAAACTTGAAATTCTTCATTGCAGGGGGCTAATATTGATAGTGTTGACATAGAAGGTAGATCCCCGCTTCTGTTGGCCACTTCCTGTGCATCATGGAAAATTGTGAATTTACTGCTCTCAAAAGGTAAAAAGGAATACACATATATAATAATTCCTTTAAGCAGGGCTCATACCTGTTAAAACTCCGTGTCTAACTTTTCTCTCAGTTTCAATTCAGTACTAAACAACTGCACAGTTCTGGTATCCCCTGAGATAAGAATTGGTGTGATGATTTCACCCTTTTTAATACAAGGTGAACAGGTAGAAAAAGGTGTATGCCATGTGTCAGCTTTTTAAGGTGAAGATGGCACTGGCACTCCATCTCTGCACTCCTAAGCAGTGCACAAAGTAAGTAGAACTGTGCAATATACCACTTACACAGAGACGCATTTCGTACTGGCTATCAATCTTCAAATGTTAGAGCCCATAGTTCAAGTGGTATCAGTGATTTTATAAAATCACAGGACAGTCACGTTGAAAATGTTTGAGCTATGTCTTTCAATTGCTATACCTTTGGTGCAAGCTAGTGATTGATACTGTATTGCCTCTTGTTAATAAGCCCTATAATAAGTTTTGAAACTGGTAGAGATTATGACTTTAAAGGTTAGAAGATGTGATTATCTGTATCTTAAAACTACGTCTTGTTTTGTGGGTGTTTATAATATTTGAATACAAGGGTCCGATATATATCTTAGTGCTGCAAAGAAACACAAAGTACATGCACAAAAGATAACTATGAAACTTGAGAGCTAGAGGTGATTTTTTTTGTCAGCAAAATTGTATGTTACAATGTTGTCTTGAAAGAACATTATATAGATTTATAAAATTTATTTTATAATTTTTTCTATATTTATAAACATATTTGTTCAACATCTGTTCCTTTGTCTTAAAGACCCATCATGTAGTGCTAGAGGCCAACAATTTAGAAGTTGCTGGTATTTATTTTCGTATTTATTTAGGAGCAAATGTATCATTAAAAGATCATCTTGGTCGGAATTTCTTGCATTTGACGGTATTGCAGCCTGGAGGATTACAGCATCTCAACGAGAAATATCTGCAGGTACAGCGAGCATCAATTTATGTCTTTCTTTTACCCTTACTAGGAAATCATAAAAATAAAAGCAACTATCAGTTTATTTTGGAATGTTTGTAAAAGTTTGTGGTACTTGCTAAGTAGCCCAGTGTCACAAAGAAATGGTTTGAAGAGGTACATATCTCTCATGAAAACATTTCAAAGCCAATAATACAGTTTTCTTATTGCCAGGCAAAGGAATAACATAATCCCATAAATTATTTTGCTGTTGGGGGATTGAATAGCTCAAGAGGTAGGCAATAAAATACAGAACTTTTCACTTCTATTTTGCCAGCTTGCATGCAGTAAAGCTAGGAGACATGCTCATAATCAGTCAAGTTCTAGTCCTTCACTAGGTTGCAGCATATTCTGCAGGAACTTTCGACAAAGTAAACCATAACAAAGTCTTGGATTTGTTTTTTTAAAGGATTTTGAACATAGTTATGTTGAAATGAAGTGCTTCCATAGCTAGAGCCCAAGCTTTCTTGAAAAACTTAGATTTGCTAGAAATAGTTTCGTAAATGTGAATCAAATGTCACTGACCTTACAACATCTGCTGAAATCCATTAAAAAGTTTGATGTGAAGCAGAATAGATATAACCTCCCTGTTCAGCAGATGTAGTAAATCAGTTTCAAAACTGAGTGATAACTCTCAGTCATCTGCATAGACTTTCTGACTCTTGAGCATATTGATAATTCAGACAAATAAGTGGATCAGACTGTGCAAGTAGATTTTTAGTTGCCTTAAGAAAGGTTGTACATAGGATAGTTAGACAAAGTAAAGAAGAAAAACAGGGAAATGAAGATGAAAAATGAAAAGGGAGAAATAAGTTTACATTGTAACCCAGTGAACTGTTGGGTTTTGAAAGCCAGAAGGTTTGCTACCGAATATTGACTGCAGACTACCTTTACATTTGAAAAAACCTGCTGCTGCCAGAAATGAGCATTATGAAGGAATGGCAGAAAATAAGAATTTACTGTATTGTACCATATATGGGTTGCAGTGAGGGTGCAGAATATCAAACTCCTGTGATCTTCAAAGCCTAATTGTTTGAAAAAATGGGACCCACAAACCAGCAGACATTAAATGCTCATTGTTCCTAAATTCACTTTTCATTAACTTTTTAGACACTGCTTTAAAATATTAATACTATTAGAAGCTGTGGAGCATTAGAGATGTAGATGTAATTCTGTGCTTTTTTGGGGGGTATTTCTTGGGGTAAACAGATGGAACATATTAAAAATCTTGTAGTGGATGAAGATAATGAAGGATGTACTCCATTGCATTATGCATGCAGACAAGGTGTGGCCCTCTCTGTAAACAATTTACTCAGCCTCAACGTTTCCATCTACTCAAAGAGCAGGGACAAGAAGTCACCATTACACTTTGCTGCCAGGTTAGTAGTACAGTCTAGGCAATGGAATTGGTGCCAAGTTTTTCATTCCTTTATTTTTGACATTAATTTCTGTGCTTATCTTGCAAAGCTATGGGCGCATCAATACATGTCAACGACTTATAAGAGATATGAAAGACACAAGACTTTTGAATGAAGGTGATAAGAAGGGGATGACTCCCCTTCATCTGGCAGCCCAGAACGGTCATGAGAAGGTAGTTCAGTTTCTTCTGAAGAGAGGGGCTCTCTTCCTCTGGTAAGTAGACAGGTTTCCATTCATTAGGCAAAAAAAGAACTATCACCCTACATTTTATGTCCATCTGCTAGGAAATGAATGTAATATAAATATAAATACAGTATATTAAAATTAATATATTAATACATACAAATACATATATACAGTATAAGAGTGTAGTTAG
>WEKX01022417.1:0-21574 GCA_013390025.1 Pitta sordida
ACTCACGTGTTGCATCAAGAATCAGTCTTAACATTAATAGCAGTAACCTGATTTTTCAAAAAGAAATATTTTCTATGGTCTAAACGGACTGAATTAATGACTTAAATTGACTGCTTGCACAGATGACTTTTAGATAAAGCGTACTAAGAAGTGTATTATTTCTATGCATGGCAATTTCCATGTGAAATTTCCATTAGTGATAATGGCAGTGGCACGTATAAATCTGCAGCTCCCTTTAACATTAATTGCAGTCATCTGTGTAAGTACTTGGATTTTCAATGACATTATAGCCATGGCTCTACAAAGTCAGAAGGGATCACAGACTTGAGAGGATAAACATTAAACACTGTCATTACAGGTGGCAGGTAATAACTAAAATTTGTATCTGCACACCACTGCTGAAATATAGTATCATATAACTTTGAAAAAATACTCACAAAATATGCTTGCATAATTTACCAGGCTCTTACAATCAAACTAAGTGACAGAATTCTGAATTAAGCTGATTATAATTTTAAGTACACTCTGCTAATACTTTGAAAGTTACTAATTTATCCTTTATTTGAATACGTCTTTAGAATCCCTGTTAGAATTTTGCAAGTCTTCAAGAAGTAATGTTAAATTTCTTGTAATATGGGGGTTTGTGTGGACTTTCAGGGCACCTGTTGAAAAATATAAGTGAATCAGGATAGCAACTTCTGAGCTTTTTAACAGGGTTCAAATAGGCTTCATGATAAACATTAACAGATTGACAAGAAAGAATCTTAAGTATATTTTAGTTCAGCAAATGTATTTAAACTGAATTTCAGACACTTCTGTTAATGAAATTATCAGAAGCTTGGAGTTTTCAAATTATCTCTCATGGAAAGTTACTAAAGTACATGTAAAGAAAAATAAATCCAAATTGCATTTGATACCTTTATATAAATATATGATTTTGATTATTTATTGCTATCATTTATTTTACATTATATTAGTTTTTAACCAGATAAGGAAACACTACTTGATTGTGATATGAACAATAAAAAGAAGTTATTGTTTTTATGTTGAGTGTCTAACAGAGTCTACCCAGCCAAAAGACCCCATCTTACTCGATTGTCTAGGAATGAACAGTAGAGGCAGAGTGGAAATTAATCATTTGGAAAAACATAGAGATTAAAAATGTCTTCCAGAATCTTATGTGAATCCATAATATAATAAACTGAATTGCTGATGAGATGTTTGCAAAAATTCTTAAGACCTGAAGGGATTTATAGCCCTGTACCCATGACAGAAGGTATTTAAGTAACATGTGAAACTAGAGTTATCTTCATAATAAAATCCTTAAGATACAAAATTAAGGATGATTTGGATTATGTTGGGTGATGTATAACAAATAAAAGATGAATCATTGTACTTTGAACTAATTGAAATTAGACCTTGTTTACATACTTCAATTCTGAAATGCACTGTTAGCAAAGTGTTACCAGGATGAGTTTCTTCTCATGTAAAAATAAAGATTTAAAAGTTAATTAACCATCCTGAATGTCTGGAATTATTATGTGATAGTGTCTATTTCTCCATGTTGTCTTCAACGGGATCTTGGGCAAGTATCTTAGAATTTGACAGCAATTTTTGGATGTCAATCACTAGATGAGAGAACTGCCACCCTTCTTATGGAGTTAACACCTCTCAGCAGAATTATTGTTGTATAAATAGTTATTCTCATTCTCTTGGGGCATGTAAAGCCTTGCCAGAGAGTCATCCTGGGTCCCTTAGTTGTCTCCTTTAACTACATCTGAATTTAACTTCTGCCAGCAGCTTCGCATTGGGCAGAGATGACTCATCAGATCTCTGACAGACAGAGACATGTTGGCAAGTTTTTACAGCACACCTATCTTTAAATTAGTCTTAACATTGGGTTAAATTGCACCAGTAGTCATGGTTCCCTCAAGGCTGATTCACAAAATTGGGATTGCCTAAAGTACTCATGGCTAAAGGTACATCTTTTGCTCTGCAGAAATCCCTAGAGGGGAAGGGGAATAATATCAACTTTTAATTGTAAGTGAGAATCCTCAGCAGCCCTTTCAGCTATTATAGGCAGGTCTAGGAAAAGTGCTTCATGAACTAGGACAATTTAAAACAGCGTATATAACGTGTGAGGCAGCATACTAAGATACGGAGAGGTAAGGGATCAATAGCTGTGTTTGACTGTCTCACTGATAGGTGAGACACAAGCCAAGCCTGTTTTAAACTGTAGTCTTAGTGAAGTGAAATTTTGTCAATTTTGGATGGCAAAGATAAAATGAAACCTTTTTTTGCAGCAATCTAATTAGTTTGGATGAAATTAAGGGAGATTCTGGACTCTTTATACCACTGCTTTCCAGCAATTATACAGTAATCACTTGAATTTGGGGGGCTTTAGGTCTGGAAAAATCTTGTGATAGTTGGTTTCCACAAGGAAGAGGAAAACACCTATGTAAAGGAACCTCACCCACTGCCCTGCCCACTCAGCCCTGGATGCTCTCCATGCTGTAGGCCAACCCTGCTGCTGCCACTGCTGTTGCTTACAACAAACACAGACAGTGCTCATGCCTGCTGCTGCTTTAAGCCCACGCTGGTCACAGGTGGGAGTATGGTTTTCAGCCCACACTGTGAGCTGCCGCCACACCCCTGCAGCTAGCTTGACACAGTGTGTATAAAGATTCCCTACCACTTTATTAATCTTTCCAACATTCTCTTAAAGGAGGGAGCCAAGCTGGCCCCCGAGTAACGTGCTTCACCCTGTGGGAGGTGTGAGTCCTGCCCCCCAGCATGGCAGAGGCATAGACTGAGCATATGCTGTGCTGCTCACATGACACAGAAAGTCCCCGCAAAGGACCAAGGGAAGGCAATGATGTCTTCTCGGGGAAAAAAATGTAAGGATTTGAAGACGCAAAATTTGAGCCACGAAGAACTGCATTTTGGTTTTACTCCCCTTTCCCTCCAACCCTACTTTTTGTTGTTGTTTGGGGTTTTTTTTATTTTACTAAGGGCATTACTTTGTATTAAATCTTTTCACCACTAGCCACCTAAAATCTAAACTATTTTAAGCTTTAGTACTATTGTAAAATTACTGTTACTGTTCAGTTTAGAATTCATCAATTAGTTGTGTAGTAGAGTGAATTAGCTGTTAGATATCTGGTTTTCAACCTTGGCATGAAATGTAGAGGGGGACAAATTAATATACTGGACACACTAAAACCATTTCAGTATTCTATCAATTGACTTGAGGACTAAGTAGGGACCTTTTTGCCTACTTTCATAAGTTGCATCAGAAGACATGTAGTGCAACACACACCAAGTGATAGAGGAGACTGGATTTTTTTCAGGTGAAAAAGCAGATAAAATCTTTTATTGATTAAATATTTCCACCTAACAGACATATAAAATAGAAAGTGTGCATTCTTTTTCTTCTACGTAGTAAGAGACAGTACAGTAAAATCTAAAATATTTTCTGACAAGTGTAAAAGGAAATAGAAAATTCTAGCTTTAAGTTAGTGCAACGATTTTATCCATTCCCTTTAGGATTTTTAAACATTTAATTGAAAAATTGTAACCATCTCTGTAATTTTCCACCATTACATGTGGTTATATATTATTACACCAGTGAAAATATGCACATTTCCTCTTTGTGGAAAAATTGTATTGTAATTGTCTCAATCTATTTGGCTGTTCAAACACAATCATGCAATTAAGAAAAGAATTTGGATATTGCCCTGACAAATACATGGGATAGAATCCACAAGATGATTCAATTTCAGTATCAAATAGCGTATTTTTGTCTTACTCACTCATCAAGTTTCAAGTGGTCTTTTTTTCCATCCTTATTCTATAATTCAAGTAAAGTAAAATAATCTTTGATTTTCTAAGTTGAATCTTCTGTTAAATACCTCATCCAGAATTTTGTATGTCACTAACAGAACAACTGCTCTGAGAGGCAAAGATTTTTTCTTGGAACATAAACATTCCTTTAGAGGCATAAGGTTTTGGATTATTTCCTTTGTTTTGATATTTCTTTTTTAAAAATTTTTAGTATTATTGTCTGGAAAACCAATGTCAGTATTAAAATTGTGAAACCTATAATGCTTTTTGTTTGGCTTCTTACAGACTATGAAGAGGTCAAACTCTCTTTTCAGCCCTGCCTTATAAACTATATGAAGACACTGACTGGTTCACAGGTTCACAGGTTATTCTGAGTTGGAAGAGACCCACAAGGATCATCTAGCCCAACTCCCAAGTGAATACCCGCCTAGGGACCAAACCCACAACAGTCCTGGAGCCTTGG
This sequence comes from Pitta sordida, assembly GCA_013390025.1. Classification (NCBI taxonomy): domain Eukaryota; kingdom Metazoa; phylum Chordata; class Aves; order Passeriformes; family Pittidae; genus Pitta; species Pitta sordida. The sequence continues at coordinate 4,307 of WEKX01022417.1, forward strand.
GCACCACACTGCATGCATCCAAGCCTCCGATTGTCTAGACCATGTCAATGAGTTCCTCATCCAGTCTTTTCTTAAACATCTCCAATGATGGAGACTCCACCACCTCCCTGGCCAGACCATTCTACTGTGGGATCACTCTCTCTGTGAAAAAGCTCTTCCTAACATCCAGTCTAAACTTGGCATAGCTTTAGGCCGTGTCCTCTTGTTCTGGTGCTGGCAGTCTGAGAGAAGAAATTTACACTCACCTGACTGCAACCTCCCTTCAGGCAGTTGTAAATGTCAATCAGGTCACCTCTGCGTCTCCTCTTCTCCAGGCTGAACAGCTCCACCTCCCACAAGTCCTCATAGGGCTTGTTCTCCAGTCCTTTCACCATCCACTTGCCCTTCTTTGGACCCTCTCAAGTAGTTCAACATCCTTTTTAAACTGGGGAGCCCAGAACTGGACACAGTACTCAAGATGTGGTCTGACCAGCACCGAGTATAGGGGAAGAATAACTTCCCTAGTCCTACTGACCACACTGTTCCTGATACAGGCCAGGATGCCATTGGTGTCACACAATTTCAGAATTCAGATAAAAGACTTAAGGATTCTCAGCAAGTAGCTTTGATAGATTTTTATCTGAATCTTCTCAGTTTTATTGTGGTTATTGTCTCTACTATATTTTCTTAGGGTTATAAAAGAAAAGCTGCAAGTGTGTCATGCAAGAAGGTTACAGTATTGCTGTCAAGTATATCTAATAGATTATTTTTATCTAGTCAGTAATTTTGGAATATGCAATCTGAAATATAGCACGGTGGCACGGTAAGGCCATTTAGAATTTAAGATGCTTCACAAAAAAAACCCCATTTATAAACTGTGATTGCATCTGTTAATATTCACTAAAAATGAGCTTGCTCTGTATTCTTCTTATGATTTGAAGTTCTCTTCTAGCCTCCAAGGACATATATGAGATATAATTTATTCAAAATTAAAAAATATTGTATGCGAATGACACAGTCCCATAAATGTATGAACTACAACTGCATATTTGCAAATATATAAAATACTGGACTAAATAAATTGAGAATTTACTGAAGTTTACACACACACAAAAAAACAACGCACCAAACCACAGGCTATTAAATCAGACATATTCCAAAATCAGATACATAACCTATCTAATTAGATACTTAATATATTGAATCAAAATCACTGCACCTCCTGCGTCGTATACATCACAGCTTTAATGAAATGTACCATCTAAAAAGCATATTGATATTAAACTAAATCATGCTGAACACCTACATAATTTACTAAATTAAATAAATTTGGACAATGCAGTAGACACAGAACCTAGTTTATCAGATCATAAACAAATACAAAGCTTAAATGTACTGAAAGACATTGCCACACATTCCCAATTAGGTCTCTGTAAAGTGTTATCTTTAAATAGATGAAGTTTTCCAGAGTCTTGGGAACTCAGTTTTTAGCCATTGAATAATATACCTGGCAATCACACTTGAACAAGAACTGCTATCATTCCTAGGCATCCAATGACTTCATAAATTATATAGCTAATAGTAAACCAGATTAATGGAATTAACAGTAAATTTCACATTTTGTCTAAGTTTCCCCATATCAGTTCTTATGAAAAAATTGTAATGAAAAACAACAAGAGGAGTTCAAGATGAGAAAAAAAAAAATCTCATTTTAGAGATATTTTAAAGAAATAAGTGACAGTTAAAACTCAGATTGCGTGGTTTATGTGACAGAGACATGAATTCTTTAAATAAGTTTTTCAAAGGCCAAGCACTAGTTATTAAAAACATTTATCTAAAGTTAAATAATAAATCATCAGACTTGCATTCAATTTAATGGGAATTCTGAAAACTGGACTGATTTAGTCTAGTAAATTCATAATGTTTGTCTTAATTAATACTACATATAATAACGTTATAATAAGCATTGCTGAAGACAAATCTTAAGGAATATAGACATTTTATGATACATCCAATATTCTTCAATTAAAAAATAAAAATGCATATTGATTTCTTTTTTCTTTTCCTTACTTCATAGACAAAACACATGTTTCCAAATGTCTTGTCGGTACTCCTGATGCAAAACCAAGCAGGCACTCTTACAAAGATCTGATATATAATTGTATCCATTTCAAAGACAAACTGAGGCTATACACAGAGTAAATCTGTGATTTTAAAATAATCAATCTTATAAAAACTTCTTACACACACAATGTCAAATTAGCAAATTAGGATTTATGATTACTGGAAAAAAAATGTGGTTTAACTGGTAATTTATGTTCGGTTTGCTAGAATGTTTGAGATTCACTAAAGCATCTCTAAAACATTCTCTGAGCAACATGTTGACACTCAAATTCATAGAGAAACTCCTGCCTTTTATGGATAAAGTTGAAACTGATTTCATGGAATTTATGATTTAATAATTTAGCTGGGAGCTAAATGGAGATCTGGAGATCCGGTTTTTTTCTGAGCTATAAAGGTACTCTTAATTCCCTTTGCCTCCCGAGAAAGGGAACTAGCTGGAATCTTTCACCCACTAAAGCATCATCTATAGCACAAGCCAGCAATCAATACCAAAAGCAGACGTTTGATGAAAACTCATCTTGCTTTCTCAGCTTCAGTCCCCTTAACCCACACTGAGAAGTTAAAGTAAGAAAGAGGAACAGTATTGATGTAAAGGGCAAACCAAGGCATGAAAAAGCCGTGTCAGACTTAGGCAAAGCAATCTACGTTTACAGAGCTCTTCAATACAGTAGGTTGAACTCAACAATCCTGTAATTCTCTAAATTAAACTGCTTTCATGTAAGGTTCAGAGCTGCTGTGTTTTGAAGAAAATACATTTGCATCCTTTAGAGGCATTCAACACTACTTTAGAAAGCCATCTAGTAAAAGGTCAATTTTGCAAACACTGGCATGTCTTAACCTTTCATTTCTAAAGAACGCTCAGCAGATTCCCAAAGGAGAAACAGCTGGTATAGGACCTATAAATTTTATTTCAAAAATCAAGTTGCCACACAATACATTTAGAGAAGCTTTTTAGGTCTGCTCCCCACCACCTTTTAGGAAAATCAGTAAGTTTTATTTATCCTCTTGCTTATGCCTTAATGGCCAAGAAAGGATATGTTTAAATTTAGTCCTGTTTTTCAAAGTTGTATTTCTGAACAATCTTTTTCTCGTAGGTTGATGCATGGTATACAGCATTTCAGGATATAACGATTGCAATGTTCAAAATTTTCCTAGAAATATACTGGCTATATTTTACATATAACAGGAGAAAGTGTAAGGCTAGTATTAAAAAGCAGAACTCTGTGTATAACCCTGCTGATTTTATGGATGTTTCTTGTAGCTCAGAGGCCACATTCATGTGGATCTCACTGAAGATGTGAAGCCATAATTAATTGCTGCTGAAATTGAGTGAAACACTTAATTGTGTTGTCTTATTAGTAGCTTGAATTCAGAAGGGTGGTGTCGGTTTTCCCAGATGAAAGCTAGTAACATGGAACATGGCAAATATTTCAGCACTGAATTGGGGCAAGATATAGGAAATAGCTTTCCATTAGTATCAGACTTTGTAAGCAAATATGACTTAAAGGGGCAAAAGTTTGTCAAGAAGTCAAATTATGTAGGACCACAAAGTGTTAAATATCCAAGAGCTTAATTAACAGAGGAGCTGCACTGATAAATCTCTTCCCACTTCATGCCAGATTACCAAGAAAAGGATAAAAAAATTCCATTAAAAGAGAGGAATAACAGGATATTCTTGATAATGAGTCTCTAACTTCGCATGTAATTATGCTTCATGAAAGGGGTAATGCAACTCAAATATAATGGAAAATCTGCACCCATGTACCCTGGGTACATGGAAATACACAGTTTAAAAGCTGCATTTCTTTTACACAAGTTGTAAACTACAACTACATAAACCCAATCACAAATCAAATGTATGAAAATGCCCCCATTACTGTAAAAGTGTGTCAATCATATCAAAAGTTCTGAAAATATGTAGAGACTCTATAATGCCTATCAATAATTTTATATGCCGTTCCCACTAATACTTATGAACAAAAATGTTAGAACCCATTGAGAGTTATAAAAGAATTCTGGGTATTAACTGTCATGGCAATATTTTAAGATATATGGCATGCCGGATTTGTTTTAAATCAACCTGAAAAATGGATTAAAAATAAAAAGAAAATCCTTAGGGAGCCATTAAAACCATAACTTACATAATTCCAATCATATCTTTCTCTTATATATATATATCTATCTATATACATTTAAGGTAAGACTTTGGAAGGCCAGTTTTATCCCTTTTTTAGGCACAAACCAAAAGCAGAATTTGCATCAGAAAATTGTAACTGACCTGTAAGTTTCACAGAAAATTAATTCAAATTAGATTTTGTAAGATATCTCCCTATGGTGAGATTTCATGCTGGCAGCACACCCTGGCAGTGTCAGAGGACCTGTCCGTGGGCTGTGTTCCAGGTACTCACGCAAAAAATTTCACACAGAAAGATAGGGTTCTAAGGCTGTCCTAGTATCAGATACTTTCAGACCTAAATAAATGGTTATTTCCTCCTTTTCCTGTGTATCTGCAGAGACTAGAGTCACCTGCTTGCAGCCAGGGGCTGCAACACACCCATCAAACACAGCACAGTGAGCGGCTCTTCAAATCACCTAGTTTGGAATAATTCGTGGTCTGCTGTTTTCATACTTACAGGCATTGTTAGATGGAGTATATCTAGCTCACAAAAATAGGAGTACAAAATGAAGAAAAAAAATTGAAAATATAATTTGACTTTTTGACTTTCCCCTGAGAAATAATTGGACTAATTTTTAATTTCACTCAGACTGAACAGATAGCATACTAAATAGTCAAGTGTTGTATTACAGTTGTCTGGAAGAAATGCAGACCTACATTTTACATCTTTTTTATTTTTATTTTTTTCTTCTACTTTTTTAGACTACATATATAAGACACTTCAGATTAGACACTGAAGTATCAAAATCATTGGCTAGAGTGTCATTTGATAGCTGTATTTTCTATTTTTATGTTCATTACATGGGTCACAGGAAATAGTGCTATCCATATCTAAATAATAGAAAAATTTATAAATATTACTCAAAAATATATATTTTAATAAGAAGTTAATCAAAATTAGTTATAAGGCACTTTGCAGATGCTTTGAGAAAGATGAAGCATTGTTCATTAAAAGAGGACAGGGAAAAAGTTTGTATTTAAATGTGTTTGGTGCCATGGATTTAATCAGAGTGAAGAGCTCCTTCTTACTGTATGAAAATGTTACAGAAAATTATGAAAATATTATACAAAACTTGGTCTACAGGCATATATTTACCTATTGAAATTAATTAATCTATATTTCAATATATATCCAACTCATTATGTGTTTTTTCTCTTTGAAACAGTGGCATCATATCCTTGTAGAATTAATTTTAAAAAAAAAGGAAAGAAAAATAATTATAAAGAACATACAAAGTTTTGGGAATAAAAACTTTTGTGTAGACAACATGTAAACATGCAGAAATATTTTTATTCCATGAAAATGAAATTTTAACATTTTACTCCTGAACCCCTGGAAGAGCAGGGAAAGTAATGCTTTTTTTCACCTGGTGAAAAAAACCGTGAGAAATTTGATCCTTGTCATAAAATGGGGAACAAGGCATGACTGAAATGCATTTTATGTAGAATATCAGACATCTCTATATGGAGATAGTTTTAAGCAATTACGCTCAGGCGCTGATCAATTACTCTGAATATTCTTTATATCTCATCACCTTGCTATATCTTTTTCTTATTCTTCCGCTACAAATTATTGATAGTCTTACGAGAGATCTCTAAAAATGGAAGGAATTTATGCAAACTTTTTCTAATAAATTCTTTTAAAAATACAGACTATGAGGGGGATCTTAACCTCAGGGCTGAGAAATGGTGCTTGTGAATACGTGAGTCATTACCTTTGAGAAAGGAATTGGCAGCAGCTCTTTCAAGAACTTTCGCACAAACAAAACCCCAAGACCTCTTCCAGGTCAGGACACAGTAGCTGACGAATACCAAGGTTAAGGCTTATTCCTGGGAGATTTAACACCAATACTTATCAGTAGTTTTTATTGAAGTTCTCCAGGTGTTTGAGGGGAGGATTTTATTTTTGGACTATAATATAAATATATTTATAGCATGACATGTAAATACATTCTTGTATCCTTGAACATCCTGTTTATAACGATAATGGTAAACAAGGCACTCTTTACGTCTCTCTCTAGTTCTCCTTAGTGCTGATTTTTTTTTCCAGCTCCCTTGACTTTACATTGAAAGTCAGGGTGAAGCATCTGAAAAAGCACAAGAATTGCCATTTGAAAATTGAAACTCTATTAAAGCAAACAAGCAACTAAACAAAGGTGCTTAGTAAAAAGCACAAGAAATCTACTGTAAGAATTCTAGAAAACAAAAGGCACAGCTGAAAATAGTGAAGGGAGACTATCAAATTCCTTTTTCACTGAGCCTGCCATCATGTAGTTTCATGTGCAAAGGACCAAACAGATTAATGAGAGCCTGGATTACAGCTCTTGCTTTGGTATTGACCTTCTGTGACACTGGGTAACTTTATTATATCTCACTTACTGAGAAACATCATGTATCCTCCTATTGTAAAACACTTTGGAAAGCATAGTGAAAATTAAAGCAAATGTTTTGTTATTATTTGTCTTGGTTTAAGACAAGGAAAGGGTGATTTATCACTCTTTGAACAAGAGATCACTAGATGTAATGGGATTTATTAAAAAGAACAGAGAGTATAAATGAAAATAATGTATGTACACTGTGATACTGGCAACAGGGAAATAAAACTAGAACTTGCCCCCACCAACATATGAAAGGCCCCACTGACAGAATCCGTCAGACCCCAACCCTCACCAAACACCATTACCCAAATGAAATCCCAACAACAATAGTACGGATAAAAACAGTAGCAACGTCCGCTGCCTATCGTCAGGGAAACAGGTGTCAGCAGGGGGTATCAGATGATGCTCATGTTCCATGGATTTAGCTGGGAGAAGAACAGCAGCAACTCGGATGGAGAGTCCGGAGGGAAAAAGAGAGATGGAGTCTCTCCACACAGTAACTTTAAAAGCCTCCACAGTCCCTCGCTCCATTGTTTCATTTCTGTCCAATTGGGTAGCACTCTGAACAACCAATCTTGTCTGCCTTCCGCTAACTCCGGAAAAGTCAGTGGCCCACATCATCATCATGGCAGCCTCCAGCTGCCTCTATGTGGCTGCCCCTGGCTTGAGCGGGGAACTGGATGAGTGCGCCTCTGATGTGGCAGCTCAGGAACTCCCGGCCGCCTGCCTCTTCGTGGTGTAGTCGCCATCCCTGAAGGTGTTTAAGAGAAGACTTGATGAGGAGCTCAGTGACATGGTCTAGATGGTGGGAAGCATGGATGGATGGAGTGTGGTGCCTGTAGTTCTACGCTTGTGGGTCTGACCCCTGGGTGGGCATTCATTTGGGAGTTGGATTAGATGATCCTGTGGGTCCCTTCCAACTCAGAATAACATGTCAACCTGTGAGTGCTGGCCCCACTGGGAAAAAAAAATCCAGTGAAAGAAAAACAGCCACCTGTGGTCAAACCTAGGAGAAAATGTAAAAAATTCAAAAAGAAAACCAGGTACATGTGTATTAACCCATGTCATTATTAAATTTATTTCCTTTACTAGGCACTTCTAAAAGATAAAGGAATTAGAGGAATATTTTGTTTCCCTCCTGAGGACTCAAGTACATGAGGCAAGGGACTGAAAATGAAAAATTAATAATCAGTGTCTTCTGATCCTTCTAGGTGTAGGATGTGTACCAAAAAAAAACAAACCATAAAACATGTGAGATGTATTTTTTTTTTTCTGTTAATCACCCCCCTCAATCAAACAAACAAAAAAACCCCAACAAATTAGTCTGACATATTCTACTACTCTAAAAACCCTATATAGAAGAAAATAATTTTATTCTGGAGTTTATTAACCACTAAGTTTCTCCCATGAGCATAAAAAATACTGTTTACATTATGTTGTTTGCATGTTATTTGTCCATCATCCCAACTCTCACTTATATCATTCTCTCATTTCACAGTCATACAGAGAGAAATAACCTATTCTACATGTTTACAAGAAAACCACCCCATCTAAAGAAAGGGTGTGACACACAGAAAACTCAGAGAAATTCTTTGCATTTGAGTTTCATTCAGATGCATCTACCTATTAAAAGAGTTGTCGAAGACAACTCTCTGATTTCAGAAATCTCTTTTTAAGTCCATATTCTGTGATTCTGTAAGTCATCACTGACATTTTCCAATAAACTTCAGTAGGAGTTTGAAATGCATCACCCTGGTATTAAATTCTGACTCCTCAAGAATTTACTTATAAGCATTTGTAAGAAATTGTTATGTTTAAAGGAACCTTTACAGCCACAGTTCTGAAAATACACATCTTCCTTGGAACATTTACTTCTGTCACAGTGATGAGTAGATAGTGCACATTTCACTGGGAAAGTTAAAGTCCTTCCCTTGGTATTTCTAAACATTCAAATTAATAAAGATGGATAATGACAATTGCCTTTCTTTCAGTGCTTAGAGATTTTCTTCAGCTTGAACATATAATTTGGGTTCCCTCTTCTAAATTCTCTGTAATGAAAGGATCTCTATATAGTACTATTTATTATGAGGATGAATGAAGTTGAACTTGAAATCAGAGTTTCTCAAAATGTGTAAGACCTAAATATATTTTTGAATATCTGGAAGTGACAATACTTTGGTCTGAAAATTAATTTTGTGTTAAATAAGAGTTAGACTGTCATAATAAATAGAAATCAAATAAAGCAAGAAATGGAACACATTGCATGCTTTGCTAAAAACAGAAAAATTAAGCTGTATTGGAATGGTTATTAATGACACCCATCCACAAGAAGAGCAGGAAAGATGATCCGAACAATTACAGACCTGTCAGCCTGACCTCAATCCCATGCAAAGTCATGGAACGGATGGTCTTGTGTGCTATTATGCAGCAACTACAGAACAACCATGACATTAGATATAGTCACCATGGATTTCGGAAAGGCAGGTCCTGCCTGACCAACTTGATCTCCTTTTACAATCCAGTCACTCAACAGGTTGACGACAAAAAAGGCTGTGGATGTTGTGCATTTGGACCTTAGCAAAGCCTTTGACATGGTTTCCCACAGTAAGCTTCAGGAGAAACTTGTAAAGCACGGACTGGATGGAAACATTTTATGCTGGATTAAGAATTGGTTGGATGGACGAGCTCAGAGGGTGCTGGTGAATGGTGCAACATCCAACTGGCAGCCAGTCACTAGTGGAGTCCCACAGGGGTCAGTGTTGGGCCCAGTACTGTTCAACATCTTTATTGATGATATGGATGAGGGAATTGNGATGACACCAGAACAAGAGGACATAGCCTCAGGCTACACCAGAGCAGGTTTAGACTGAATGTTAGGAAAAGGTTTTCCACAGAGAGAGTGATTGCTCAATGGAATGGACTGCCCAGGGAGGTGGTGGAGTCCCCGTCCCTGGAGGTGTTTAAGAGAAGACTTGATGAGGAGCTTAGTGACATGGTCTAGCTGGGGGGTGTTGGGTTGGATGGTCCTTTGGATCCCTTCTGGCTTGGAGTGGCCTGTTAGCCTGTGAGGGAACTAGGTTTATGTTTACCACTCTGGGATGTGCGTTCGGTCTCTGTACGGACATTAGATGGTGAGTTGGACTAAACAATCCTTGTGGGTCCCTTCCAACTCATAGTATTCTGTGATTCTGTGATTCAGACTGTCAAAAGGTGTTTGGAATGATACAGTAAGGTGTCTTGAGAATTCTTGTTACAGTTCTCTTAGAGGCCATAAGCAATATAAAAGCAGACAGCATTTAAATATGTGGGTCCAACTTTCTAAAATAGTCATATCAAAAACCTTATTATAACTTCAAATATATAATTTTTATTGATTTATTATTTTTTTGCCACAAAACCTAAACTAACAAAAGACAGCAATTGTCTTTTCCAGTGCAGTGTTACCCCTTACACATATTGACACAGCCGCACTTAAGTTACTTTATCTGCTATTTATTTTTGTCAGGGGTATATAAATGACTATCTAGTAAAGTATTTATGACCACTGAAAAATGCTCTGGTGGAGTCTCTACAAATAGTAAAGAGCCGGACAAACAGTGAAGAGAAGTAAAGAAGAAATTCTTAAATTTTGAGCAAAGTAAAATTTAAGTGGGAAAATAGTGTAAAATCTTTCAAACCTTCGTAGTGGATCTGCATTTTATGTATTCTTGCATTCAAACAACACCGAACCTTTTTTATTCCAAATATCCTCCATAAAACTGATGCACTACATGTGGGATTTTATGTGCTCTAGGAAAATATGGTTAAAATTAACATAAGGTAAGAGACTAAAACATATCAGGAAATGTCAGGGTTTGAGGCAAATTGGAGGCTGAGCCAAAAACAACCAACCAAAAGCAAGAAAACCACCCCTCCCCCTCGCTAAATTCAGAGAGAAAGCAAAGGAAAGTATGGAAAATATAAACTATTTATTTTAGTAACCACGCAAGTCAAGATACAATAGTTTTAAACAGCAAGAGGAAAAACCTGAGATATCCCACAAGTCCTGTGATGTGAAGAGTCCTGCAGGACTCGACCAAATTCCACCAGACAGTCCCAGAATAAATTTCTCAGGTGCCCAGAGAGTAGCTGGAGGTTAGGGTCTTGATGGAGGCACTCGAGGGGAAAGCAGGAGATAGACAGGAGGGAATTGCAGGCCCTCTCTCTCTCCAAGGGGTGGAAAAAAACCCACAAGGGACTCTCCCAGAGCTGGAACACACCCACCAGAGGAGCTCTTCTCCAGAATTATATATTGCAGTTGTGGGAGTGAGTGCTAATGAGGTCCAAGCCCCTGCAGCTGTGACCTGCGTATAGCCAGAATTTTTTTTTCCCCTCAAGCTGCTGCTTCTGGTTGTGGTTTTTTTTCTCTTCCAGATAGAGAGCGAAAAATGAACTTGGTCACTAAGGACCAATATCCATAACAAAGTTCCCTCACAGAACAAAGCAGAAACACAAAGATATGGAATATATATACACAATTGAGTCACCCTAGGAGAGGAAATCAGGAAGGAGCATATGGAATTTCAGTGAGAAGAAAATATTGAAGATTTTTATTTTACAGAGAAACCCTGCATATTCACGGTTCACATATTTGTGTATTCAATTAGTAATTTTCAAATTAGCTGGATTTTCAGTGTATGTGTGCGCATAAAATTCCGCAGCCGGGAGGCACCCAAATTTCTTCCTCCACTTTAATAAGCTGCTACAATGTGAGCCAGGGCTCCCAGGACTGCCCTCCAGATCTGTCCCCCTGCAACTTCTGGGGCACTCTGTAGTATGTTTCAACTAATTGGTTGTCTTCTTCTCTTGTTAAACTGCTTCACCATCAGAGATGCAATGAACTACTGCTACTGTATGCTGCATTTTTGAAGAGAAAACATATAACATTTTTAACAGAAACTTGTAAAAGCAGTACCTGTAGTATATGTGAACACCTCACCATTACCTCTGTTTCTCTTTCATACAGAATGTCCTGGTTTTTTAACTGATGAACTTGTTTATACCTGAGATAAGTAGTATTAATTTTGCCTATATGAATCTGCATTTGTAATATAAATAAATAACACAGCTATCATGGAAATAAGTAGCAGCTATTCAGGTGACAGAGTAGATGCACTTCTCTGCTGATTCAGCTCCCATCATGCTTTTTGTTAACATGTCCAGTCACAGAATCACAGAATACTACGATTTGGAAGGGACCCACAAGGATCATCTAGACCAACTCACCTCCTAACGCCCGTACAGAGGCCGAACACACATTCCAGGGTGGTGAACATAAACCTAGTTCCCTCACAGGCTCACAGGCCACTCCAAGCTGGAAGGGACCCACAGGACCATCCAGCCCAACACGCCCCAGCTAGACCATGTCACTAAGCTCCTCATCGAGTCTTCTCTTAAACACCTCCAGGGACGGGGACTCCACCACCTCCCTGGGCAGTCCATTCCAATGAGCGATCACTCTCTCTCTGAAAAACCTTTTCCTAACACTCAGTCTAAACCTCCACTGGCATAGCTTAAAGCCATGTCCTCTCGTTCTGGTGTCATCAGCCTGAAAGAAGAGGTCCACACACACCTGGAGGCAACCTCCCCACAGGTAGTTGTAAACAGCAATGAGGTCACTTCTGAGCCTCGTCTTCTCCAGGCTGAACAACCCCAGTTCCCATAGCCGGTCCCCATAGGGCTTGTCCTCCAGTCCTTTCACCACCCTTGTTGCCCTTCTCTGGACCCTCTCAAGCAGCTCGACATCCTTCTTCAACTGGGGAGCCCAGAACTGCACACAGTACTCCAGATGTGGTCTGACCAGTGCCGAGTACAGGGGAAGGACAACCTCCCTGGTCCGACTGACCACACTGTTCCTGATCCAGGCCAGGATGCCATTGGCCTTCTTAGCCACCTGGGCACACTGCTGGCTCATATTGAGTTTCCTGTCAATCATTACACCTAAGTCCCTCCCCACTTCAGTACTCTCAAGCCACTCCTCCCCCAGCCGATAGTGGTGCATGGGTTTGTTATGTCCAACAGTCAAGAGACCAGTCATTGAAGAGGCACTTGACTGTTCGATTCACCCCTAGGCTCATTTGTGAGTAAACTGAACAAAAGCAGTGACATGGAAAAATGTTTTAAGGTGACCTGAGGGAATAGTCTTTGGCTTATCTGTTGGTGAGGAGAATGCTTTGCTTCCTCCAATAGTCCTGTCCCCAGAAGGGCCATTACCAGGCAAATCCATTCACAGAGGAGGCATCTGCAATGGTCTGTATTCTTTGATTCCACACCAGCACATATTCGCTCCTGCTGAAAGGAGTTTCTTCTGGTACAGGCCCAATTATTTTCCATTTCCATACAGCTCATTCATTTCATAACCCTTGAGGCAAAGCTTCATGACCACACCTTGACTCTGCCTTGATGGTGAGGAGTCAGCTGTTATCAAGGAGCTACCACACAGTTAAGAGTGAGAAGCACAAGTCAGAGGGAGAAATGCAGAGAGCTCAGAGGCCTGATATCACTCATGCAAAAAATTTAGCTTGTAAATATGACGAATGGCAACATCCATGATGAAATACATTACTGGTTCACACTTATCAACACCGTATACAATAATCGCTTAAATATCAGGGGTGGCCGGTTCCAGAAAGGTGTCATTATAAGCAAAACTCATAAAGTAGAGGTAAATATGGTAAAGACAATAAAGACTATAAAGAGACAGGAAAAAAAGCTGTGATATCTTAATACCATAAATGGTTCTCAGGTTATTTCAAGTTGGAAGGGACCCACAGGATCATCTACTCCAACTCCCAAGCAACTCACCCACAGGGATCATACTCCCAATCCTGGAGCCATGGGCACCATGCTCTGTCCATCCAAGCCTCCCATTGTCTAGACCGTGTCACTGAGTTCCTCATCCAGTCTTTTCTTAAACACCTCCAGGGATGGCAACTCCACCACCTCCCTGGGCAGACCATTCTACTGTGGGATCACTCTCTCTGTGAAAAAGCTCGTCCTAACATCCAGTCTAAACCTTCCCCGGCATAACTTAAGGCCATGTCCTCTTGTGCTGGCAGCCTGAGAGAAGAGATTTACACCTACCTGACAGCAATGAGGTCACCTCTGAGCCTCCTCTTCTCAAGGCTGAACAATCCTGACTCCTGCAGCCATTCCTCTTAGGGCTTGTCCTCCAGTCCTTTCACCATTCTTGTCACCCTTCTCTGCACCCTCTAAAGCTGTCCAATATCTTTCTTAAACTGAGGAGCCCAAAACTGGACACAGTACTCAATATGTTGTCTCACCACTGCTGAGTATAAGGGAAGAATAACTTCCTTAGTCCGACTGGTCACACTGTTCTTGATACAGGCCAGGATGCCAATGGGCCCTCTTAGCCACCTGGACACACTGTTGGCTCATATTAAGTTTTTGGTCAACTATTTCTCCCAAGTCCCTCTCCACTTCACTCTCCAGCCACTCATTCCTGAGCCAATTGTGATGCATGGAGTTCTTATGTCCTAAGTGAAGAACCCAGCATTTGGACTTGTTAAATCTCATATTATTAGAATCTGCCCATTTCTCTAGCCTGTCAAGGTCCCTTCTGAAGGTCCCTTCTACCCTCTGGCAGTTCAGTATTTGCCTCCAACTTGGTATCATCTGCAAACTTGCTAATGGTGGACTCAATTCCTCCATCCATATCATGAATAAAGATATTAAACAGTGCCAGGCCCAGGACTGATCCCTGTGGGACTCCACTAGTGACTGGCTGCCAGCTGCATGCGGCACTGTTTACCAATACTCTCTGAGATCATCCATCTAACCAATTCCTAACCCAACACAGAATGCTCCTATCCAATCCATGCACTGAGAGTTTCTTCTGAAGCTTACCATGGGAAACCATGTTGAAGGCTTTGCTAAGAACCAAATACACAACATCCACAACCTTTCTATAGTCAACCAGGTGAGTCACCAGTTCAAAAATCTAAATCTGTGCTGACTAGGTCTAATGTCGTAGTTATTTTGCAGATGAGGCGTAATAGCATTCAGGATTATCTGTTCTGTGGCTTTACCTGGGATTGATGTTAGGATGACAGGTCTATAATTGCCCGAATCATCTTTCTGGCCTTTCTTGTGCATGGGTGTTACATGAACCACAAAGTAGCGAGGGAGTGACATATTTACATGTGAACAGACCCATGTTATTTCACCAGTTCCTTCAGTGGTAATGTAAAAAATGTTTCAGACTAACTTCTTCTTATATGTATCCAAGAAGATCAATATGGGACTAAATCTATTGCCATAGGGAAATAGATATTTATATGGTGCCAAATCATTCAATATTGGTGATTTTATTGTTTTCCTTTCTCAGTAGCCCAAAACTTAATACAGTATTTACTGATAAGCATGGCAGAAAAGTGTACAGTTTCCACTGGGAAGAACTTTCTCTGGTCACAAAAAAAAAGTTCCTGCTGACAATAAATATTGTTCAAACTCTCATAAAAGCAAACCAAAGCCCTCCCAACAAATATTCACAAAGCTAGTGAAAACAATGTCACATATTTGTTTCTGTCCTATGAATGTGTAGGAGTTCAATTGTGGTATTAATCTCAGTGTATGAAGAAAAGGCTTCACTGGCAGAGGCTGGTCCTGAATGGAAATGGTTTAATTTGAAGGAGGTAACACATTATTCCATATTATTGGAATTGTTTATCTGTGTATATAACAATAACCTCGATTTGAGAAAATATGTAGAACAATGAAGAAACCTAAAATGGAAGAAGACAACGCAAAAGGGGGAAAACTGAACAAATATACTGATCCTCCACATATTCGTGATCTGAAATTTACATGATCCGAATAGTCGTGGGAGACCTTGGCACACGTGCAGAACGTACTGTAAACCTGTCAGCTTGTGAATACAGTGAATCCCCGTTACTCGCAGACTGTTGGGTCTGGTCCGCCTCGTGCGAGTTGTGAAATCCACGAAGATAACGAACCCACTACGTAGTCAAGTACGCCACACTCGTAGCCACACCCCCTCCTCTAATAAGGTCTGGAGGAGGATGGGTGTTGGGAGTGGGGCTTGTTTCAGATGTCTGGCTGTGCGCCACCGAGGCGGGCAAGCACCAGGGCTGGGGGGGCCATCGCCGAGGACAGGACAGGCGGGGGGTGGGGGGGTGAGTGGCAGCGTGGCGTGGCGCAGGAACGAGGGGAATGGGGATGGGATCTGGGTGGGGGGGAGCAGGGACGGGGCTGACTGTGTGAGCAGTGGAGCTGGGGGTCAATCAGGCTGAGCTCGCGGTAAGTTCTGGCACACACCGAGGTCGCACAGCTCGCGGAAAAATCACCTGCAAATACGGAAGCTCGCAAATAGCATATCGCGAATACGCGGGGTCACTGTACATAATGAGCCCATGAATATATAACTGCTCCCGCCTGCCGTCACTGCCCACCAGACTTGCCGTACATTCTTCATTCTCACCGTTCAGGGGGAAAGGGAACTGCTATCATGTCCATGAACCCAGGAGTCCTGCTGCGCAGCCGGCACAGAGGCACCAGGGCTGTGACAGCACTTCCAGGCATGGCAGCGTGGTGCCACTGAGAACTGGGGGATGGTGGGGGACAGTTGCCACTGCCAATGACAACCCTGGGGTGGCGGTAGACAGGAGGTTTAATCCCCAGGCAGGTGGGAGCAGAGCCACTGACTCGGCACCGCACTTGAGCTCTGCCCGCACCAGCATGGCATAGGCAACATAGCCCAGTGTAACTGCCTCGGCTATCAGCACAGGATATTCCAACTTGGAAGGCACCAAAAAGGATCATCTAGTCCAACTCCCAAGTGAATGCCCACACAGGGATCGAACCCACCATGCTTAGCACCAGGCTTCTTGGAGCCAAAACCCCTTGGTGGCTTGACAATGCCTTTAGGGGTGCTAATGTATATGTTAATTAGATGTGAGCCAGGCAGCGAGGGATTCCCATGGTTACCGTGCTCGGGGACAGGCTTTCTGCTGCAGGGACCGGGGACGGATGGGCAGGCGCAGGCACCAAGATAGTTCCCAGCTCTGCCAGTGGCTCACCCAACCATGGCACCCCTCCCATGCCAAGCTGTTTTCCCTTCTGCCCTCCCTTCTACTGTTACGGGTTAAAGGGAGGTCATAGCTGCCTGCACGGCCAGGGCGAAGGTGGCTGTAGCCCTTGCATCTGCGAACACGGCTGAGCATCCTGTTGTTAGGCAGTGAACTGGAAGTGAACCTCTGTTGCTGCCCTGGCTCTGCACCCTGGCTCGTCTCTGCACCCTGGCTCTACACTGCCTGCTCTCATCACTACCCCTCCCAGAAAGTTGAAAGCTTTGTTCGGGGCGGTTGCAAGAAAAAGAAAATCCAGACAAAATACCTGCCCCAAACACAACAGCAGTGTGGAGAGTAATTGCATATTGGAATGGGCTGCCCAGGGAGGTGGTGGGGTCGCCATCCCTGGAGGTGTTTAAGAGAAGACTGGATGAGGAGCTTAGTGACATGGTCTAGCCGGGGGGGGTAGGGCTGGATGACCCTGGGCCCCTTCCGGCTCGGAGTGGCCTGCTAGACTGTGAGG
>WEKX01022417.1:22457-33894 GCA_013390025.1 Pitta sordida
ATGAGGATCTTAGTGACATGATCTAGCTGGGGCGTGTAGGGCTGGATGAACCTCTGGGTCCCTTCCGTCTTGGAGTGGCCTGCTAGACTGTGAGGGAACTAGGTTTGTGTTTACTGCTCTGGGATGTGCTCTCGGTCTCTGTACGGGTGTTAGATGGTGAGTTGGACTAGATGATCCTTGTGGGTCCCTTCCAACTCATAATATTGTGTGAATTCTGTATATTCTGTGAATTCTGTGGGGCAGGCACTGGCTTGAATGCTCCCAGCTGTGCTCGTTTTTGTACTCGGAAAAGTAGCTACCTTCTGGGAGCTGGGAGGCGGCAAAGGGCATTTCCTCTGCTTTAATGAGGCACTACAGAGAGAGCTGCACTCTCAGAACCGCCCTCCAGACCTTATTAGTGGAGGAGGGCGTGGCTACAGGCATGACCTACTTGAATACTTATAAGGTTTGCTATCCTCATGGATTCCAGAAGTCGCGTGAATGCGGGCGGACCCAATGGCCCGCAAGTTCTGGAGAACCACTGTATATAAATAAACATAATACATTAAAGGTAACAGAAGTACAAGAAGCAAAGACAGCTCTATCCTTTATCTGTGTTTTATGTAAGCTCATTAAAAATTTTGTGCACAGTTTACTGTAAACAATGCTTCTTATGGTAAACGTGTCTTTATCTGTACTAAAAACTGGAAGTCGAAAAGAAAAGCTTGTTGGACAGGCTTGTTGTATTCCAACAATACTCCTTTATTTCTCTGTAATTTGATATAAATGCCAAGAAAGAAATTTACACTGTTATTGGAGGCTTCATTTTATTTCTCTGCCAACACCTGCATTTATTTATAACCTTCTCATTGTGTTGCTTTCTGGCCCTTGTCCCTAGTTAAATATAACCCTTTCTGCTTTTGATGAATGTTAGGACATTTCATAGCTATCAGTGAGGCATCCACACATCTTTCAGAGTTAAAATGAAACATTTCTGACATCAGAAGAAAATAACAATTGATACATATTCGAAGTACTAACCTTTTCTGCCAGATGGTATGGATACACTTCAGATTGCAATTTAAGGTTGCTGAAAAATATTAAAGAGCATTTTGACTTTCAATGTTTTCCAGCAAGAGCAATTCAATTCTGCGTGAAAAAAACTTCACTGTGCTATTTTTTGACTACTGTGAATTATATAAAAAATCAAAGTTTTAACTACCTTTGAGATACACAGTACTGATTTCACAGATTTTTCTGTTTTCATCACAGCAGGAGAAGGTAGGAACAGCCTAATAAAGACAGGTAAGCACATTGGTTCATTACACATTCAAGACAACTTCTAGAGGGGATTTCACTCGCTGTTGAAAAGTTGAGACAAGCTTACACTACAGGACATCCTTATATTAATAAAGTATCTCAATTCTTGAAGCAGCAATATGAAAGGTGAAGACACTTTAAGGCAGTGCCCCACTAAATCCTCGACTTCTAGGCAGTGATGGGTTATCAGATAGCTCTGATGTAGCTCCCAGCTCTGACACTTAAGAACATTAAAAAAATTAAAACTGAGACTGACAGGGAGAACAAAGAATGACGTCAGCATAATGCTTCTTGAGTACTGTTTAACAACAGGAGAAATTTGACATTTGCTGGGCAAGAACTATTTTGCTTTCTTTTTTCTCCCCTCTTAATATATGCGTAAATTGTAAAAAACCTGAAAACCACTCCAAGACGGGAAAAATCCCTTTTCCACTCAGCCACCAGCACCGCTGTCCCGGTGTCTCTCCAGGTGGGTAGACATGGTCTCTCCATAGTCGAGGTAGACGAGTACATCTCGAAGAGTCAGTCAATAAAGTCTTGGACAGCACATCTAACAAGAGAGTAAATCTTTCATACTGCACAAATGCCTTCATTCTTGGAGTGGGGCAAGCACCTGGCTGTGCCCAGAGTGGAGCCGCTGCCATGCTCGCCCCACCTGGGAGGCGGGCGCTGGACTGGGAGCCAGGGGCCAGGTGCCAGACCTGTCCCCAGCCCCGGCCCCAACCCTGATCCTGGGTGGGCCAGGAACCAGGGGTCCACCACCATGCCCGCTCTGGGGTGGGGAAGCGATGGAGCTGCTGTGGTCGTGCCCAGGAGGATGGGGAACTGGCGGAGCAGCGGCGGTTAAGCCCAGGACGGGGCAAGCAACAGAGTCACCCCTGTTGCCACGGCTGCTGTGTGGGTTGATTTGCATATTCATGACTGCTTAATTGAATATTCATGCGTGCCAGGTCGCACATGCACAGTTGCGAAAAGAGGCCTCCTTCATTGCTCAAAAATCATCCCGCTGAGATGTGAAGCCTCAATATGGGGGGCACAAAGTGGAAGAGGGCCAACTGTAGTATGAAAATCATAAACTTTCCCTATAAAGAAATTAGTGATCAAATAAGTACTAAATGAATCAATAAATTATGTTTAGAGACATTAACAAATGCAATCTCAAAGAGCAATCTCTTCAGAAAAGGCACCCATCAGCTTTGTAACAAAATAATTAATTTTATTCTGGAAGAAATAGACAATTCAACTCTTAATTAACAACATTAACTCAAAAGAATTATCAAGAAAGAGAAGAGAGAACAAGAATGGGAATGGAATCATTATGCCTACAGAAGAAGATTAGAAGCCAAAGTATTAGAAATTTGTTAGGCAAATTTGCAATGGGTCATGATCAGAGCATACTTGGGAGAAAAGGGGAGAACAGGGGGGGAAATGGAATATTTATGGAATGACAGAACAATGAACTTAAATGGAACAAAATAATAAACCCAGTCAATGATCTGCTAAATTTAACTCTGAGTGGAATCCTTTTCACTTATTCCCATAGTCTTTTAGACTTTATTTATTGGTACCATAATGTACTTTGGGTTATAAGCCTTAAAATGAGATGAGAAAAATGGTAAATCTAATAAGGACAAGCATGAAAGAAAGTGGATAGCATGTGTTTGGTGTGGCTAAAAGACTGTTAAATAAAGAATAAACAGTTGACATTAAGAGTGATGCATGATTTTGACTGGGATAATCATGGGATTTTATAGGAAGATAGGTATCAGGATCGCACCCTGAGTTGATCTGTCATGGATACAGCATGAAGACTAGGTCTGTATTAGCCAATGACCATACCTAGAAGGTCGACTACTGCTGTGCATTGAAAAACAAGTAACACTGGAACTGTAAGGGTACTCCCTGGCATAGAATTGGCTCCTGTCAACTAGCGTTATCCCAAACCTTTCCTGGCCCCATTTCAAGGCCAGCATAATACCTTCATACCTACTGTCAGTCTGCATATAGTCATTTGTGTTTGGCAGCTTGGGAGCTCCATGTCACATTAACATCAATACCTGGGAGGGGATCCTCGATTTGTTAGCAAAATGTAGCCTAGAGACTGACTCCAGAATACTCAACAGTAGTGTTTAGGCTGTTTTGTGGGCCTTGTTTTCCTCCATCAAGCTGTGACTCTATTACAACTTGGTACTAATAGACAATAGTAAAAGGAACAGGCTTTCTCTGAAGCACTAGGTTCCCTCTATTTCCTTTTACATTAATTATTGTTAATTCTGAAATTTCCCTAATATACTCTTTAAAGCAGTATAAAAAGAGAAAAAAAAAGAAAAAAAAAAAGATGGGGAAAATAAAAGATATTCTAAAATTCTTCTTTCATTTAAATCACACAGCCGTAGTGCTTCATTAAAAAATAAACCTTCCTGTGCACAGAAGAGGTGAAAACATTTAGATTCTGAGTCAAGATGGCAACTGCAATGACACTTTTACTGTACTAAAAAAAGTTCACCATGATGACCATAATGTATAATGCTACAATGATTATTACAAAGATACTTTTGTCTAGGGACATTATTGTAGGGTTTTCTCCTTATGCACCAATAAATATTATTGATAATTCACAGAGCTGAAAATAATTAAGCAGTATAAAACAATAAGATGTAACTGAGTTATTAGATCTATTTGATAATTCATTAAGGGCCATCAATCTGTTGTCATGCAATTTAAAGTTTTATTGAACCATATCTGTCATTTTTTGATCCTTAGAGCAGAATTAAAACTCTCAATATTTTTTCCAAAATTAATCTTCAGATTTTCATCAAGGGTAAAGCTTGTTTGTAGAAGGGGAACAGAATAGTTACAGAATGTCCACTCATACCAGCTCACACTGGAAACCAGGTCCTTGTATTTCCGTTTCTTAGATATTTCTACACTACAGCCTCAATCAATCAAGTAAAACAATTCTTTTCATATAGAATACACAGCTGTTAATGGTACAAGGGAAACGTTTGTCTTGTTTTATTTATATCTGTTTGCTTTTCCTATTTCTCCCTCTCTTTCTTTTCCATTTTCCTCTTCCCCAGACTAGAGTGGTATACTCAAACTGGTGTTAGTAGCTGTTGCTCCTCTCCAGAGACTTTGAAATATAGAAAACAGAAGTAAAAAAACCTAAATACACAAAGCAGATAAAGAAATCCTCAATCAACTCCAAGGATAAAAATAGCCAAATGTTACTAGAAAGTATTAATCTTGATTCTAGTAACAAGCTGTGACAGAGGCCAATAAGTGTGGTTATTAATTGGCAAGAGACTAGCCAGAGGTCAAAACACCAACTTTATTACTGTACATTGCAAATTGAATGTGTAGTGGTTAAGGAATATTGAGGAAGAAAACCAGGGAAAAAGGAAGGTAGACCAGTCATATATAAACAGTAACAACATCACTAATTTCCCCAACCCTGAGGTCTTTTCCCTTTGAAATGATGTTCCAGGTGTCGTACCACTGGATGCATCAGGGGGCGCTCTAGTGGGCAGGAGCCGTAGTGGGTCTCCTCTGGCCAGCAGGTGGCGCTAGGGAGACCCACGGCTGCAGTACTGCTCTCTGGCCACCAGGTAAGGGGGTGTTGTAGTGCGTTTATACCCTCATCTTTGGCTGGCTTGTCACAAAATGGTACATTCTGTGCTTCTCCCTTATCTGCCTGGTGGTCCCTCCTAGCAAACCCCCCTTACACCCCACCTCCTAAGCTTCCCATTGGTTGTAATTACCTTCCCACTGCCCGTCCCCCTTTTCCCGGGGAATGAAACTGAGAGGGAACACGTGTTTAGGTATCTTTCACTTTCGGCTCCAAGGAAGGGATCGTGTCTCCGCCACGCTCCCATCTCCGTCCCGCCGCTCGCTCGCTTGCCGTGGTGTCGGCACTCGCCGCCCCCTGCCCCGCTTTCATCTCTGTCCCACCGCTTGCTTGCTTGCCGCAGCGTTGGCTCTCCCCGCGCCCCACTCCCATCTCCGTTCCGCCTCTCGTTCGCTTGCCTTGGCATCGGCACTGCCCCCCGCCCCCTCCTGCCGCCCTGCTCCTAGAGGCAGCCCCGTCCCTACTCCCACCTGCCCCATCCCGTCCCCATCACTCCCACGGTGCACCACGCCGCCGCTGGCCCCCCTGCCCCACGCCAGTCCCGTCGGCGGCGATCACACCCCCTCCCTCCCTGTCTCGGCGGAGCACAACCAGACATCTGAAAAAAGTCCCACTCCCAGGACCCAACCTCCTCCAGACCTTATATGGGCAGGGGGCGTGGCCATGGGCGTGGCGTACTCGACTACATTATGGGTTCGCTATCTTTGCAGATTTCACAACTCGCATGAGGTGGACCAGACCCAACAGCCCGTGAGTAATGGGGTTCACTGTATCAAAATTTTAGATTTTCAAAGGAAACGTAATTGTCTATGAAGTGAGATGTCTTTTATTTTGTTTCAAACTGAAGGATACACGAATTTGAAAATACATGTTGCCATCATCTTTGTTTTAAAATCCTGATTAATAGTCTGGATTTTGTTCTAAAAATATATGTGCATATATAATGGAGTTTATTCTTTTAAAAGAAAATTCACTCAAAAATAACCAAACCATACTTATTGAAAATTGAAAATCTTTTTGAAAATACAGTTATACCTCCTCCATCGCAAGGAAAGGGACAGGCGACAGCCCTCGCAAAATATTAATCTCGCAAAGAACTGCAGGTCGTTAATATGCATGCAGGCCACGCCCATTGCCCCACCCCCTGGAACTCCGCAGGGCTCCGGGGCAATTTTTGCTTCTCCCTTCGGACTCTCTGAACACGGGGAAGAAAAAGGAGCCGTTTCTGAGCCCCCTCTGCCTCGGGAGACCCCCTCCCAACCCCGAGAACCCGCGGGTCCACTGTGACCAAACCCCGTGCGGCTGCTCCCGCTCTCTCCCCAGTCCCAGTGCATATGCCCGCCGTGAGCAGTCCNCCGCTGCGCCCAGTCCCACTTTCCTGTGGTGCTGACCTCCCCCCCGTAGCAATGGAAACAGTAACACGTGCCCGTGGGGGGGGGTTCAGTTCCCCAGCTGCGCTTAGAGTAACAGCGGACAGCGGGACTCCCGGCCCTCCCCGTTGGACCGGGCCAGCGCTGCCCCATGGGGAGCTCCAGCACCGCCTCTCGGTGGAGCAGAGACACTAGGCATACGCGAGCAGCATGAGTTCGCAAATGGTGGAATCAAAACTGTGATAAATTCACATCGCAAATGCGTGAGGTCGTGAAGGAGAAGTTGCGATACAGAGAGGATTCACTGTAGAAAATTCCATGAAACAGACTTGATTTGAAGAAAATGTTAATGGGAATATTTCTGAGATCCAGTGATGAGCATCCACTACTATGATCCAGTCAAATTGTCATGCACAAGCAATACGACTGCAAGGACTCTATTGTAATTTCGCTCTTACTTAGAATATGTAGTTATGAGCATATGCATGAGTGACTAACTTTTACACCCCTGAATCTCTCTTTCAGGCAGAGAAAATATTTAAATCTACATGTGACTGTTCAAATTATGCAATTAGTTACAGACCAGCTGTTTCAAAGGAAAAACAAATCTTGATCAGGTATATTGAATGAAATAGCTGTAATTCACAACATTATGCTCAAAAAAGGTATTTCATTTTATCAGAAACTTTCTGCCAGCTCTCCCAACAGGATACCTGCAATATAGTAAGTAAGACATTAAAGGGTAAAGCATCATCAGGTATTAGTCTACCTAATAAACATGGTCAGAAACATAGTTTTATTCTTCTTATAGAAGCCACCCTTTAGCTGCAAACTACTGCCCCATAATTACATGCTTTTCAAGTGAGACATGGTAATGAACTGTGTGTACTCTGCTTGTCTATCATCATGCATTTTTGACTACTCACTAGATGAGAATAAGCCAGAACTCATGAAGACACGCATTCAGAAAAAAATTCTCTGATTTCTGTCATGCGTGTTTTAGACTACAGAAAGTTTTATTCTAAATATCTCTTATTTATATTTTTCTTCATGGTTTTTCTTCATTTAAAGAAAGGTGGGAAAGGGGTGGAAAAGAGATTTCAATAATTAAACAATTGAAGATAAAAATTTACGTTTGCTAAATACAGACGTAAAATAACCTAAAATAATAATAATAGATATTACAAATGTTTACATAAAAGGCTGAGATCTATTTTTTATCTATGTATTTGAAAGGTTTAAAACAATTCTTAGTACCTAAAAAGCTATTAAAACCACCTCTATTACTATTTAAACATTAGAGCACGTGCTGAAATCTCTGGATTTTGGGTGCTATTCATACAATACATACATAGAAAGAGTTTTCTAATATTACACAGAATCACACAGAATCACAGAATCAGTAAGGTTGGAAAAGACCATAGAGATCATCAAGTCCAACCTATCACCCGTTACCTAATCTAATCTAGTCAAACCTGTTACCTAACCTGACCTGTTGCCATCCTACTACCAACACATCATCCTACCTATAACACACTACCCTAATATCTAGGTCATGTCACCAAGTACTTCATCCAACCTTTNTGAAATAGAATGCGTCCAGACCTGCAGCAAAACCTGTTTAGTTTCCATTTGTGCGGCACATCTCAGTGGACCCAAGGGTGCACCCATGTGGCTGCCCAGCCTCTCTGTCCCAAAAGTCGTACAACTCCGAGCCGGCCCCTGGTGCTTGGCGCTTCTCCGGTGCTTCTCCAGCGCCGGTCCAACGGCCTCCTGGTGCTGCACGTCTCAGGCGACCCAAGAGTGTGCCCATGTGGCCTTCCCCACTGGCAAGGCTTCATGACTCAGATGAGAATCAGCAACTTTGTTCCCTAGAGGGGGATTTTTCTCTCTCTCTAGGCTGCTGCAGCAGGCACTCAGGCTTCTGGTGGCTTTTCCATAGTGGTGATGTGGGGGCAGAAGTGAGCAGCAAGTAGGCAGAGTGAGGAGGTGAGGGAGAGGGAGGAGGTGACGGAATGACCTCCTTCAGAGATCAGCGTCCCTGCCCCCTCCTCTCTTCTACCCCCTACTAGCAACTGGTTCCTGCTGATTTCTTATAGGGCTTGCTGTACAGTGGTGTGAGCTAAGTGCTTGCATTTTGGCAGGTAGCTTTTTGGGTATTTTAGGCAATAAGGGGACCCTAGGGTGTATTGTTTAAAACACATTTTGAGGCCCACCAGAGAGATAACAGTTCCTTGAAATATAAGAAGCAAATTTTGTTCATTTTTAAATATAATTCAGACATAACACGTGGCATGTGAGAAGACCCGCACCCCTGTGAGATTTGATGTATTACTGTATTTATATTAGTGTCATCACATGTGAGACAAATACTAGAAGACGAAGAATCCTTTGTTGAATGAACTGACTTTTAGAGATATTATGAAGATTTAGACGTTTCACATCTGTGTCTTTTACACTAAAATAAGCTGATTTAAAGGAGTTTCCATGAAGAAGCATATGTTTCCTTGAATAAAGATATAGCTACGAAATGTGTCAGAGCAACAAAATTCTCTGAAAATGTAACTGAGTGCTTTCATTCACCTCATGATAATGATGAAAGTAAGGGTAAGACATTATTACTTGTAGGACTTTTGGGTCGGAGACACCGGGCAGCCTCATGGGTACACCCTTGGGTCCCCTGAGACGTGCCGCACCGCACCGGGAGGCCATCGGACTGGCGCCAGAGAAGCACTGGGTGCCGGGGGCCGTCTTGGAATTGTAGGACTTTTGGGCTGGAGAAGCCGAGCAGACTTGTGGGCGCACCCTTTAGTTCCCTGAGACACGCTGCACCGGGAGGTCATCAGACCAGCGCTGGAGAAGCGCCGGGCGCCAGCGGCCTGCTCGGACTTGTAGGACTTTTGGGCCAGAGACGCTGGGCAGCCAAAACTTTCCACCTGTGGGTACTTAAACCATTACCTCTCCTGGGAGTGCAGCAATCAGGGGTGCAGCGAACAGGGTCAAGGCAAACAGGGACATTAACTGCGGGGGGCTTGGGCAACTGCAGGGGGCTCGGGCAACTGCAAGGGGCTCATAAATAAGCAATTAAGAGGCAGTTTGCATGGCAATTCATGCGGGCAGGGCAAGCGGGCAGGGTAGCAGACGTGGTCTTGGCAGGTGCTGTCTCTCCATCCTCCCCCTGTCAGTCATAACCAGAATCAGATGGATGAAAGCCGCAGCCAAAGCCAAAAGGGAGGCTCCGACTCAAACTAGCCCTGTGTCAGTGGATGTGGCTGTCTAGACTCCTGGCTGCAGGGAATGCCTGAGCCTGATTGTTGACCAGGAGGACAGNTGGTGGTTGTTGCAGACTCCTGTCTGAGGGGAACAGAAGGGCCTACCTGTCGACTGGACCTATCCCACAGGGAGATCTGGACTAGATGATCCTTGTGGGTCCCTTCCAACTCATAATATTCTGTGATTCTGTGATTCTGTGATCTGCTGCCTCCCTGGGGCCCAGGTATGGGATCTTGCTGAGAGGTTGCCAAAACTAATTCAACCTTCTGACTATTACCCCCTGCTGGTCATCAAGGCTGGTAGTGATGAGATAAATTAGAACGGATCCAGAGAGAATAGGGATGGGTTTAAAGAACTTGGTCAATTGCTCAGTGGGGCAGGAACGCAGGTAGTCTTTTGCTTTGTCCCTGTAATGGCAGAATTGGACCCTGAAAGCATCAGGAGGATTCTTGCTCTTAATAAATGGCTTAAGGGCTGGTGCCACTAGAAAAACGCTGGGGTGTCCTTCACCAAACCAGCTTTGACAGACCCAGGAAGGCCAAATCTATAAAATAGAGGCAAGAAGGCTTTGGCCCGGGGGTTGGGAAGACTCATTGCCAGGTATTTAAACTTGCAGTCACTCAAGAAGGCACTGAAACTGGTAAAAATGAGCTAAAAACATATTCAGCAGCACAGCTGAAGTGCATGTACACCAATGCACGCAGCCTGGGCAACAAACAGGAAGAACTGGAGGTTATGGTGTATCAGGAGTGATACAATATAGTTGCCATCAGGGAAATATGGTGAGATAATGTGCACGATTGGAGTGCCACAATGGAAGGCTACACACTGTTCAGAAGAGATAAAAGAGCACGTAGGGGTGGGGGGGACTGGCCCTGTATATTAGAGCAACCCTAGATACCATAGAACTTGACATCAAGGATGATCATGTAGAGAGCCTATGGGTCAAGGTAAGAGAGATTTCCAATAAAGCGGAAATTCTACTCGGGGTATGTTACAGACCAGCAGATCAGGAGTAAGAGGCAGACCTATTGTTTTTAAGTAACTAGAGACAGCCTCAAGATCGGCTGCCTAGTTCTTGCAGGAGGCTTTAATCTGCCTGATATCTGCTGGGAACTTAAAACAGCAGAGAGGAGACAGCCCAGAAAGTTCCTAGAGATAATTGATGATGGTTTCTTGATGCAGCAGGTGAGTAAGCCTACGAGGGGAGAGACTGTGCTCAACCTATTGTTCACAGATAAGGAAGGGTTGGTTAGTGATATTGTGGTTGGAGGAAATCTGGGATGTAGTGACCATGAGATCATAGAGTTTTCAATTGGCCGTGTGACAATAAAGGTCATGAACCAAACCTCCATGCGGGACATCCGGAGGGCTGACTTTGGACTGTTTGACAGATTAATTGGGAGTGCACCTTGGGAAACATCCCTTAATGGCAGGGGTGTCCTGGAGGACTGGACATACTTTAAGAATGAGCTCATGAAGGCTCACGAAAAGGCGATCCCAATGTGCCGAAAAATGAGTCGGAGGGACAGAAGACTGGCCTGGACGAGTAAAGAGCTCCTGAAAGAACTAGGGAAGAAAAAGAGGATGTACTGCCTTTGGAAAAAGGGGAAGGTAAGTCAGGGTGTGTTAAAGGAAGTCCTCAAGTCGTGTAGGAGTAAACCTTGAGAGGCAAAAGCCTAGATGGAACTCATCCTTGCCGTTCTGTTAAGGACAATAAGAAATGTTTCTATAAGTACATCAACAGCAAAAAGAGAGGCTGCAACAATCTTACGCACAGAATTACACACAGAATATTATGAGTTGGAAGGGACCCACAAGGATCATCTAGTCCAACTCACCATCTAACACCCGTACAGATCCGAAA
>WEKX01022418.1:9592-30722 GCA_013390025.1 Pitta sordida
GACAGTGTCAAAGGCTTCACTAAAATCCAAGTACACCACATCAACAGCTCTTCCCTCATCAACCAGGCGGGTCATCTGATCATAGAAGAAAATTAGATTGGTCACGCAGGACAACATAATTTTCCTGAAGATAATTTGCTCCATAATTTTGCCTGACACCGAGGTCAGGCTGACAGGTCTATAATTTCCTGGGTCCTCTTTCCTACCCTTTTTATGGAGAGGTGTCACATTGGCCAACTTCCAATCTTTTGGGACCTCCCCAGTAAGCCAAGACCTCTGACAGATTATCAAGAGAGGCTTAGTGAGTTCATCTGCCAGCTCTCTCAACACTCTAGGATGTAACCCTCCAGGTCCCATAGACTTATGAGGATCTAAATGTACTAGTATGTCCCTTACATCTTCCTCCTGTATTAAAGAGGGGTTAAACTATTCCTTGCCTGTGTCAACCATATCAAGAGACCCTTCTGGAGACCTTTCATTACATAAGCAGTTGTCTTTACTATTAAAGAGAGAGGCAAAAAAATCATTAAGTATCTCTGCCTTTTCCTCATCCCCAGTGATGATGTTGCCCTCCTCATCCAGTTGAGACTGAAGATTGCCCTTGTCCCTTTTTTTGCCATTAATGTACCTGTAAAAGCCTTTTTTATTATCCTGAATATTAGCAGCCAATTGAAGCTCAAACTGAGCTTTTGCATCTCTAATCTTTTTTCTGCATGACTTGACATTGCCCTTCCCTTGCTACATCTCTGCCCGGAAATGTTTGCCTTGGCCTCAGCACATGCCCGGCAGAGGATTATCCCAACCTGTGCTGGGTTCATGGGATGACCCCGGTGCTGCAGGAGGCCATTAGGGATCACAAGATCCTGAAGTTCACAAGTCAGTTCCTGTTGGCCTGGGCTGAGTTGTGCTGGGGGAAAAGGTTTAGACAGAAGGTATCCACAAGGATAAGAGTAGAAGACAGTAGGACAAATCACTTTGATTTGAGCCCAGAGCCTCCTCCTCACCATCCCACCCATCTCAGGGATGGCATGAGTGCACAGCACCATTTCCGATGGCCCAGCTTCAGCAATTGCAGGCAGTGAGGAGTCCCAAAAGCTCAACCTTCTTCTGCCACAAGAGTATAATAGTGAGGCACTGTTTGATACAGAGGAGCCCTGGGTGGTCCCAGAAACCTTGGAAGAGGACAAGGTCACTAGAGAGCTTTAAGGTTTCATGTAATTATTGCTCAGGTATTTAAACACATGAATTAAATGTGAAATGCCTCTCAAGGAGGAAATTTGGGTATTCATATCACTGGGGCGGTAAACATGATGTTTTAGCTACATTTATCCCTTCCTAACAGAGGTGATAGAGAGGATGGAAAGCTTTAGGGTGGACTCCCATCAGGCTCACTACAAAAGAAATTCAGAGAAAAAAAATGGGAGGTTAAATGCCACCAAAGGGACTCAAGTCTAAGAAACATCAGGAGAATTACAAGAGAGAGTGCCTGGGGTAGAGAAGAGGAAAACTTCAGGAATAAAAATTACCCCAACAAAGAGGGAAGAACACAAGAGTTTCTTTCTCTTGATCCTTCCTTCTCACATTTTTCCCCTGCTCCAATGTGAGCCCATCCCATGACCTGCAGTCTTTCAAGATCTGCTCCCATGAAAGCCCTGTATGGTCCTTTAGGATAAAGTTGCTTCAGGGGCCACAACTCCTGTTATCCATCTTCTCTGGCGTGGGGTCTTCCAAAGACTGCAGGGCGGAGACCTGCCCCCCCCCGATCTGTTCCGTGGGCTGCAGAGGAATCTCTATAGCATCACTGTAATTTCCTCCCTTATCTAGTCTAGTTTTTTGCCTTTTCTTAAATATGAATTAATTTAAAATTCAAAAGCAAAACAACATTTCAAGCTTCGATAAGGGATAGACATCACTTAGAATAATGTTTAAAAATATTATTAGTTATGCTGTAAGGTTTGGAAATAAATGCTCCAGAAATACAGCTGTTTAATGTTCTTGGTAGATCCAGTTCTCGTCTTTGGCAAGTTGAACAGGTGGAACTACTTATGGTCATTTCCATAATGTTATTATCAGATCTTAACTACTGCATTTCACATTCTCCCTGGGTCTCTTTGAAACCCCAAGGCATCTTTTCAAGGGATTCTGCTTTGCAGGTCCCTGAAGGGACAAAGATCTGCTCTTACGGGTTTCAGGGTTGCAGTTTTGCCCTCTGCTCTGCACAATCACTGCACACTCCAAACAGGAGATCAACTTCAGCTTTTCTCCTGTATCTCGATAAGATCACAGGTCTGCAATTGTGCACAGACTTTGTCGTCCTGCTCTTGTTCTGTCTTGGGCTTTTGCCTTAACACGTTCCTGGAGTCATGTAGGAAAGCCAGTGAGTCAGAGGATGATTCTAACGACAGTATCCAGGATTTACCAATATCCAGGGATCATCAGGTGTGTTCAGAGAGATAAGGAAGGTCCCAGGTCAAGCTGCGAAGTCACACATATGTCAGAGTCCAAACTGAGATTGGTGGAGTCCTGTACAGATACAGGCATAGATGTGTCACAGCTGGAGACATAAGTCAGGTCAAGACCAAGTACTAGAATTTAAGCTTGAGAGCTGCTCTAATGAGAACAAAAGTCATTTCTGGCTGAAGCTTCCTGCAGCATCATCTGTCAAAGTTCTGAGGAAAGACACCAAAGGGAAGAGGACAGCACTCAGCTGTGCTACCTCTGTATTGGGCATGTTCATTCACCCTGCATGTCACACCAGAGCAGCATCTGAGCTCCTGTCCCTTCAGTCCAGTATCCATTTGCTGGGAGGCCACAGCCCTGCCTCTCTCAGCACCAGGCTGAGGAGCTGTAGAAGTGCATCTGACATTGGCCTGGATATGAGCAGCCTATATCCCATCCCATCACCAGCAGGTCTCCAGCATAACGGGATCCACTCAATGGTAACATCCTGCAGAGGTGGGACAGGCTTCCTTGGTCTTTCTCCCTGGACATAAAACAAGGAATGGAGGGTGCAGGAGGCAGAGGTTGTATTTCAGACCTGGTTCTCTGGATACCTCTCAGCCAGGTCAGAGCCATAACCCTTCAGCTGTAGATTCCATAGCATTCTTCATGTCAAAGGGAACATGGTTCTCTGCAGAGATCACGAACACACCAGGGAAGAGTCTCACCGCTCTGGCCTGCACCTGCCTTCATGAGAGTCACCCAAGCACAGAATGACACACGTGTGCTCATGCACACCTGCATGGAATAATACAAAGAGGTGTATGCTCACATAAAGTCAGCAGAGAACCAAGCACAGCAAGAAAGATGAGTGGTGCTGGGGACTGTGCTGAGGAGATACAGGGGACAAGTGTGGCAGAAAATGAAACAAGTGACCTGGAGAAGGGTCAGGCCCCAGACATGCTCCTGGTGTTCCCAGAGGACTCATAGAGAGTGCAGAGAGAGAGGATGAGCTGAATGAGACCTGAACCTGAGGGCACCGTTAGTGTAGCACTGGTGTCAAACCCTGCCAGCAGATGCCCACCTGAGTGCAGTACTGAGTGACCATGATGGAGAGATGAGAAAAGCAAGAGAAAATGAAGTGCCATGTCTCCAAACAAGGTAGTCCAAGTATGAGAGCAATGCTCATTTCCTGAAACCTTTGCCACAAACAAGACCACAGGAATGACACAGGTGAATATCACCTGACGGCACAGGATGCCACCATCCCATAATCTGAGCATTCTGACAGCACTGAACATTCTTTCTGTCCGGAAATCCTTGTGCCTTTCATTCCAGAACTTACGAAGGCTTTCATATAGGAAAGCACAGCGGAAGAAGCCAGGAAATGAAAAGGCAACAACGCAGGAAACCAGGACACAGTCCCTATCATTAGCTGGGGTGGTTCACATTTTACATGAGCTGTCAGAAAATTATGACTTCCACAAAGGTGCCTGTGGGCCTGAGGTAGTGCAGGACTGCTATAAAAGACAGCCCAAGTCTCTGCTCCCTCATCCACTTCTCTCATCTCCTCCTCAGGAATCAGGTGAGTGTGAAGTTTCTTCTCCTCCTGCTTCAAAACCAGGTCTTTCCCTGCTGTCTATCTCAGCTAATATGGGCTGTGATAGTCCACAACTGGGAGTAGTTTCTCCTGGGAGAGGGAAGGGGGAAGATACTGTGCAGAGAGAGAGGCTGAGACTTAGCTGAGATGGCTCCTGGACTTTGAGCTGAGTGTAATTTGGGCTCCAGGGTGGGTGGATGCAGTGCTGTTTCTCATGTGTCCCTGATTTCTGTTTCCCCCTGCCCTCTCTCCCAGGGGTCCCTCTGAGCCAGAGCCATGTCCTGCTGCCAGCCCTGCAACCCTTGCTGCCAGCCCTGTGGCCCGACCCCGCTGGCCAACAGCTGCAATGAGTGCTGTGTCAGGCAGTGCCAGAGTTCCACTGTTGCCATCCAACCCTCTGCTGTGGTGGTGACCCTGCCTGGCCCCATCCTCAGCTCCTTCCCTCAGAACACCGTGGTGGGATCTTCCACCTCCGCTGCTGTTGGCAGCATCCTCAGCTGTGGTGGAGTGCCCATCAACTCTGGGGGCTTTGACCTCTCCTGCATCACCAACTGCTACCCATGCAGATGTGGGCCCTGCTAAAGCTGCTGCCAACATCCTTGGGCAAGAACCTGCAAGACGTCAGAACATGGTGCTGGACAAGAAATAGAGATTTCTACCATTGTATTTAGAATATCTCTCCCTCTCTGATTTCTTCTATAAAGGCTGGCAGGAAGCATTCAACCTGCCTTGCCCAGATTCTACTTTCCATCTTCCACCTCATATCTCTCTTTCTTCTGCTGTCTGTGCTCCCCAGGCTAGCCCAGGGAGACCTGTCACCCTCCCTTCCTATACAGGGCAGGCAGATGGACACCATTGCAGGAGCCCTACTCGTCTTAGTGGCTGCTCCTGGTGCTCTCTGTAAGCCGCCTCCTTTCCTTCTTTATACTCATTAAATTTGTTGCATATCCAAGCCTGGGCCTCTGAGTCCTCCATCATTCTGTGTCAAGTCTCCCAGTCTGCCCTGGGAGGAAGGTTGCTTTTTGCAGAGGATTAAGTTGGGATAAAACAAACTGTTCCTCATTCCCAGAAGGAGACAGTAGGACTCACTTCTTTGGGTTGTCTTTTCTGCCCTGTCCCTCGGAGGTGAAGGAGATATTTCTGGCTACTCCATGACCAATGGCCACCAACCCTTGCAGCCTTGCTGCACCTCTTCCAAGGTGAGCACTGTGTCATGGGGAGCAACCCAAACGCTGCTGCCTTTGAGTGAGGAGCCTGTGGTTGCAGAACATCCGTGGAAAAGGTCAACAGCCACTTTGGCTTTTGGGCAACAGACCTCTCATGAGATTTTTGTAGGGTAGGAGGTTCAAACAGAGGGTGACTCCTGATGGGGCAGAACTGGGGAGACAATAATATGTGGGAACAGTTCACAGTCTCACCTCTTGCTTCCTCTCTCCTCCATTTCCTCTCTTGGGTCCACAGCCATCACACATGGTCACAGGTAGATGTGTCTCATATGGTCCTTCAGCACCTGGCAGGGCCCAGCTGCTGTCCAGGCATTCAGGGCTGAGGTAATTCACAAAATAAGATTGGCATCAGCTACAAAACTGAATCCCCACTCGGTGAACATATCAGCCCCATGGAGCACTGCAGCTGCCAGAGTGCCCAAAGGACCTGTGGCTGCTCTGTGAGTCTTTGTCTTCTCCAAGCCAAGGGCGTATTTTTGGTCCTCTAAGTCTGAATCACTGCCAGATGCCAGCTTTACTCTAGAACAGTAACTGGGTTGTTAATGTGACAGAAAAATTGTCTGAGTAGTCAATGATGAGGTCTGGAAAGTTGAAGCCCTGATAGAATTAAAACTGGCCTGGGACATCAAGGGAAATTGTGAAAACTTCTAGGGGTATGCTGGTGATAAAAGGAAGACTAGGGAAAATATGAGCCTACTCCAGAAGGAAACAGAAGACATATTTACCCTGGGCATGGAAAAAGCTGAGGTACTCAATGACTCCTTTTTTGGCTTGATCTTCACTGACAAGTGCTCCAGCTATATCACCTGATCTACAGAAGGCAGAGGTAAGGACTGGCACAAGTTGCCCAGAGGAGCTGTGGCTCCCCCATCCCTAGAAGTGTCCAAGACCAGGTTGGATGCGGCTTGGAGCAACCTGGTACAGTGGAAGGTGTCCCTGCCCACAGCAGGGGGTAGGAACGAGGTGATCACTAAGGCCCCTTCAAACCCAAGCCAGTCTGAGATTCTCTACTTTTTCTAGCATTCTTGGATTCATTAACAACTTAGACATAGGGCTAGAAAGGATACTGAGCAAGTTTGCTAATGACAGTAAATTGGGAGAAGATGTTGACTCCCTCAAGGACAGAGAGGTCCTCAACAAATTAGAGGATGGACTAACCCTATGAAATTTACCAATGTCAAGTGCTGGATTCTGCACCTGCAATGGGCCAGCCCTGGCTGTGTGTATAGAGGAATGACATGCTAGAAAGCAGTGCTGGGAAAGGGACCTGGAATCTTGGTCTGTGGCCAGTTGGCCATAAGTCAGAGGTGCCCTGGCAGCCAGGAGGGTGAAATGTGTCCAGGGGGACATCAGGCCCAGGGAGGGGATTGTCCCTCTCTGCTCTGACCTGAGGCAGCCTCACCTGCAATATTGGGGCAGTTAGGGCATCACGATATAGGGAAGATATTGACCCATTAGAGAGTGTCCAGAGAAGGTCACAAGGATGATGAAGGGCCTTGAGTGGAAGAGTGAGCTGAGGCCATTTGGTCCATTCAGCCTGGAGAAGTGGAAACTGAGGGGAGACTTCACTGAGGTCTGCAACGTCTTCACAAGAGGCAGGGGAGGGGCAGGTACTAATCTCTTCACTCTCATGACCAGTGACAGGACTCAAGCAAAGAAATGGAGATGCATCAGGGGAGGCTTAAAATGGATATTGGGAAAAAAAGTTTTTCTCCCACAGAATAGTTGGGCACTGAAGAAGGCTCCCCAGGAAGTGGTCAGAGCACCAAGCCTGACAGAGGTCAAGAAACATTTGGAGAATGTTCTCCAGCACATGGTGGGATTCTTGGTGTGTCCTGTGCAGGGCCAGAGGTTGGACTCAATCATCCTTATGGATCCCTTCCAACTCAGCATATTCTATGATTCTGTGACTCTGTGTCCTTTGGTGGGTTTGAGCTTGACTGGCTTGCAGATGCCAACACAGACTTTCTCAATTCTGACAGAGGGAGAAAATAAGGTACAAAGAACTCATGGGTCAAGATACAGGCAGAGAGATCAAAGACAAGTTACTCTCACAGGCAAAATAGACTCAATTTGGGAAAGATTAATCTATATTACAGTCTTACCTCCATTTTCACAGATTACAGGTCTCTTGCCAGTCCTGCGAATCGTCCAATCCATGAATTTGGTTCATGGGGGGGAAATTCCGAACACACTGATTTGAGGACTCAGAAAATTATAGATTTTAGTGAGTTAGGTAGAAGCTTAGAGATTTAGGGGTTTTAGTGAAATAGTCAAATTTTAATGAATTCTAGAAGGATTTGTACATTTTAAAATCATTCACTTGGCCTGAAAATTAAGACCAAATATTAAAGGTGAAAAACCTTGTCTCCCANCAGCAAAAGGTTTGAACACGCGTATACACGACCACAAATCATGAGGAAAATCATGAATAAGGAGAATACACATTAACAAATTGCAGCAAAAAGCCATGAATACGGAATATTGCCACCCTGGAAGCACGAACACGTGCGTACTGCTCATGCATTAACCAGGAAAAGCCCACAAAACCATGAATCAGTGAAGCCATGAATAAGAAGGCACAAATAAGCGAGATATTACTGTATTACCAATTTAAAATAGAATCAGTGCACTGGGTGATTCACCAGTACCAAGCCTTATCCATCTCCTCATCCTGCCTGGAACACGAGAACCTTGTTTCAGGAAGAATCTGTTCTCCACCAAACCTCAGACACTGACACCTCTTCCTTTGCTAAGCTTTGCTGGCGGAATTTCTAGGCTGGGTGGAAGGAAGGCACAGCCCCTGAGAGTTTACTCAAGGATCCAAGAGTTATCCAAGGTGATGGGAAGTGGACTTTAATATTCTCATAGGGATTCTTTGGATCCCTCACCCCTCTGGAGGTGTCCTGGTCCCAGCACACAGGAGGCTCTGAATATCAGGTAAGCGGGGAGATGGGGCTCAGCATAGCTTCCTTCTGGGGACGCCCTGCCAGGAGGCAACAGTGGGATCCACACTGAACTAGGGGTTGGGCTGAGAAAAACATTTCTGTCTGTGTATGAGAGAGACAGAAAACCACTTGGTAGCCCCAAGAGCAGAGCTTCTGGAAATGACCAGTAAAGAAGGTGAAGGAAATGAGGAAGATCAAATATTTGTTCTTGTCTTGCATGAAACACTCCCTGTCTGGCTCTTCCTTCTCTGGCAGTGAATAATTTTGGTTCCTCAGCCGATGGTCCACTGAACCTTTTCAAGGAGGACACCCTGAGGGGGAAACATGGAGATGACCATGGGGAATCACCCCCTAAATCTTCTGTAGAAACAAATTTCCAGCTGAAGTGTAGACAGAGAATCACAGAAGATGGGAACGTGATAAGTGAGCAGGTTAGTGCAGACTCTCTGTCTATACTTCTCTGTGTCCATCCACCCTCCCATCCCTCTCAGACACAGGACAACTTTTCTTCAGGTGCTCCATTCCCTTTGCCTCCTACTGATTTTCCCTATTCTATCTCTCCTTCTGACACATCCCAGTTTCCTACAAATAAAGTAATCCTTCGAATTTCACACGGT
Organism: Pitta sordida; assembly: GCA_013390025.1. Classification (NCBI taxonomy): domain Eukaryota; kingdom Metazoa; phylum Chordata; class Aves; order Passeriformes; family Pittidae; genus Pitta; species Pitta sordida. The sequence continues at coordinate 18,423 of WEKX01022418.1, forward strand.
GTTCTCAAGGCCCACAAAGCCCGTAATCCATGAAGATAGGCAGTTCATGCATATGCAAATAAGTCACGCCCATCGCCCTAGCCCACCCCCTCAGCCCCCGAGCACTGTGGAGCATTCCTTACACCACCCCATGTCCTCTGACAGTACAAGGGAGAGAATGGAATCTCTTCTGACCCCTCCCTGCTCAGGGACTCCCTGAGTCCTCACAGCCATGCCACCACTTTCACTGCCACCACTGTGGCCATGCCCCTCAGAGAAGTGACCACCACCCCAACCTCCCACTGGTGGCAGTAGAGGCAACAACCAGTGGGAGAGGATGGGGGAGGGGGAGGGCAGATACAGCCACCGATCTGCCATCCTCCCTCTGTCTCCTATTACAAGGAGCAGCCCTGAGCCCCTTTGCCAGGGCCCTTGGTCCCCCAGACCTCCTGCTGGTGGGCAGCAGCGACAACCCCCGATGGGAGGTGGGGAAGAGGGCAGATACAGACACTGATCACAGCCTTGCCACCCTCCCAACCCCTCCCGCTACAAGGAGCAGCCCCCGACCCCCTCATTACCACAAGAGGGGGGCTGAGGAGTTGCCCCAGGCCGCTGACACTGCCAGCAGCAGTCCAGCAGCTGGGTTCAGCCCCCGTGTTATCCACCCGGGAGATCACTGCTCGCCTCCCTGTGCTATGGGCAGGGGGAGGTGGACCTGGGACGAGTGGTGGCAGTGGGTCCTGTGGGCCAGTGTCCCACAGAGAGAAACCCAGCACAGCCCCATGGCAAGGAACCATCATAAAGCATTGACACCGTGTAACCTTTACAACACTCATAAAGGAGGGACTCCGGGTGGCCCCTGAGTGAGCTGCCCCATCCTGCAGGGCATGGCTGTCCTACCCCCGGCGTGGGCTGGTCCCACCCTGCAGGGCAGCAGAGACACTCTGGGCATCTGCAGAGTGGGGAAATGCTGCAAAGAATTGAGGCATCTTCACGGAATAAAACCTTGCGGAGAGGTGAATCTGTGATAGGTGATCTGCGAAGTACTGAGGGATGACTGTATTAAGCTCTGCCCGTCACTCCAGAAGGCTTCACTGCTAACACAGGCATTTCTAATCCTGTAGAAAGAAAAATTCAGCTAAAATTTCTCTGCAGCCACAAGTTAGATTTGCAGGCTTTCAAAACACAGCTGCTCTCCAAGGTCAGCTCTTGGCTCCACCAAATGGACTTCATGTGACACTGTGCACAGAGGGAAAAGCTACAAATGGAGTTTTCTGCCAGGAAACTGGGGCACAGCAAAGCAATGATGATTTCCCTGACATAGAGGAGAGACATGAAAAGCAATGAACAGCCTGGAGAAAGGGTGGGAATCTGGTTGGATAGAAAATCTTGCCCAGTTTCAGGTTGATGAGTCTTTTTCACATGCCGAGGGTTTGGCTGATGTCCAGGTGCACGTGTCTCGGGTTGAGACAGTGGAGGGGTTATTTATCACCCCTTGGATGAGAGATCATTAGAAATGTAATTAAAGAGATGTAAATAAAGAGATTTATTAAAAAAAAAACATATAAATGAAAAATGTAGGTAGATGGTACAAACCAAAACCTCTCCACCCCCTGATGTGATGGAACTGCCCAACACACACCAATCACCAAAACCCAACAAAAAAAGGTAGAAGGAGAAGGACTTCCACAGAGCAGCTGAAAAGCCAGCAGCAGCAGCAGCACCTCACTTGGGCAGGGTCCCAAGGGAAAAGAGAGCCCAGTCCCCAGAGAAGCAACTTTTTAAAAGCTTCTCTGCTCCTCCCCCATTGTTTCATCTCTGCCCAACGGAGAGCAGCTCCTAGACTCCAATCTTATCTGTCTCCTGCTAACTCCGAAGAGATGTGCAGACTCCCACAGGTCAGGCCAGCCAGCAGCGTCCAGCAGCGAAGGACAGAGGGGGGGAAGAGCAGGAGATGGTCAACGTGCGGCCTGGCCACCCCACCCCGGTATCTTCCAATGAAAGAAGTGGCCACCTCAGTTCAGCCCAGGCTCAGAGAAAAGATGGAAAGACTCAAAGCAGGTATATTTTGCAAACATTTTAACCACTAACCCATGACAGCACAGCTGGGAATGGATTTTCCCTCCTCAGGGTTTTTTGGTTAGGAGATAAAGCCACGAGAGCAGTCAGGTCTCACAGTGAGGGCTCTCTTCTGTAACTGTGCTTCAGAGGAGGTTGAGGGAAGACTAAGAGAAGAAGAAGCCAGCAAGATACCTCTTTTTAATATCCATTCCCATGCCACATTTAGTTCCAGTTCAGGATGGGTTGATGGAGCTTGGTGTGACCCCTCGGTAGCTCTCACCCAAGTTGAAGCAGTCCCTGAACCTGACAGTTTCATTGGACTGTTTTGCTCTTTTCCCAAGACCCTGGATCTGGACTCAGCAGAAAAAAGTCACACTAGGATGCTGTTAATGCTGTTTGTCCCCACTGCACAGGCTGGGGAGGCTGAGACCCAACCTCTTCACAACCCCAACAGGTCATTGCTAGACCAGCCAAGGTCAGACTTACATGCAAACAGTGCTGGAGAGGGAAACACTCCACAGGGAACATCCACACAACTGCATAATGTTTCTCAGCTCTACCACACATTAGATATGCCTCACTTCCATGCATAACAAAATCAGCAAGGTGTAGGTTTGTCTTATTTTTTTGTGAAATCCTGACCCTTGCAGCATAATTTAATAGGGTATGATCCCAAGGACTTTTTGTTTGAACTGAAGGAATTATATTTATCCCAATTAAGAGGAAAATTGAGACTTTAGAATCATTAAGTTACGAAAACACTTTTAACTCCCTGTTTGGAGTGTGCTGCTGCTGTCATTGCCATGGATATCTGTTGCTATTGCAATAATTGAGTCCTGCAGCTCTTAGTGGGGCTGTGTGAGCATTAAGTGCTAATTATTAATTGTCAGTCCCAGTCTCACATACAGATTTTGAATTGGCCAAAATGGTAAATTATATGGGGAGGGGGATTTGGAGATAATTTATCATTTTTCCAATTAGCTGTAACTCAGGAAGTTCCTTTTCACACCGCAGCAGAAGTTGTGTATTGTGGTACATTAGTGATCTTTGAGTCAGGGAGTGCAGATGCTTCCTGGAGAAAACAAATTGTAGCTTCCCCCGGGGTTAGGGTTTGAACCAAAGGACCACACAGTGTCATCAGCTGGCACCAAAACCTCAAAGATTCAAAGGTTTTCATTGTGATCTTTAACTGCAGCTTCTCACCCTGGAGCCATAAATTAACCTGGGTGGTTTGGCACTTAACGCTTGCTCTGTTCCCTCCAATTATTTTAATTCTTTGTAGTCCAGGTCATATACCCAGCTCTCAGCTGTACTAATTCTGACATTTTTGCTCCCTTATCAGTAAGAAATGCCATTAAATCTTGATGAGGACTGACTGGAATCAAATATAAGAGCCATTATAATCTATCATCGATAGGCTTCCACTGAACTGACAGACAGGCCCAATTGCCATGCAAGTCTTTTATCTTGAATTTTGGAAATAGAAAGGGTTATTTCCCCCTTTCAGACCTGGTGATGAATGTTTGGAGTATTTTCTCTCTGATTGCTATCGCTGTGACTCTGACCCACATTAATTAGACTCTGGATCAGAATTGCAGCTCTTGGAAAGCCTAATGCTAATGCTCAATTATATAAATCTCTCTACCCCCGAGTTTCTGCATGGACAATAAAAGGGTTCTGGTTCCCAGGAACTACTAATTTGACTAATAATACAACCTGTATTTTCAGCTTCACCGGACAGATCACTCCATCTCACCTCTCACCTGTGAGTTTTGTTGTCATGCATTAATGCTGCCCAGGTGGGGAGGTTTCTGTGCATTAGGGCTTCTTCCTGATCCTCAGCAACTTCCCTTATGGTCAACAGTGTGTTAAAATCTACATCTCTCTTCAATTTGATCTCTTTTAGTGAAAAGGTAAGGTTTCAGTATGGCAAGGGCTTCCTTAATTAACAGTTTTAACAGGTTATAGTTTAGAGTAGTTGGAATAAGAACAATCAGAGGCGTGTGCTCATGCATGACCTGGCTACAGGCAGCTTTTGTAACAGCTGTGGAAAGCTCATTCAAGGATCTCATGGGTATTAACAGAGGCTCTCCTCTCTCCAACACATCCACTCCTCCAGCCCAATATGCCATATACATGTTATGGAGTAGAGGTCATCATGGGGTTTGGACCCAGAATTTTAAAAGACACCAGGACTCCCAAATCCACCATCCTCATCACCATTTAGTAAGATTTTACTTCCTCCAGTTAGATGAACTCACCATAAACATTTAATTTCAGTCTGGGAGGAGAGTCCAGGGCAAAGTGATGAAGGCAAAGGTCACAGCAGACTCAGTGGAAGTGTTGGGTCACCCCATGCCCTGTCCCAGCCCTGGCCCAAACCAGCCCCCAGTCTGTTCACTTGTGCCTGAAGGAGCACCACAGCAGCCCCTCAGCCCTGCACCCTCTCACAGTCACATCCTCCTGCTCCATCCCCCACATCCCACTGCTCCATCCTTCCACTGCTCCATCCCTCCCCTGCCCCTGCCAGCCCTGGGACCCTGCCCCAACCATCTCCTCTCCTCTGCTGCTGAGCTCTGCTCTGGGGCTGTACCCAGGGCTGGAGCCACCCAGGATCTCACACCATCCTGGGCCCTGGCAGGACACAGACGGGAGTCAAGAGTGGTGTGAGATGGGGAGTGGTGCAGGGAGGCCTCCCCCTCCAGGCAGAGGGTGAGTGGGATAGAAGTGGGATGGGGCAGGGAGCACACGGCTGCCAAGCCATAGACCCTCTGAACCACCCAGCACAGACAGAAGTGGGATAAACTGTCATCCAGGGGAAACCTGGCACCAATTGATTTCACGGTATCGTAGAATATACTGAGTTGGAAGGATCATTGAGTCCAACTCCTGGTGCTGCACAAGACCATCCCCAAGAGTCACCCTATGGGCCCCAGAGGATCATCCCAACCCTTCTGGAGCTCTGGCAGCCTTGGGGCTGTGCCCACTGCCCTGGGGAGCTTGGGCAGTGCCCAACCACCCTCTGAGGGAAGAACCTTGTCCTGAGATCCAACATAAACCTGTCCTGACACAACTTCAGGCCATTCCCTGGGCTGCTGTCCTTGGTCCCCACAGAGCATAAATCAGTGCCTGCCCCTCCTCTTCCTCTCCCAAAGGGTCTCCCCTCCATCTGTCATCAGCTGGACTGGTTTGTCTTAATGCAAATGTCACCCACACTTCCACAAATCAAGCAGTGAAACAATGAGGCCACCAGGAGGGGTCTGATGGACTGTGAGCACTGCACTGACAGGATCACACAGCCTGGATCACACAGACATTCTAATTGGAGTCACAGCTCCTCAGAGCAATTTCAGTCTCAGAAAGGGCATGGATCCAACAGTTCTTACGTCTCAGTAAGTGCTTAGTTTCAGAAACACATTATTGAATAAAATTACTGATTTCCTATCTTTACAATACAGAATTACTGATTTCCTATCTTTACAATACAGAGTATTTCATACCAAGTGAAGATTTTGAGTTGGGAATGAGTGGGAGCCAATAGACTGATACCAAGGGTCTGTCATCAGAGGGTCTTCCACAGTCTGTTCTGTTCCTTGAGTCTACACCAAAGTCAGCAGGAATGGAAATGGATGTGTTTCCGCAGGAAATTAACACAGTTTTCCACACTATGCTAAAATCATGGAATTATGAGGTCATAGAATGTCTAGAAGTAATGTTTACTGAAGTAAACATTTATTTTTTGAGTCCCTGTCTCAGCCATGTGTTCTTACATGTGGTTTAAGTCTCTGTCTCAACCATCGTGTTCTCAGATGCAGTTTGGATCCCTGGCTCAGTCGTGGTGTTCTCAGAGGTGATTTGGCTCCCTGCCTTAACCACAATCCTTGACAGAAATGAATCATGGCTCGGCAGGCACAGCTCAATCCTCAACACAGTGACAAAAGCAGCTGCTTTTCACTGGGACAGGCAAGGCACTCTTCTGTCAGGTAGGACCTCAGTTTACCAGGTTGTTATCCTGTTCCACTGTAAAATCCCAGTCTATGGGAGGTGATTGCTGCCCTGGGCACTTGCCCAAACCCTTTCACACCTCCTCTCACCCATGCACAGCCACCTCGGGGCATGTTTCACTGTTGTGTCACTCAAATTTTCTCCTCTCACAGCAGGTTGACAGTGAATTCCACAAACCTGACAATAAGCCAGTGGTGTTTATTAGTACAGCTGCTAATTAAACAGCTTATGAGAGAGTAAACAAAGACTTGGAGAACCTGAAAAATAAAAGAACTTACTTCATTCATGGATGGGAAGAAGGATCCACTGGATAGCACCCCCAGCACCTCCCATGAACAAACCTTGATACACTGAATTTACAACACCAAAATGTCCTACCTTTACTCGAAACAAAATGCAAAGAGGCTCAGATCAAAGAGGACAGAAAGAAATGCCACTGCCTTGAGAGATGATTAAAATCTTCTTGTTTATCATCTCCTGAGCCAATAAACACAAACAAGCCACCCACACTGGAAAAGCTCCCCAATCAGCCACAAGGGAATGACTTGTCTTCCCATCCTTAATGAGTGGTGAAAAACATTCCACACTTCAGTAGGGGCAGGGCTGTGTGATGCCTTTAGGCCTCCTTGAGGGGATCACACACATGATTTAAATCATTGCAGGCAACCTGGTCAGCAGGATCTTTGAGTCCTTCTGATGCTACTGTAGAAAAGCTGCTCCTCTGGGGACTCCAGATGGACCAGTGTGTCAGGGGATCGACTTCTGTCCAACATTCCTCAAAAGTGCAGAGAACTACACAGATTCAATACCAATATTACACCCGTGGGAAGGATAAACAAAGAGGAGGAAACAAATGCTATTAATTTCTTATGAGCCTTAAAGATGAGCTTCTGCTCATGCTCTTTTAGCCAAGGTCTGCCTTTGTCCCAACTAAAGAGATGGATCTAAAGAAAGGAACCCCATTCAGAGAGTAATTAGACAGACAGAGAGTAATTACACAGACAACCCTTTAATCAGGTGAGATAGGTCAGCTCCTCTGGTGGTTCCTGTTATAATTCCTTACATTTTCCCAGGTTTCCAAGTATTTAGCACTCCTTCAAAAGCAGTTGCTTCTAAAGTGTTCGTTAGATTCTACCCACACTTAAGATCAGAAAACAGTCCTTACAGCATTCACACACAGAGAGTGAAATCACACTGAAAGACAGTTGAGGAAGGTTGAATCAGAAAATACAACAAAATGTAGTGATCAGGGCTCATTTAGACAAGTGAAGTCACAATAACTGCTTACATCTAACAAGACTCTGTTATACCCTACGCATCTCATTCCCTTTCCCTAAATATTCCTTAGTAATTTTTCCCTAGTCCAACAAGCCCTTCTTGGATTTCCCAAATCCTTGTATTCATCTCCTGTGCCTGTTCTTATCTCTTCCAAGGTTGATGTTAGAAGGAGAACAGTGCAGTCCAGTCCAGCTTCCTGGAAGAGAAAGACCTGCAACAATCAGGAAGGGCTGGGAGGGGAAGAGGGAAAAGGACAAGGTACGTCCTCACAAATCCAAACTACAAGTCTCCATGTCCCAAGGCACCAGACAGTGACCCAGCAACCCTTGAAAGCTGTGGTCTACAATCTCGGGAAATCCAAACTATATGTTCGCCACAAACCAAATTTTGCAACAGTCCCCCACAGATTATTGTCAGTGCTGAGCTGATGGCTACAGGGTTTTGGGTTATGGGGACGCCACAGGAAGCTGAGCTTCCCAGAGTCCCATGCCCCTCTGTCTCCACAGAGATTGCACAACAGATTCAAGTCATTGGCTCATTTCTGGTTTTTAAGTTCATGTCACTTCCTCTGGCTCACTTCTGTTGTCCATGTCCACTGAGTCTGTGGCCAGGTCATATTGCTTCACTATTAATGCCTTCATCTAGACATTCTTTCCTATGATACTTGAAAACTCCTTTCTAGACATCCCCCTTCATCCCAATGTGGTGATTAAAACACAGACACTCCTGAAGCAACCACGATCTCATGGTACAAACAAGGAACTCTTGAAGACACTGTTGTGTTTGAAATAATGTTACAGGCACCCTAAGGCACATCAGAGCAGATGAGATTACCCTCACACCAGGGTACACAGCTTGAGGTAGTTGCTCTGCTGCTGGGTACCCCCTTTGAGCTGAAAGGAGTGTGACCTGTGGATGTGCACACGTGAGACCAGGACACCCCAAAGCACCTGTGGCAAAATGTATGAAAATGTACGAAGGAAAAGGAAGGGAGGGAGGGAGGGAGGGAGGNAAAGAAGGAAAGAAGGAAGGATATCATAACCCACAAATCTTGCAAGGAGACTGGATTGTTGCAATTTAGTTGTTCATTGGTCAACATGATGGCCTTTATCCATAAGAGGTGAGGGAAGAAGCCTGTGGAACATAAAATTCAATGGGTTAATGTGCACTAAGGTTCAGTGAGAACATCCAGGTACCTCCCAGGGGTGGGGGGAGCTTTCAGTTCTCTGTTGGAAGCCTCATAAATTATTCTGGGGGCACTTTGGAGATCTTTGCTGGACAGCTACCTCTCAAGTTAGTGCAGTTGAGTCAGTAGTGTCCTTCCCCAGGGAGTGGATGAGGTTTACAACTGATTAAAGCACAAGTACCACAGTAAAGGACATCATTTACTCTTTCAGAGTCTGCTTCTTATGACCTCAAAGCTTGGCTTCAGCGAACCTTCCTGGTGTCTGCACAAATGGGCAAATGTTTTGAGTCATTAACCATTAACAGTCCAGTCTCTCCCTATGGACTGTGGATAAGCCCTTGCCAAAGCAGGGGCAAAGGAATGAATTCATTCCAATGTAAAACTGTCATCTGGTCCAAAGGGACCAGAGGTGGACACTGCAATAGATATATCTTTAAACGGTTGTAAACCATTATTTGAGTAATAGGGACGTTACAGGAAGTCCTGTAGCAGGAACCACTTGAAGTAATGGAGGACAAACCTCACAAGAAGCCGTGCAAGAGCAGCCATGACCTAACTTGATTTGGATTTGGTACCAAATAAATCCACACAACACAATCTCTGCCACTCTAAGCGATCACAGAAACAGATGGAGCCCAAAGTTTTGGAGTAAATGTTATCAGTGGACACTTTGGACATTTTACAGAGTTGAACACAGACTCAGGGCATGACATCTGTGTATATATCAAAGGATGAGAAAGTGAGGGGGAAGCTATTGAGGATGTGTTGGACATTGTGAGACCTGAGCATGACGTAAATGGCTTTGGCTGGGATCTCTTTGATCTCTTCAGGGGAGCTGATATGGGGGATTTGTGCTGAAAACTCTGTTGATGGCACACTTGTCCTCTAGTACAGGAGGCTGAATTTCACTGAGGTGTTTAGCAATGTGATGAATGGGCTGCTCCCCTTGAATCCAGTTGCTGCCTGATATGACAAGAACTTGGGGGAATTTGTTCCCTTCTCTGCTGGTACTAGACCACAGTGTAAAACCTAAAGCTCTGATAGGTGTGAGTGGTCTGGAAGGTGTGTCTGTCCCACCATGAACAGGCCCTTTTTCTGGGTGACAGGGATCTTGCCTGTGGTGCCTGGGAGAAAGTGAAAACCAGCAACAGTGCATGGAGAAACTCCAGGAAACAAACCTAGAGGTGTGATGCAAGTTCTTATGGAAGAAAGTCTCCTATTCCTCACTCTTCGGCAAAAACACAAGGGCTGGGGACAGTAGGGTAGTGAGAGTGACAGCTCTCAGTTCTTGGCTCAGTGTGGTACCACAGGGTAGTGTTATAAATGGCAAGAGCCAATTCAATTTAATAAAAATTTATTTATTGGAAATATTAAAATTAATTAATAAACATATTAATTGAGACAATACAGCAAAGTTAACAGCACCAGCACCCTGACCAGATGACCAGACCAATGTCCAATGACCTGTCCAATGTCCAGACCTGTCCAAGGACCAGAGTTCAGTTTGGCTGAGGTTGGCCTGACTTTTTTATCCTCTAATATCTGTGAGGAGTCTGTCTTGATTGGTGAGAGTCATTTCTTAGGAGGAGTTCATTTGGTCAGAGTCATATTCCAGGAGGCAAAGTTGATCTTTCACAGCTTCTGATTGGTTATGTCTGCACATGCTCACTTCATTTCACAGAAGCCTTCGAATGAATAACACAGGAATAGGCAGTAGAAAAAAAATGCATAAAAATACCACACAAAGTTGGGGAAAAAATGCAAAATACACCTTGTACAGAAAAATACAGAAAAAGGCTACAACTTATACAAATGCAGCTTTAAAGAAACATCAAAAGCAAATTTTGTAATATGTGTTAAAACTTTCCTTTACTATCCAAGGTCACCTCAGTCCATTTCAGTAAATATNGAAGCCTTCGAATGAATAACACAGGAATAGGTCTAAATAAAAAAAATGGATCAGAAGAATCAATAAACGTACTTTAAGAATTCCCAATTTTAAACATTCTTTAAATGAATAAAGAATTCAAGCTTGAATAGTGAGATTCACATGAAATCTGAGAAATACAAATTTGTTATGAAAAAAAAACCATAGAGAAACGTTGTATTTACCTGTTTAATAACAAAACAAGGCAAGGCAAGACAAGTGTAAGAATGAAAATATACCACATCCAATTAAAACTTATAAGGATGCACTTAAAAGAAAAATACAGTGTCAGGAAAAAATACCTTCAAACTCAAAATACAAAAGTTTAAAGACTAAAAAATGCAATTGGAATTTCCAAAGAAATACAAAATAAAATCCCACTTAAACCCACGAAAGGAACACAAAATGCAACCTTTACTCAATTAAAAATAAATTTTATAGAGAGAAACGCTAAAAGTTCTAAAATGCAGGTTTTTGCATCACGGTTCAGCTGGAACCCATGGAGCAGCTAAGAATGTTGCATCCTTCTCCCAGTTTCCTATCATCCAGGGTTCCAGTACTCACAAATTAAAGCCAAAATGAAGGAAAGACAAGTCTTTGGCACTTTGGACCAGAAGAAATCAGCGGCCACAGTTTGTTTCTCTGTATAAGGAGGCCAGAAAAGGGAGTGGCTGCCTATTAATGCTAATGAGCACATCTGTGTTTTATAAATATTCACAATATTTTTGTTTAGAGGGCAGAAGGTTCAAACAGCAGTAGAGAACTCCCTCAGAGACACAGCTGTGAAATTTTGGCCCGAGTGAATCAGAAGGTGAGACATTGACAAATTAACTGAGGGACAGAGGGAGGAAGGGATGGATAGGGAAAGAAAGGCAGTTGTTAATCTGCAGTGACCTGACCCCACAGCCAAAGCAGTGCTTGCTGCTCCTCTTATGGGTCAGAAGTGCCCAGATACAGTTTGCCTGAGTCAGGCCACAGGGATTCCAGTCTACCCAGGAATTCCTGAGGCAGGAATTACATGCTAGTCCTGTGCAGCAGAGCACTGGAGACAGCAGGGACCTCTCAGGAACTGTCAAACCCACACTCCAGTTGAGAAGCCCTTTATCCCTTCGGCCTCAGGGCCACTCTGGGATGCGATGTGTCTTTTGCCCTGTCAGTGCAAGGACAGGGAACCTGTTCTGAAGGAGCAGCTCTGCACATAGAGCAGCAGCTCTCCTCACACATGGGAATTCTCTGCTGTCTGGACAAGGATTGCAGAGCTGGAAGGAGCTAGGATTTGCCTACCCAGGCACCTGACCTGACACTGCACAGGACTGTGCCAGGCCAATGACTCCAGATAGCAAGGGAAAACTTCAGGACTTCACATTCAATTTATGGTGGTGATGACGCGCTCCTGCAATGGAAATTCTTGGAATTCTCAGCAGCCCTCAAAGTAAATATTCATGGGGGAATGAACATAAACACAGGAATGAAAAATTAATAATGCAGGAATCTGAAACACAGGCCATAGTTTGGCATATTTAAGCTGGCATATTTTGCAATTCATTTCAGGGAATTATTACTTCCATGAAAGAAAACCTTGAGGCCTTGAGCAGTGCAAGACCAGGATAATTACTAACCACTCAATCTCTTCACTCCCCTCTTCCTCATTTGTAAACAGGTGAGTTGGAAGGTTTGTTCTCTTCTTTCAGAATGTGGTATTACTTGAATGGATCCTGTGCTCTGGGCTGGAGAGAAGGGTTCCTGCATGTGCCTGTTATTTGTACAGCTTTTGGGCCCCAAAGGCAAGGATTTTACATGCCTTCCTACATAGCATCTTGTCACAATGTCTTAGGGGTGAAAAATTAGAATGATGATAGCTTGT
>WEKX01022420.1:15477-25704 GCA_013390025.1 Pitta sordida
AAAAAGAAAGAAAGAAAAAGAAAGAAAGAGTCTATGCACACCACAGATTACTACTACATGGAAAGGTTCTTTAAAGAATGCCCCAGCTTCCAGGCCCAGCTCCCAACATCTCTGGAGCTGTTTCCTTGGATGTAGAAGTCTACTATATAGTACCCTCCATCATGCATGGTACCCTATATGAATAGATATTCAGGCCAGGTGTAGATGTAGCAAACTTCCTCCCATCCAACAACAGCTACAAAACTGTAACTGCAGGATGCGCTGACTAGTGATGACCACTCCTCCTCGGCCTGCAGCTGGAAGCTTCTTGGGACCCTCATTACTTCTTGGTGTTTGCACCACATTCAGTATGAGAAATTATAGTTTTATTTTAAGCTGCACTTCTTGCTGTAATGGAAGAAGGTAAAGTAGCAGTAATTGATAGTAATAAAACTGTGAAGTCAAATTTCCAAACAACAGAAAGACTGCCATGGTTAAAGATTCTGTATGTTTAGGAGAGGACAATTGTCCTTATGGTCTAAATCACAGATCATTTTTCATTGACCACTACAGGAAAAGTCATTCCCCTTTAAAAATTTTACTGGGAACTCTATTAAGGAAAATTCTAATTGTTTCTAATTAGGTGTTGTGATTATTAAATATTTAAATAAAACATAAATTACTGAACAAATACAATGACAAAAGGTCCATAGAGCACATAGCTTAATACTACCCTAGAAAGTAAGCAACTATAGGTCTTTCAGTATGAATATTTGTCCTAGTATAACCAGTAAGAGAAAAAAAAGGTCATTTTAGTTTTGAAAGGACACAACTGTTTTGTTTGGTTTTTTTAAAAGAAGTATGGCTCTTTCAATTCCATAGATTATTTTCCTGTATGACTGTTCTAGTTCTCATTAATTTATGTGTTATAGTAGCAGCCAGAGACCCATTCTGAACTGAGATATTGTACAAACAGAAAAACACAGACATTATTTTTATAATACATGAATGAGGATCAATGAAAGCTGAAAAGGACAGATCTTAGAGTGCACACCATTATGAGATACATAAAACCATTTACATAAACAAAAAAATGAACATGTTGGGTGAGAACTAATTTTCCAACAGTGTCAGCTTAAAATTTTACTAACATGGGGAGGGGAGTGACATAACCAGATAGTTATTGTCTTATTTTCAAAATAATAAAAGATATTTTTCAAAAATATAGTCAGGAAAGTAGTTGCATTTATTTTAATAAAGCTTTATGCCTTCTGTTGACATCTTCTCAAGCCATAGTGAAATTTTCATTGACAATATCTCTAGGTACACCATTTTAACGTGTTTTGACAGTGAGGACCTGCCCTCTGACTAGCTGGCTCACTAAGTATAAGCTTCCCTTCTACACTATCATTCAAGTCTTTTTTTATTTCAATCATTAGTTCACTGGCACAGAGCCTTTTTAAAAATTGTGTCTCTTCATATTTGCATCCCACAAACTGAATTGTAATGTTAATTCTAATAGTAATACCTTGTTTGAATACAATTTCAGGATCAGTCCCCTAGTATACTAGTGCAGGGATGGTTCATTATACAAGTACACTTGTGACACAGAGTGTTGTCCTTTGTGGCTGAAGCAGAGCTAATCCAATTAATTTGTTCATGAAAGACAAGCTAGTTTTATAAGAGTCTAGCATAAAGAGGAAAGGACAGTTTCTTTATTAACTTTCCCCCTTGTCTCAAGACATATTTATTGCTTTCTGCTGAAGCAGAAATAATAAAAGCCTAAGATTACGACCACTTGCATGAAAAATCTTTCAGCTCTTGCGCATGTAAATAGATTGGACTTTTGATTGAAAATACTCTATGCATTTCTTAAGGCTTAAACTTTAAAATGCTTGATTTGGAAAGATAACAGTGTGTGCAAAAGAATGACTTTCATAATACATGGCAGCAACATTATTAATTAAAGCCGAGGACACTGCAAGGATATGTCAAAGCATAATAACCTTCAGCTAGCAGAAGCAGACTGAGCTATAGGTCAATTTTATTGTGTTATAGAGGCAGACATTGTTTTTCACATTGTGTTACCAGAGATACCAGTGAGATAGTCAAGGCAGGTTTTTGCTAAAAAAAGAGACCACTTAGAAAACCCAAGGAGTCACATAGAGAAATTAAGTGATTGGTCAGGGGTATTTTCTCCTTCTCCACTGCAAAGGCTCTTACCAGTAATGACCTTTATGTGTCTCTGAAATAAACGTTGAACACATCAAAATGAAGTGAGTTAATGTGCATTTGCACAGGCACCAAGTGGCAATATGCATTAGCAATTGCTCAGCTGGGAGACCTGTGAAGTCGAGTTGCAGAGCATGTACTCCTACAAAACCTCCAAGATGTTGCTGTTAATGAAAAAGACCTCTCTTGGTCCAGAAAATAAAAACATGTTTATCTGATTGTCTCACAGAAAGTTTTTTCCCCCCAGGTTGTGGATCAGCGAATTTGAAAAACTTTATACATGCCAGCAAGGAAGGATGTACCAGTCACCTCAGGATATACTGAAGCAGAAGTTGGAGCAGTATTCAAAAAACTATTATTGGACTGAGACAGTAAAATACTCAAAGAGTTTTATTGTCTGTTTAAAATACCTGCTTTGAGAAGTATTTGTCCAGTTATGTGCAAACTGGTTTCTCTAAGACTTGTCCTCCTTGACCTTTATATATTGCAGATATAAACAGGACAGAGCTTCACCTGGCTATTTGTCATGGGCATGCTGATGTTCAAATACTTAAAAAAACTTTCACCAGGCAAAATCTTCTCACCTATTTAGAACACACTCCTTTTAAACAAACATGCTGTGCAGAATTGTTCTGTGGTACTGACTCGTAATGCTGTCCAGTGTGGAACAGTGTTAATTAGCAGTTGAAAACTGCTGAAAACATCACTTGGCCCCTACATGGCTTTCAGGGAAAGTGTGTACAAGCCCACAATACAACCTAAAGTATGTAATGTTCTGCTTCCTGAAATATGATATAGAGTCAGGTCACTTGTTCATTATGAGCGTTCAACCTGTATGGGTGATTTGGAGATCCAGAAAATTACAAATTTAGTGAGTTAGGGTTAGGGTTAAGGGCATAGAGATTCAGGGATTATAGTGAATTAGTGAAAAATTAGTGAATTTTTAGTCAATTTTAGGAAGATTAGTAGATTCCAAAATCATTCAAGAGGCCCGAGAGTTAAGGTTGAATATTAAGGGTGAAAAAACCTGTCCTGCAGTCCTTGAAGGTAAACAAAAGTGAGTATTAGCCACAACAAGGGGAAAAGAATGAGCAACATTGGAGCTAATTGGTTGAAGGACTTATGGCAAAGCACAGGTCCATGACATAATGTTGAAGGGATGAATATACATGGGGTAATTTGCATATGCAAGAGACAAGGGGTTAAAGATTGGTGACAAATCTGGGTGGTGCTCTTTTGGCACTTGACAGGGCAGGGGACACTGCTGTCCCTCTTTCCTTGGCTCTCGGGCCAAAAAACCCCCTGTTTTTCTCTGCATGCAACCAGATTACCTTGAGACTTCCACCTCATTTTCCTTAAATCATGGAGTACATTAAGTAAATGTCATCAAANGATAAAAACAGAATATTAAAACATTAGAGGTCATTAAATTGCCTCTATCTGAGAATGATACAGGTTCACATGATATTCCAAGTTGGAAGNGGAGTACATTAAGTAAATGTCATCAAAGATAATCCATATTGGACTAGTCTTCTAGACTGCTATGTAGAATTCCACATTTTGACATGGTCTAGATAATGGAATGATGGGATAGGGATTTAGGTTATATAAAAAAAAATTAAAAATGACGATGCCATGACCCTGAGATTAGCTCAGGGACAAACATGGTTTTCATGGCATCAGGCTTGTGGGTTCAATCCCTGTATGGGCTTTCATTTAGGAGTTGGACTCGATGATCCTTGTGGGTCCCTTACAACTCAAAATATTCTGTGATTTTCAGTTGAGAGTAGTAAGCTTTCAGAAAATGTTCTTCTTGATTTGGAGATATGTAATGGGTTTTACCCTGGCTGGATGCCAGGGACCTGAATGTTCCCTCAGTCCCGATAATAAAATGATACACAAAAGGTGGTTTAGAATAAGGCAGTTTAATATGAGCACAAATGAGGCAAAGTAAAAGGCTGTGCAGAAGCAAAGCAAAAGAACTAATCTCTACTTCCCCATCCACAGAACTGTCCACATCCGGGGAAGTAGGGCTCCCCCAGGTGTCAGGAAACAGTCATCAAGAACAAATGCCGCCCCGTTCTTGCTCCCTTCCTCAGCTTTTATATCTGAATTGACGTCATATGGTATGGAATATCCCTTTGTTCAGTCTGGGCCAGCTGGCCTGTTCGTGTGCCCTCCCAGAATCCCATCCTCAGTTAGGGGGAAGGGGCAGTGTGTCAAAACACTTGTGTGTTATCAACACCCTTCCAANTGTAGGTGATGGGAGGCTTGAATGGATGGAGCATGTTGCCCTCTGATTTAGAAAATAAAAGGAAACAAGATAATATTCCCCCAACAAAATGATGATTCAATCTGTTCATGGAATGTGAAAGTATTTCCATATTTTCACAAGCTGGAACCAAAGTGTGTGTCATACATTAGTGAAGAGGTTTCTCTTTAAATCCCCCCACGAGTTTGGGGGACGAGGGATTAGAAACCAGGGAAAATGGGGAGGACTAGTGCCAAGGTTTGAGAACCTACTAAGCTGAGCCCAGGCAGGTTTTGGCCCCAGAGATTGCCTGGGAGAGAGACGGGAGAGGCACCGAAAAAGGCTTCCTTATCAACTCTGAGAAAACCATGAAGTTGAGTACGGAGGCTGGCGTCTTTACTGCCTGCAAGGAGTCTTCCCATCTCGGAACTGCTCCTGAGAATGCTGGGATGGCGTGTGGAACACTGGGAGTTGTGGGCGAACTCACTGCCTTCTGACAAAGGTGAAATTAAGCCACCATAGAGAGTGGAACCTCAATTCTCTAGAAGTCTTAGTTTCCCAGGCTTTTGTCTTTGGGAATGATGGGAAGAGAGCTTTTAAATACTGTTCCACAGCTGCAGCCTTGACTCTTTACCTGGGTGGTGCTGTGAGAGCTGCTGCTTCTGGCAGACTGGTACAGCTGGATTGCTGCCTTGCCTTGGACTCCCTACTTTCCCTGCCTGTGCTGTTGTTTCCCTGTGTCTTCCTGCCTGGACCCAGCCTATTTCTCTGTGGAGGAGGGGAGGGGAGGTCTTTTCGAACCTGGATCCAGTTTCTGCTGGATTCTCTGTGAGTTCATCTCCCTGAGAAACACTTTGTTCTGAGAAGGGACAGCAGCCAATTCCTGACTCTTGCCTGGGGCTGCGGCTTGTGTTGTGGTGCCCCAGCATTTAGTTATCTGTGGGATATTATGTTTGTGTGGGTGGTTAGGGAATGGTTGGTGTGTTTTCCTGTTGTTTACCGGTGTCAATATAATTAATATACAATCATTAATTCCAATCTATATATGATTATATATATATATTTCTGTCAATAAAGTTGGTGTTCCTCTAATGGTTTCTCATTCATTCTTCCTTGATAACCCTAGTGTCCAAACCAGGACAGTATGCCAACAATACAGAATTTGAGGGGAGCATCAGATACACAAGCCTCTGACCTTCCTGGTTTTGATGGTCCCACTTGTGTTTGATGACTGTCCACTGACTGAGAAGACTCAATCATCATAAGCTGCTCATCCATTACAAATGGGCATTTCTGCATCTTTTATGTAAGGTCATCTCTTGTGGGGCTACTTCAGCACCCATGCACATGCCCTCTTGGTTGAACTCAGGATGTTTTGGATTAAGTGGGAATGCACTGTGTAAAATGTTTATCCAAATAAACAGTAGTCCAGTGTAGAATCTCAAGATGAGGTCTGACCAGCGCTGTNCAATCAGTCCTGCCCATGATTAATTCCTCATGTGCTTTGACCTGTGCCACTGTTGCTTTTCGCTTGTACTGCCGGCTGAGCGTCATCAGCCAGTAGTGATTGTTGGGCATTTATTTTCTCAGTGTCTCCACAGCAGCAAAGCTTGACCAAAGCTGTACATCAATGCATTTTCCAGGGAATGTGTCCCCTTCTCTCCTTCTGTGACTAGGTGTATTCTAAAAACTAATTTCCTTGCTATTAGCCTTGCTTAGCACTACAGAGATGAATACGAAGGTTTAAAAAGTTGAAAAATGTTTCAATGTTTATCCCAGATGTACCTGATCAGTAGTAACAGAGCAGACTTTTTAGTCTTATTTAAGGAAAGGTACTTTGTTCTTGGCTCATTGTATCACTGTTATGGGGAGAGTCCTATCGTAAAACTTTTCTCCTTTTTACTGGGACAGATAATAGGGTTCCTTTCTTATCTCCCCTTCCCTCCCCTGCAAGGCCTGTGGCTAGGGGAGGAGCTTTCTCATTTTTACTGGACAAACAATGTAGGATTCTTAGTCTTATCTTCCCTTCCCGGCAAGGCATGCAACTAGGGGAGGGGCCCGAGTGCTGGGGCAGGCTAAGTGATGGCCAATGGGAGGGTGTGATGACATGAAGACGCACCCACAAGGCATGTGATGCGGGAGGGGCCTGAGGCCCTATAAATATTGCTGCTGGGCCTCACAGAGAGGAGATTTTGGATCTTCTGGACAGAGGAAGCCTTGTTTTCTCCTCTGANGACAGAGGAATCCTTGTTTTCTCCTCTGATCTCCACTGCTGCCATATTTCCCAGGACTACGAGGACCTTGACTCTTCATCTCAGTACAGCCTCCCAGCTGCCAACCACGGGAGCTCCCTGAAGCCCCTTGGACATTTCAGAAAAGCATTGCTAACTGTTACTCCTCAGGTCTTCCTACCCTGAACCCTATTCCCCTGCCCCTGAAATCCCAGGGGTGCCCTGGTCTCCCTCAAACTTGGCTCCCCTTGTGTTTGTTTTTCTCCAGCTGTCTACAGTCGTCATTGTTCCATGGTTGTTGATATCGTTATTGTTCAAATATATATATATGTGTTATATTAAATTTTTTTCTTTCTCCCAGTAAAGTTCTTATTTCTCTCTATATATTATTCAAGTATTTCTAAATTCAATTCATACTCTATCTTAATTGACACCAGAACAATCACAGAATGACAGAATTGAGTCCATCAGCAGCAAGTTTGCAGATGATACCAAGCTGGGGGCAAATGTCGAACTGCCGGAGGGTAGGAGGGCCCTTCAGAGGGATCTTGACAGGCTGGAGGAATGGGCAGATTCCAACAGTATGAGATTTAACAACACTAAGTGCCGGTTTCTTCAACTTGGGCATAACAACGTCATGCAAGTAGTGAAGTGGAGAGGGACTTAGGTGTAATGATTGATAGGAATCTCAATATGAGCCAGCAGTGTGCCCAGGTGGCTAAGAAAGCCAATGGCATCCTGGCCTGTATCAGGAACAGTGTGGTCAGTCGGACTAGGGAAGTTATCCTTCCCCTGTACTCGGCACTGGTCAGACCACATCTTGAGTACTGTGTCTAATTCTGGGCTCTCCAGTTTAAGAAGGATGTTGAGCTGGTTGGGAGGGTCCAGAGAAGGGTGACAAGGGTTGTGAAAGGACCTGAGTACAAGCCCTATGGGGAGCAGCTACAGGAACTGGGGTTGTTCAGCCTGGAGAAGAGGAGGCTCAGGGGCAACCTGATTGCTGTTTACAACTACCTGAGGGTAGGTTGCCGCCAGGTGGGTGTGGATCACTTCTCTTGGGTTGACGACACCAGAACGAGAGGACATGGCCTTAAGCTACACCAGGGGAGGTTTAGACTGAATGTTAGGAAGCGGTTTTTCACTGAGAGAGTGATCGCTCATTGGAATGGTCTGCCCAGAGGGGTGGTGGAGTCACTGTCCCTGGAGGTGTTTAAGAGAAGACTGGATGAGGAGCTTAGTGACATGGTCTAGCTGTGGGGGTGTTGAGCTGGATGATCCTGTGGGTCCCTTCCGGCTCGGAGGGGCCCGTGAGCCTGTGAGGGAACTAAGTTTATGTTCACAGCCTTGGGGTATGGGTTCGGTCTTTATATGGGTGTTAGCTGGAGAGTTGGATTAGATGATCCTTGTGGGTCCCTTCCAACTTGTAGTATTCTGTGATTCTGTGAATTAACTAGGTAGAATGGGGAGTCCATTCTAATGCCTGATCACTCTTTCTGTAAAGAATTTTTTCCAATGTAGGTCCTCTTTCTTGCTCTCTTTTTTTTCTTTCATATGGTAAGAACATTTTAAATCCTTCACGTACAGATTTTTGTGAGCAACTCTTCTATAAATACTTATTCCTTCATCTACAAGCTTGGGTAGATTGAAGAATATATTTACAATACGTAGAACCTTCAAGTAATTTATTATGCTTAATAAATTCTTCTGTCAATTGATAATTTTATTTCTTAAAAACATGTGAAATACTACTATTACTCTACATTTGTCTAGATTAATTCTCCCATCCAATGGAAGGTGTTTTATCATTTTTTGCTAGTCAGAAATCTTTCCCTGACATGCACAGTGATCAGACCAGCTCATAATCTTTACCACATACATTAACTGTACTCAGGTTATTAGGTTCCCAGAAAAACAGAATTTCCAGGTCTTGGATATCTCTTTTAGGTCTTCACTAAATATTTCCTATTTGTAAACTTCCCTCTTTTCCAGATAACAGGCTCTCTATTATTTCTCTTTTTAATCTTATTAATACGATTATATTAGTAAAATTATTAGATAATTATTAGATTAGAATAATTAGATTCTTCACTCAGGTGTGATGTATCCACGCAGCTTGTTCTCAGATCTTAATTCCAGGATGGGAAGTCAGCAGCACCTGGAATGGACTGCTTCACCTGGGTTCCAAGGTCATGTTTGAAAAAGATCTGCTTTTGCAAAGATATTATACAATCGGCTGATGCTTCATTTGCCACCCCTGCCTGCATTTCTGCATGGATCGTACAAGGTCTCCCATACAGAGTTCCAAAAGAATTTAATCCTTCTTTAGTTTCTGGTTTGCTTTGAATTCTTAAAAGAGCCTGAGGCCAGTGCAGCCTAGCCTCTTGATCTAACTTTATAATATGTTGTTTCAGAAGGTGGTTCATTCTTTTTACCTGGTCACTGGCTTTTCATGGTAATTCTGCCATAACCACTGCCCACAGCAAGGTAAATGAAAATGTAAGCTTACCTTTGACCCATTTACCTGTTTTCTCTCTTATTCTTAGAACTTCTACCAATTTCTGATTTCCTTTTGAATAATTGGCACCTCATTTTTAGTTTTGGCACAAATTTGTAGTTTACTGTGTGGGATCAAAGACTGAATTTCCATGACACCTTCTCCTGCTGCCCTTTTTGCTTCTTGCTCTGCTTTTGGATTCCCAATTTCTTGCTCTGAGTTCCCTTTCTGATGCACTTTGCAATACATGATTGCTACTTTTGTTGGTAATTGGATTGCATTTAACAATTTGAGGATTGCCTCAGCATGTTTGCATGTCTTCCCTTGAGAGGAGAGAAGTCCTTTCCCTTTCCAGATCACTCCATGGGTATGCACAATTCCAAATGCATACTTGGAATTAGTCCAGGTGTTTATCTTCATCCCAGCAGCCAGATCCAACTCTTGGGTCAGAGCTATGTTCTCTGCCTTTTGAGCTGAGGTGTCGAAGGTTAGGGCTTTAGCCTCTATTACCTCGTCAACTGTGGTTACTGCAAAACCAGGCATACACTGTCCTCGTTTGATGAAGCTGCTTCCATCTGTGAGCCAAGTGTCATCTGCATCTTCCAACGGTGTTTCCTTCAAATCCGGATGGCTGGAACAAACAGATTCAATTGTCTCCACACAGTCATGGCTCACGAGCTCTCCTGCAGCTCCACTGAGGAAAGGAACTGGATTCACAGGATTAGTAACCACGATTTCTATGTCATTTTGTTTGACCAGGATGGCCTGGTACCTCAGAAATCTCTGTGGAGACACCCAGTGTCCCCCTTTGGCTTCCAGCACAGCTGACACATTGTGAGAAACCAGAACTGTGATCTTCTGGCCTAGAGTGAATTTTCGTGCCTCCTGTATGGTGAGCACGACAGCTGCTACAGCTTTCAGGTAGCTCAGCCACCCCTTTGCCACTTCATCAAGCTTTTGAGAGAAGTAGGCTACTGCCCTCTTGTCAGGTCCTAAGTGCTGGGCAAGGACCCCTAAAGCTATCCCCTCTTTCTCATAGG
>WEKX01022422.1:0-17368 GCA_013390025.1 Pitta sordida
GCTCCGGCACCGCCCCTCAGTGGAGCACATGAATTGCGCATGTGCGAGCCAGAAAATTTCGCAAATGGTGGAATCAAAACTGAGATAAATTCACATCGCAAATGTGCGAGGACGTGAAGGAGAAGTCGCGATATAGCGAGGATTTACTGTAGTTGGTGGGGAGTTGGACTAGATGATCCTGTGGGTCCCTTCCAACTCAGAATAACTTGTGAACCTGTGGACCTTTCCTATCTCACTTTCTTCTATCATAATTCCCGCTTCATGGGATAATAAAACTTCACTATTTGACCAAAGCTAACCCCTGTCTGGGATTTCTTTGCACTTTGAGATCTAGTAAATGAACGCCTCCAGCTTAGCTGGCTGGACCGTGACACAGTGCTAGTGCCCCACAAGCTCCTCATGTTTTCCTCTGGGGATGAAGAAATTTGCATTTTAGCAGACCCTGGTGGTTGTTAAAATCTTTGTGGCCAAGCCAGAAGTGCTGAACTTACGGCTAGTGTCCTAGTGAAATGATGGTTGTGATGTCCATAATCTTGATAGCTGGGCTGGCAAGGACTATCTGCCTAGCCACTTGACCAGATATTATCTCTGACAGTCCTAAAGAAGAAAAAGGGAAGAATTTGCAGTTCTAGTCCAGCAGTCTCACCACAGTGTTCTTGAAACTGGATGGAATCTGATTTATTTCACTACCTTCAACATATTGGTGAGTTCTTTTATGCACCCTGGAGTCTATGGCAGAATAGAAACACATGATTTTACTCCCCCTTCCTTCATTGCTCCTGTCTTCTGCTGTGTCCACCAACTAGAAAACACAGTGAGGCTGAACGATGTTCTCAGACTAAGTGCTGCATGTTCATTCATAGCAACACGGCCTCCAGAAAACAGGTTAAACAAAAATGGCCTGTTGGTATATGGCTTAACCTTACACTTAGTGTTTTCCCCATAACTTGCATAAGACAAAGATTTTAGATATGGAGTCTCTCTTGTAGCTCCTAACAAAGAGTTCTAAATCAAATATTTATAATTTTCTTGTGATGTAATAGATGATAAATCCTGTTTACTTAGTTAAGGCATGTAGTTGATATCGAAGACAATGAATACACAGGGCAAGTATGGTATACGTTTACCTGAGAGCTTTGCTAGCTTTAGCTGAAGGATAATGTAAATGTTCTCTCTTGGCTTAGTTACATTTTATGGTCATTTTACAGAAGTGTGAATGAAAACCCAGTGCAAAATTTAGATGTCTGCAGTGCAGCTGCCTGGATTTGAGGTGCTTGCCTTAATTCACTTTATAATCAGTGGAGCTAAAAAATGTCGTGTAAAACCTGTGTTATTCAAAACACTGTGTGTGAATTAAAATGTACAAACTCTCCTTTCTCTCCATTGATAGGAAAGTGGGGCTGGTTCTTTGATTCATCTGTATAAATAGACCATAGATTGATGAAGCTCAAAGGTGAAGAATCAATAGGAGAAACTGGTTCTGTTACTTTTTCTTCCATTTTTGAAATGCATTTATTTGGTCTCTAATGAGGTCCAATGTTCTTCAAAGTTCTAAAAAAAAGTAAGTTCTCAGCCATTCCCCAAGCTGGCTCAGCTTTGACAGTGGGACTCACAGACAAACTGTCTGATTTTACATGACCCAATTAGTTTTAATAACTTCCCATTCAGACAGTATTCTCACTTGCCAAAATAGAATTTTTCATAATCAGTAATCAGTCCTTACTGATTGTCAGCTTCAGTGAAAGCTGATAGGAAGATGTCCTTGGCATGTAACACAGGCCTAATACAAGATTGGACAGACTCACTGTATTTCATCCTATTTTTATCAACCTTCTCTAGCCACTTATATTCTTCTTTTGCCGGGTGCCTTTTATTCGGTTGTTGAAAACCTGTTAGAAGCAAGACATTTCAACATTTGAGAGATTCACAACTTTACCAACTCTTCTGTCTTCTGACAAGTCAGAAGAACTAAACAATACTAGAAACTGAGTCACTGCAAACCAGTACGAGTATTACTATTACTACCAGAAAGCTATCTTAATTAAAGAGCAGATCTCCCAAGACAAATAGTTTGGCAAGCAGTGGGAAGCAGAAATGTAAACATATAATTAAATATTTTTCTCTTCTTTAGTGTCTATTAGAGGTTTTTTTAGAATTGCTGATGAGGATTATATTTAGAAATAAATATCTAGCTGTAAACATCTGACTGTATTGAGGCAGTCATATAAGGCTTGGGCAATAATATATGTCCTAATTAGTCTCCTATAAGTTTGACTATTAATTGTGATGTGGGAAGCTGGACTGGTTTTCAAGTTCTATTCTTCAAAAATTGTGTTGCAAATGAATGAAAACACTGAAAGAAAACGGAAGAATTGCTATTGTCTAACCACAACAGTCCAGGCATTCTGCCATAAGAGCATTATTGAAGTTCTAATTCAATAATTAAATCCAGCTACAAATGTATTAGTTTAGCCAAGTCCTCTAGTTGGCAGAATGTCTGAAATTTCCTTTGATACATGCTGCTGTTCAGGCTGTTAACTTAATACATCATTAGATAGTTTACGAATTGCTTGTCTGTAAGTTAATATGGTCAATATCAACTTGTTAATTAGATTAGTTTGATTTGGTATTTTGTTGGGAATAGCTTGATCTTTCTATGAATTTATAATTTAATTTCATTACAGTTACATATACTATACTGTTTACAATGGTGGTGAATCCAATTTTCAGAAAACACTGTAAATGTCTTGTAGGCAAAGTATAAAAAAAAGGCCTTTTTCCACAGCTGCAGTGAGAGGATCAGTTTTTTCGTTTAGACAAGGAAAATTCATCTTAAGTCTGTCGCATGTAGAGTGCTGTGTGTTTACTGTGACTCTTCTGGCAGGTTTTACATGACTGCTGATGTGGTTTGTTGGGATTCTGGGCCATAGATGTCTTGTTTTACAGTTCTGGGTGCTCCAGGTAACCTAAACACATTTCAGACAGCTAAAGGCACGAAGACCTCAGAGCTCTTACGTAGACCTACACCTTTGCAGAGAGGTTCTACTAAACCCCACCTCTCTACCGGGCAACATCCATAATCTTCCATGGATGGTGTCAACTGGATCTACTAGTTCACATCCTAGGGGAAACTGGTTTGCTATCCCAATTTTTTTTTTTTAACTCCTTGACTCCTGTTGCTTTTCAGAAGACTCCAGGGAAGCTTGCAAACAGAGAAAGGAGGAAGGATTGGGGTGAACAGGGCATAGGCAATTTCTTCTCTCCTCCAGGTGTGTGCTGGATATCTCAGCATAGGGTTTTAGTCAGCCACTTCTTCCTCAACCCTGCTCCTGCTGTCTGCTACTTCCTTGAATGACAAAATTGCTTTGATCATGTTTTTCCATAGCCCCTTTGAACAGATGTCCCACAGGATAACTGAAGAATCAGGAATCCAAGGAGGGCTGTTGGAGTGAGACTTGAGGGCTCATCAGCTCTGGACACAGTTGAAAATACCCTTGTGTGGATCCCTTCAAAAGTAATTTATTATATCCTAGGCATACGTTCTCTGGCCTTCCTGCACTGGCAGATGCGGATGGCAATCTCCCTGGCCTTAAACAGACTGGCTCAACAGAGCCCTTTCTGCTCTGCCACCACCTAAATGGAAAGGACGAAGTCACCTTGTTTTGTCCAAAGCCTTATTACCTCCGCTAGCTCTAGTCTGGCTGTAGTACACCATACTTAATCGGAGGAAATGTTATCCTTAACAAAACCAGAGAAACCTATCTAGTCACTAAGAAAACCTACATGATTCCTTGCAGAATGGAGGCTGTCTTCTGAACCCCCAATCAGATGTGCTTTTTGCTTCCAGTCATCTGCCCCCCTGTTTCTGTTCAACAGCTGCAATGGTCTTATTCAGTGGAAAAATACAGGCACATTTAAAACAAAGCAAAACCCAGAACAAACACAAACAAATCAAATTAGAGAAATGTTTTAAAGCATTTCAATATCCACAAGAGGTTGTGAGATGGTTTCATGTTTAAAATGGCAATATTATTTC
The DNA here is from genome assembly GCA_013390025.1 of Pitta sordida. Classification (NCBI taxonomy): domain Eukaryota; kingdom Metazoa; phylum Chordata; class Aves; order Passeriformes; family Pittidae; genus Pitta; species Pitta sordida. Next base: position 4,037 of record WEKX01022422.1, read on the forward strand.
TGGCAATTGATCTAATTCTTTTGTTGATTTTTCCAATCTCTCAGGAAATTGGAATGAAAATATTTTACTGATGTTACTATCCCTGGGAAAAGCTTGTTAACATGGATCCAGGTTTATTCTAGAAACTCAAAATATTTGGTATGTGGATTTGTATTTTTCCTTCATCAAAGAGATTATGTGGGGCTAAGGTTTGTCCACATGGAAACAGCGAGAGATACTGACACAGTAATTATGTAAAACAAAAGTCGACCTTAAATATCTCTGTGCATGTATTTGCAAATATCTTTTTGTAAATGATAATACAGTCACACAAGTAAGTCATTACATTACAGTAGCTCACTCATAAGAAAGCAGAGTAGACACTCTAGGCACGTATATGCTGTAGAAATGTATCTTTCTCTCACACACACACTTCTATAGTGGCTCCGTGAGCAGGGGGATCAATGAAGTCTGATTTTGTATGGATTTGTGTCTTGAGGTTGAGACCTTCTGGACTTCGAAGTCTCTCATGAAGTGCTGCACTTTTTACCTCGATGAAGCATTAACTGCAGCCCCTATATGGCTGCCTATTTTCAGAATACTCTTAAGGACTCAAGTTTTTGAATTTCAATGCCTCTCAAATGTGCTTGAGGAGCTTAAGCATTCAAAGATTCACAGAGAGGTCTCAGACATTCAAACAGGCAGCACAGTGTTTTAAACACAGTTTCAATCACACACACACAGAATCACAGAATATTATGAGTTGGAAGGGACCCACAAGGATCATCTAGTCCAACTCACCATCTAGCACCCGTAAAGAGAAATGAGGCTAAAGCGTCCTCACACATATATGGAGAAGAAACATAAAATACGAATTAAAACAGAAATCATGAATTTAAACATATATAGAGAACTTAACAGCTTAAGGAAGAAGAGATAAATATGCAGATTAACTATCAATCTCACAGAGATCTTCCCTTGACTGAGAATTCAGCACCTAATTGCAATTTGTCTCTTTCAAAATCTCCTGCACAATCACTCTGATAAATATACGTAAAGCTTTTCACTAAAAAAAAATAAAAATTAAAAACAATCATGCATATGCCCATGTGCCTGGGAGTAATGGAACATGCATTTTGGTCACAGCTGTCATAAAAACTCTGATGTCACAGGTCCATTTATTCATTCATCCATTGTTTCTTCTTAAAATATTAATTAAAAGATATTGACTTCTCATTTTGAGATTTCTGTGTTTAGTTAAAAACCCAACAAACCGAACAAACTCCACTAAGGATCTTATTTGCTTTAGAGTTGAATTTTGGCCTGTAAGATAAAGATTAATAGCTCAGTGACAACATTGTTTTGGCAGAAAGGGCCAGACATGGGAGCTTTAAGAGTTAATTTCCCTGAGAGGTCATAAGGTCTCCTGTTTCCTAGTACATTCAAAGGACAAATCCAACTCAAGAGTTGAGTTAGGTTCATTAGCTCTGACAAATCAGCTACCACAGCCAATGCATTCTTCCTTGGGTTTGTATTAAAGGAAAAGTTTGCTACACACCAAACAATAGTTTTGGCTGTATTTACATTAGTGTTGCCCTTGTCATCATGGCTCGGTGATTTTTATAAACGGACAAGTCACTAACAGAAATGCAAAAATATTCTTTTAGGATTACAAACACACACCTGCACACCTGTCCTCTGAACAGTGCCATAATTCTGGTTCAAACAATAGCAGCAACAAACCCAGTGACTGCAGATGCTCCTGAGCTCTTTCATCTTTGAGTGCTGAAGAGTCAGTTTCAGGGATCATGTCCCAATTCCATAGATGATTTGCAGACGGGACACCAGCTGAGCAGCAATTTGAAGATGCCTCGAGTTTTGAAGCCTGGAAGAGGTGATGGGAGCAGAGGGGCAGGAAACTATTAGTGAAGTGTTGGGGGGAAGGGTCAGATGCTGAAGTGAGGCGGTCCACAGGCTGTCAAGAGAAAACTGGGGGTTGAATTAATAGGGGCAGCTTCAAACTTTCAAGCTTTGAGTCACACAAATCATGAAACTACTTGAAATATTTCACCTACTCATATATCTCCTTTATCTTTCACCTCTTCTTTCTTTGTAGTAGTTATTCTCCTATTCTGCTGCCTTTCAAGTCACACCCTGCACTGATCTTATGCTTGTTCATCTCCTATTCTCATTTCTGTATCTTTCTGTTGCTGAGAGTACATTACATTTTGCAGACCTTTCACATCTTGGAAATGCTGCAAGCAGTGCTTCTGAGCTTAAGTCACTGGATATTTGGTCTATGTAATTACATAGTGCTAAACCAACTGGAAATTTTTCTTTCAAAGAAAAAAATTACTTGAGAAGCTAAATCAATTATTTTTGGGTTTTTTAAGTATGTATTACCCACATACATGCCCCTGATGTATATAGAACTGATAATAAATTCATGCTATTTATATACATAGTAAGCTGGTAATATTCAACATTTAAAACGCAACTGAGGTTCCACTTTTTGGTCAGGTGTGATGCCTAAAAATGGAGGAAGGAAACTTCCAAACAATATTAATAGAGGTAAAAGAAAGTGCAAGTACTTTAACGAGGTTTCCAGATCCAGAAATGCACCAGTCCGCCTTATCAAATCACTTTTATAACTTTTGTCAATCCTAAAACCCTCAACAAATCCAACCACAGTTCCATCTCACCTTTGTGCCCTCCCCTGGAACTGCTGCTCTGGAGTTTTTCCAGGTTCTCTGGATTTCTATCTTGTCTTGCCTTCTATAATATCCTTGCAGGCAGCTGCTGGAAAAACAGTGTCCTTGTTATAATTTGTTTGTCTCAAAGATGGGTGTAGACCTCTTCTTCCAGGCTGACGACACCAGAACGAGAGGGCACGGCCTCAAGCTACGCCAGGGGAGGTTCAATCTTAACGTTAGGAAGCGGTTTTTCACAGAGAGAGTAATTGCATATTGGAATGGGCTGCCCAGGGAGGTGGTGGAGTCGCCATTCCTGGAGGTGTTTAAGAGAAGACTGGACGAGGAGCTTAGTGACACAGTCTAGCTGGGGGGTGTAGGGCTGGATGACCGGCTCGGAGTGGCCTGCTAGACTGTGAGGGATCTAGGTTGGTGTTACGCTCTGGGATGTGCTCTCGGTCTCTGTACGGGTGTTAGGTGGTGAGTTGGACTAGATGATCCTTGTGGGTCCCTTCCAACTCATAATATTCTGTGATTATGTGATTCTGTGAGTGCTAAAGACAGCTTCACAAATCATGGGAAAGGTCTAACAAGAAGGCCCACGTGAGAAATCATGCAGTCAAGGTAAAATTCCAGAAATATGTGGAAGAAACCTTAAGGCGTCAGGTAGAAGGGAGCTATGAACTCAAAAGTCTGAAGCAAGTTATTCAGTCAAAAAGTGGTTCTCTAGAAGCTCTGAGGTGTGAACAGGTTGGTTTTGTTTTGAAGTTGGCTGAAACGAAGCAGAAAAATGTGAGAGATGCTCAACTTCTGCAGTATATCTCCAGGCCACAGCATGGTGCCTGCCGCACTTGCGCTGTGGGGAAAGTGATGAGGGGCATACATGTCTCTTCTTAGGACTGGGAAATGTGCCTTGAGACTGCTGTGAGGCACTGAAGTGGCAGGATTATGCAAAGCCTTCCTCAGCCCTTCTCTTTTACAGGGTCATTGCATATGTTATGTTTAAAGCCAGAAATAAAAATCTGCCAGGCTTGGCTTCTCCATGTCAGGAGTCTGAGAGTTGGCAGGATCTCAGAGCATGACAGAGACAGTCTGTGATTCACGTGCATGGGGCCTGGAGTAACATTTGGCCAGCTAAAATCTGTAGGATACAATTCTCATGAGACCACAGGACAGGTCCCACAGAAAGGACCTCCTTTGATGTTCATCTGGATGTCTCACCAGGGAGGTGGGCAGTGCACAGCTCACCTCCTCCTGAGTGGGAGAAGTGGTGTTAAGGAGAAAAACCTGCCTGCCTGCTCTCTGAAGAGATGGGAAGTAGAAAATCAACTCAATTTCTGAAAGAGCATCAATGCCCATCCCTACTCCAGCAGCCCTGGGGAAGGGGAAGTGATGTTTGGCTGGTTCTACAGCGGAGGGTGTTGTTTTGGAAAAAAATTTGCCTTCTTTTAAATGTCTCCTGCCAGGTCAGGGAGAACAAATATTCAAAATGGACTGCTGCAAGCAGCTGGCTCAGGATTGCTGCTTGTCAATGACATGTGCCTCCTGAACCCCAGTACTCTTCAATCTATACCTGCACTACCTATCTTTGCGTCATGCAGGGAACGCCAAAGTGGCATCTATCAGCTATTTTGGCAGAGCCAATGACTCCTAATACTTTAAGTCCAAAATAAGAGTTTATTATGTTTTGTCAGGAAATGTCTGATTGAAAAGAAATATTTTTTTGTAATGATCTGCTTAAAAATTAATCCGAAACACATACAGGCATGAAACAGCTCGTATTGTTTTTGCTGCATTTCTTTTGATTGTACTACACCATGAAAGAAAAACAAACACATTCAAAAGAGCAGACACTCCCAGGCTCCACATCTGTAAAGTGCAGTAGAGTTGTTTAGGTCTCCAGACTCCATCCTGTATCTATTTAAACATAGATGTTTCTATATTTATATGTAGCCTCTTGCAAGTGAAGGAAAAATCCATGGTCCAGATTCCATGCTGGAAAATATATTCAAACTTAGATTTCTTTCTAGGAGCAGCAGAGAGACCGTCTCCTTGGTTTTGCATTATAACAGGCCACATTATAAGTGTTTAATCTAGAGAACTGAAGTCTCCAATGTCCGCACATGATCAGTGGATCAGATATTACTTTCTTGTTACTGCTGCTGTCTACAAGAGACAGGAAATGCAGTCATCCGGGAGCCAAACCTGTTGAGCATAGGGACCACATTCACTCAGAGCCCTACTCTCCCTTCACTGATTTTCATTGAAAGCAAGATGTTCTGAATACAACGCTTTGGGTGCAACACACTGGGGTTTGGGGTTTTTTTCCTTGCTTTATTTGTTTCTTTTCCCTGGTTTTGGGGTGGTTTTTTGGTTGCTGTTGGGTTTTGGGTTTGGTTTTTATTTAATGAGACTCTTTTGTCAAAGACTTGTTGACCAGATCCAGTGTTCCTCTATGTTCTGCATTCCTTTCCTTTGAGGAAAAAACCAAACTCATTCACCATGCTAAACCTTTAGTGACTTAACAAAAAAAGGCAATACAAAATTGAATTTTAAACAATTCCTACTACAACCCTCCCAAAACCTGGAAAGTTCCAAACAAGAAATAGAGAGGCCTAACTACTATCTACTCAATTTTCCTGACAATCGTTAGTCTAAATTATGTTATCTGGCAGCTGATAATTTTTAAAGACACTGCAGGGCATATTTATTTCTCTTTCAACACTGTTCACCAGTTACACTTACCTTGCTTAATTGAAAAACAACAAAAAAATTCTGAACACTGGAATAATTTTACCCTTTCTTAACATAATTAAATTACTTCTGGTTATACCACAGTCTGTCACATTAAGTCCCACTTAATTGAGTTGTCTTATTGCTGTTTGTATTGTAGCAGTGCCTAAAGACTCAGACAAAGAACATAGACCTTTTGTGAAGCCCATACACTAAAGATCCATTTTTATTTTGGGTATAGATATACTTCCCTTCATAATTACATCCTGAGCTGTGACAAAGTGGCTGCCAGGCAACACAGCTGTTAAAACTACATTACAGGGCAGTTGGAAAACACAAATCATGTGATATATAAATATAATAGAAATATATAGAATATATAATAGAAATGTTTGGGCCATGAGGTATCACATAGAACAGCCAGTGCTTGTCATATTGCTCATATCTGGTCATGCAGCACAGCCTTGGCTAAAGCATCTTTACGTCATAATTCCTCTTGTCCTTGCAAAAGGGTTGGTGCTGGTGTTGCCAATAGGAGGTCTCAGATCTCTCTGGAGTTCTGAGGTCTGCTACACACATTTTTGCCTAAGTTAGGGCTGTCGCTATCCTGTCCCCTTTCTGTCTTTTATGTCACCACAGGGCGCCATGCAATGGGCCATATCACTACGCTAAAATAAGTGAATATTTCTTACACTGAACCTTTTAGATCTGGCTAATGTAATGGACAATGAGTGTGGATACCACCAGGAAGGAGGTGATGGTAGAATGTGGCTGGAAAAAATCTAATCCCATGTTCACCTGATTCATGCTGTTCATCAGGTCATGCACACAGGATGCAGTTAAGCTGATTTAATGAGGTGGCTACTGAAAGGAGCAGTTGTGCTTTACCTCACTTCCAGGTTTCTGCTTTCCTCAGTCCTGCAGCTGTGTGGTCACAAGTTGGATCAATTCAGCTGTCTGGCCAATGGAAAATTCATTATTGTCTGAGGTGTTATTTTCCCACCAGATTGATCGGTTAATACAGTCTGATGGTTACCAGATCCCACATAAGGGCTGCAAAGGGAGTACACACCCATGGGTTGTAGGCAAGATCACTGTTTGGAAGCAGCCTGCTGTCAGATCAGTGCAGCCAAAAGGCAAGTCTGCTGCTGCATTCAGGTGACAGTCCAATGGCACACTGATTCTGAAAAGGCCATTCTCTGTCTCAGCACCTTGACACAAGTTGGACACATGTGCCATCTCTCTGCTATGGGTACCTCTCCCAGATGAGCTGGTTTAGGGAGCACATCAGTGATGAAAAAAACCTATTCTTCCCTCCCACACTCCCCGCGCCCGAGGCTAAACATGGTTAAACCAGGTAGTGGCCTGTAGGGTTGGAGGAGTACTAGGATCAATCCTGAAAACAAAGTGACATCTTTATTGGGACCAGGTAACAGCTTTCTGTAAAGTGGCTGTGAGATTGGCTTGACTATAGTATCATTTACTGACACATTTAGGCTTTGGTGAATTCAACCTGGATGAGCAGGTCAGCCTTATTTGTAGCTCTGAGGCGGGAGATGTATGCAAGGGAGCTCCACGTTGCAATCCAATCTCTGATCTAAATAGAAGAGAATAGAGCCTGACTGAGAGAAGGCAATGTCTGTAGCACTGAGTCAGAAAAGGCTGACTCCAGAAACTAAATAAAGACTCCACAACTCATAAAACTGAATTCTAGACAAGTCTTATACAAATAGTACAGGAATCGGTTTCTGGTACCGAGGGTTCTCTTCCAGCCTGAATGGCTGGAAGCAAGTCATTCACCTGGGACAAACTGCTTGGTTTCTCCAGTATCAGTGCAGGCAAGGAGGATGTAACACCTCTTTGAGTCGAGAATCACCTGTGAACGGAACAGTGAAGGTCTTCACAGTTGTAGCCATAAATAATCCCTTGGATTATCAGGCAAGTGGGAACTCCAGGAGACTTCCATCTCAGGCAGGCTGAGCGCTCGGGGGTCACACCAGGCTGCTTGGGATTTCCTTCAGCCTGGTCTTGACAGCCTCCAGGAAGAAGCCGGGGCCACCCAGCTCCTGAAGGAGTCCGAACAGCTCTCTGCTTGGCTCGGACCCGCCGCTTGTGAGCGGGCCAGCCACTTTCCCCCGTGTTCTCACCTTGGGTGCGGGATCTGTGCGAGGTGCGGGGCACCAGGGCCGGTGGGGGCACGGCCCGGGCGGCGGTCCCTGAGCGCAAAGGAGTTAACAGGACTTTCTGCCTCTTCCCGCCCGCACCTCCTCCACCCTCCTCATCACCTGCACTTTATCACCGCGGGAGCCGCGGGGCGGGAGTGGTGGAGGGCTGGCGGGGTTTTCCTGCGGCAGCGGGGCCGCGGCGTGCGGAGGAAGGTGTGCGAGCGGTGCGTGCGATTGAGCGCCTGCCCGCCCGTGTGGCTGCCTGTGGGTGGGAGCGGGGCTGGGGCGACGCGAGGGGANGCCGTGAGCAGGAGGCCGTGGGCTTTCGGCGCTAGCCTTCCGCGGGGGGCAGGCGGTGGGCAGAGACTGAACGAGGGAAGGAGGATGCCCGCCGGCGATGGGGCGGCACCTCGGCAGCCCCCGGGAGATGATGCCCGCGGGCGGCCCCGGGATCGACCCATCGCTGCCGGTGCTTGTAAAAAAATGAAATAGCAGGAAGGGTGAGCGCGCTTCCCTGTCCCGTCTCCGGATTCCTCGTGTGGCTCTTCCCTTCCCTCCTTTCCCCCTGACAGGAGGTATAGCGTAGCTTTGGCCGGACACCGGTGCACACACGTGTTACAGTGGCGAGCTCCAAGGTGCCCTGGAGTACGTACGTGAAGCTGGGAATGGACACGCCCGGTCCCAGCCTGGCGTGCCTCCAGAGCCCGAGGCCGTGGGGTCAGGTGGGCATCGCGGAGATCTCTAGCCAAATGTCACGTTCACCCATTTTTCAAAAGGCTGGTGGTGCAGTTTCACAGGTCAGGCAGTGCTCTCCCGTGAAGTACAGCCTGACATTGCCATGGCTGGGAACTGCAGTGGGAAGAGGCTGCTCACGGCTCTGAACTCTCACAGTTGTGACTGGAGCCATATCAGAGAGACGGCATTGCCACCAGGTCAATGGCAGTCGATCAGGTCAAACATTACTTGCAGACTAATACTGGATTGCAACCCACTGCCTGAGTAATGGAAATGAAGGGGTGTGTTTACCAGCAGGGGCTTGGGTTTGTCTATATGGGGAATCAGGTGAGCTGCTGTGTGGTTCTGGTACGCTGATAAATAAATATCTGTGCAGGTAGTTAGTGGGGGGAAGTCAGTATGGTGTGTATTTGTACCCCCATCAACTTTGCAGTACTTTGCCCAAGTAAATAAAAGCTTTCTCTGCATAGGGAAGTTGTGAAATATACGAGGGTGTGAATTTCAAGCCAAACTTCCTGGGTGAAAGCTTTGTTATAAGAACATATTCATGCAAGGAAAATTAATTTCTTTCCTCAAGCACATTCAACCCACACAATAAAGACTAATCTGTATGGAGATACCTAATGGCTTTTATTGCTCAAATAAATTACCAATCCACTAACAAATTGTCCTTATGAACACAGAGCTAAGTGGATTCAGTCAATTTTAAGTAGCCAAGACCTGCTCTGCCCTAAGACGATGTGTGTGACAGGTATCTTTCTTCCAACAAGGATGAGTCCTTTTCTGAATTGAGTGTAGTCTGTTCCACTTCAAAAGCATGCCACAAAAGAAGTGGTGTAAGGGTATAGTGAAGAGGAAAGAAACAGTGGAGAACTGCTGCTAGTAATAGTGTTCATTTGCAGGCAGGTCTGAAAGAGTTTCAGCAAGCTAAATTCATGACTCTTAAGGGAGACATCAAGCAGAGCAGCCTCGGCTTTACTCTCGTGGTTATTCCTCACCACTATTGAAAGCATTTGACAAGTGAGCGGTACAACAGTTACTGTGTAAATATTTGCAGTGGGTGAGGTGACACCCTGATGAGAAGCCTGGGTAGCACCTGGGTCAGGCAGCTCCTCAATTGTGCTTACTGAAGCCCCGGTCTCCTCTTGTTTCACACGGTCCCAACTGAGGCTCTGCCTGTCTTTGTTGATGTTCTGTATTATGGACCAGCAAACACAATATGACAGATTTAGTTGTGGTGCCACCTATGGCTTCACCTCGCAGTACCCTGTGGGTCATCTTGTAGAGCTTTTTTCAACTGTCTGTGCTGGAAGGAAGAAGATTCAAGGGAGGATTGTGAGTTTGGAGTCATCCCAGCCCCTCTTCTCCTAGGAAGAAATTCTTCACTGTGAGGGTGTTGAGGCATTGAAACAGGTTGCCCAGAGAAGCCCCATCCTTGGAATTGTTCAAGGCCAGGTTGGAGGGGCTCTGCACAACCTGATCTAGTGGAATATGTCTCTGCTGATGACAGGGGAGTTGGAGCTAGATGATCTTTAAGGTCCTTTCCAACCCATTCCATTCCATGGTCATGAATCAGTGGGCGATGCTGCATGGAGATGCTGTATGGCCTCAGCAGGACCTTCAGTCTTAGTCCAGTGGGGAGAACAGGAATGCTGTCCTCTGCCACATCTGTGTTTGCGGAGACTCTCCTGTGAGTGCCTAGTAGGTTGTTCTGAGGGGCAGCAGCGTTGTCAATTCACTTGCTCCCTTTGGAGACAAAGTGGATACCTGGAGTGTATAAAGGTGCTCTCCCACATGTGCAATTCTGCAGGGCATAGTTTGTTTCTGTTAGTGGTACCCTGTGTTGATTCCTGTCTGCTCTGTGCATGTGACTTTTCCCCTCAGAAACTGACTTTTAGGGACATGATACTTTTCATGTGTTTCTATGTGATATGAAGAATAACTTAAATCCTGAAAATGAAAGTATGCATTTGAGAGAGGATTCGGATATGTTAGAACAATAAGACACAGCATTTTTTATACTTTCCCTTTTAAATATGACTCTAAAAAGTCTTAAAATAAGGTTGGAAAAAAGTTGAGTAACACAAATATGAAAAATGTTTCCTTTTTCCCCACCTCAACAAAGCATTTCAAGTTAATCCAAAATTAATTTTCAGAGGGTTTTGTTTGGTTATGAAAAAAAACCTTAGTCTGATCTTCCTCTCCAGTGACTTTTCCTTTGTACTATTTTGCTTCTTCAAACACCAAGCTGGGAGTTATTTGTCCAGCTGGTTTCATCAGGAGTGTTGTTCACTTAGGTGAGCTGTTTTCAAGTAAATGCTGATCAGCTGAAATTCTGGCATGTTTAATTTCCTAGAAAAATATTATGATCCCTGAACAGGGGGTCTGCTTCTGATGCTGACTTGCTCAGGGACTGCCTGCAGTGCAGTTTGCTCCCACATCTATAAAGCACAGATAATCTACATGTGTGCATGCCTGGGGATTATGGATAATAAAATATAATGGAAGTGTTAAGGGTACTATAATTGTTTTAAAGATGTACTTCACTGCATGCTGTTCAAATACTTCCTGTGCTCCAGGGGGGAAGGAAAGCATTGGGTAGGAGAGGGTAGTATATATTAAAAGAATTGATTACATTTCACAAAGCAGTATGGGGCTGAATACTTTTTTTCAGTCTGTTTGAACCTCTCAGTCCTGGGCCCTCAGCATTAGACTATCTGAAAATTGTGACCAGAGATAGAGATAATTGTAACAAAATAAGATTTCCCTCTCAGTTCAGTGACCCTCAAAACTGTGGAGCAAGTACATGTTTTTTGCTTTCTGTGTTGGGATACATCCAATTCTAATACACATTAAGATCTTGGAGGTGGAAAAACAGCCTGTAGAAAAAACTGTAGTAGGCATCCTGCTTGGATGTTTCTGTGCTGTGTACCAATACATTCCAATGCTTCACTCATCTGGATAAAACTAACCTCCAGTTCCCTGGCCAGGGAAGCCCAGTGTTTTTGGTTTTTTAGAGATTCTGAACCTTGAACTGTACATTTGCCTTGTCCTTGATGGTGTTTTTCTCTTCAATTCGGTCTTAGGGCAGGCACAGCACAAATATCAAATATTGGACCGGTGATTAGAGTACATTTGCACAATGAGCTTGGAGCTATAGGTTTTACTCATCATCCTGTGCTTGGATGTTCTTTATTTCTGCTGGATAAAATGGCAGAAAAGGACCCAGTCAATTGTTGATGGCGTTGAGTGTGTGTCAGAGCTTGTGCAGAGGTAGAAGAGGGTCGTTGTAATGTCATTGTGCCCTGTGGGACTGTTCCGCTCTGCCATGTTCTTTCTCCAGAATCTTTGGAAAGACTCTTCTGTTTCCCAGTTTGCCTCCTTGAGTTATGTGTTATGTGTGTATGTAGTAAGCATGAGTACTTCTGTTTATGAGCTGACTTTGCTGCTCTTCCTGGTGCTTACTAAAGATATCTTCTTCTCTTCCCTTTTTTCTTCTAATTAGTGACAAAATACAGTTCCTGCCTCTGAAAGCACTGACAGCAAAGTTCTGCAGTGTAGCAGTCACTCCATCATGCCAAAAAGCCTTTTCACCACACTCATTTGTGCTCTTAATGGAGCTACTGCTGCTCCTGAAAGAGTTCAGAAGAGTTCAGAAGGAGGAGGAATTGCCTTGCACACTTGCAGATACGTGTATTTTTAATCACCGCTTATGCTTTCTAGGTTCATATTTCCACACAGATAAATACTGTTATATGTGAGCATCAGTATATTGCACTTTGTCACAGTAACAGGTCTGGAAATGCTTTTGGATGTCATGGTGTCAAACCCCATTAGTCTGATATTGTGAGAGACCATGCTGGTCTGTACAAACCTTCATCATTGGATGTGCCTTTTGGCTAGATGGAAGTTGAAGAGATACCATGACTGTTTTCTCTTCTGAGACTCTGTAATTACTTTGTGAAGTTCCTAGAGGTCTTTAGCCATGCACATCCCAGACTGTCTTCACCTTAGCTTTGTTTTGAGCAACTACTTTGCAATATGTTTATATCAGAATGTAAACTGACTGAGGGGTTACAGGTTGAAAATAAGACACAAGAGTTAGGATATGGCTGCTGAAATCCTTTGTGAGTTCAGGGTGAGAATGGGGGAGTTCAGGGAAGTGAAATGTTTTGAGCATACATAATCCTCATCAGGCACAGAAGGTTCCTGAGCTGAAAATATCTGAAGGGTTGGAGTGTATTAGAGATATCTATCATATATTCTGGCACTAGCAGTTGTCATGCTGCTGGAGATAACTCTTCTTTGGCAGAGGAAACAAAATCAAACTATATGCAATCTGTTTTAATTAAATGAAGTATCCAAGCCTCTCAACCTACACTTTGCTAAGCTTTTCTTCATCTTGTTAGAAGCTTTCAATTGCTTATGTCATTCAAGTAGGTATTCTCTAATCAATTAATTTGGCAATTGGGGAAACTATAGTGTTGATGAGGTTTTGCCCGGACATTAGAAATTGCCTGCTGGAAATACTCAGAAGTTCCAGTCCTTCTTTCCATGGCTATATTATAGTGGTGCTTGAAAGCTAGGTTTTGATTGAACCAAGCATATAGATCTGCCTGGTACACAGGCAATCTTCTCACAAATGACTGAGATTTATGGCAGTCCATATCTTTGTCAGCAACTTCTCATCTTTATAATGTCTGAGCAACCTTGTATTTCATGCTGTTGAGTTGCATTCTTTCCCAAATATTCCAGTTCTTGAAGTCATCTAATCTTCCTGTATGCTGTTCTGTTTACATTGGTTTTGGCAATATTTGCAATTTTGTGCCATCAAACGTATCTTATAAGTACATTTACAGACTTTTGACCAGTGTTGTTAATGAAAAGAGGGGAAAAAGTCAGGAGAACGGTTTCCCTGGTACCTATGTTTATATGTACTTGTCCTGGTTTGAGTGGGGTTTTTTCCTGGCAGCAGGGGGGGCTAACTAGAGGAGGTAACACCAGCCAGTTGCTGTCTGGGCCTCCGCCAC
>WEKX01022422.1:17510-64227 GCA_013390025.1 Pitta sordida
AAGAAGGAGGGGTGGGGGAAGAAGGTTGCCTTTAAAATGATGCTTCTCACATTAAGCTCCAATATTCTTAGAAATAAATAAATCCTTTATATTCCCCACTTGGACCTCGTCTTGTTTTGCCTGTGATAAACCTCTTTTTTTTCAGCTTTTTTTCCTTTTTTCTCTGGGAGAGGTTGTGGGTGAATCTCTGGCATCCAGCCATGGTCAAACCATGACAGTACTATAAAGACTTTAATTTTGACATTCTTCTGCATTAAAAAGATGCATTGTTGCTGTGTGTAGATGCTCCACTGACTGAAATCAGCACAAAAAAAGTGGTGGAATAGTTCAATGGATCGAAAATTTTACTGTCAAAAGTATTATCAAAGTTGGTTGATGGATACTAGTGACATTTTGATTCCAAGTCTGCCATAGAGGTTCTACTCAATAGCTTAATACCCCCATCACTTTGGAAGTTTTTTCCTATTATAATTAGGATTATTATGTATTCCTGCTAGATGTATTCAATTAAGATAATTGTCTTTCATGTATCACATATAGTGATAAAATTGTCAGGTCTGTGACTGATGACACATAAAATATTGAGCAACAAGTAAAACAGCTTTAGCAACAGTGACCATAGTGGCTGAAGGGGAATTTCAGTGTGTCTTTTGTTTATTTGCCTAATAATTCTCTTCATAGTCAGTGCTCAGTGAATTACTACATTCAGAATACTTCTTAATTAGCATGTGTTATGACATCTGAAAAATTATACCTGGGTTTGATTAACTACATTTGAATAAAATGGAGGGCAAATTCATGTTTCTGCCCTATGAAGTAACCTACTAAGTTTTGCAGAATGCAAAGTTATTTTTCTTCCTGAGGCTGGGGACTAATCTGATTACCAAGATGATGCTCACTGCCTGTGGTCTTACACTGGCACTGAGAGTGAAGCTGCTAATGCCTGGACTGACATCTCAGCTGCTTTCTAGCATCCCTGGGAAGGTCCAGATGCAGCACTAGCTGGTGACACTTCCAATGCATGGGAAATAGGTGCCATCATGTGGCTTGTGTCCATGGAAGCTGCATAAAATTGACATTGATCCCTTGACACATAAAAAACCCACCAACTTGCTTTAAAGCAGGGGAGAAGTTTTCTTTCCTTTCTCTGTTTTGGTCCAGAGCATATCCTGGTAAGTCTCTCTTTGATCCACAGTTGAGTATCAATAAACCATGGGACTGTAACCCCTTTCCCACACTCCAGACTGAGGTCAGGCTGAAAATACCTTGAGTTCATTTTGTCTGTGCTCAGTCTTTAAGTGCTTCTTGTCTGGTGTTGGTAGTAATGCCTTGGGTTAAGGACTCTGAAAGAAAATATTGATCAGTGCTGTATGTTTTTTGTAATTCTAGTTGTACAAGGATCTCGCTATTTTCACTTTTAGTTTTGCTTCTGTTTTGAATGGATGTGGTCTGCAGATCCTCAGATATGCTGCTGCTGTGTGTGGCCTGGAAACCTATTAAAGGAAACTATGTAGGAAATAAGATCAAGTCCACTGGAATTAAAGGGAATGTATTTCCATATTTGCAAAACTTCTGCTGATGTTACATCTTATTGAAAGTCTTGATTTAAATGTGAGCTGATTGTCCCCTTAGTTATATACTTAAGGGAAAATAAAATTTACTTTGTGGAATAGTATACTTTAATTTGCTTGGTTGCAAACCTGTGTTATTGGTTAATTCGCGCTAGATTTCCCAGCTGCCAGGATGAATGAACAACACTGTACTGTACAATTATGACAAACTCCATTAAGGTTTGTATTCAGCTGTTGTTACTTGTATGTCCCCAGTGATTTGAATTCCATTTACACCATGAGGAAATTGCAAAACAAGCTGTGCATTTTATGCTGATGAAAATGCTGGAAATAGACAGTGAGAGCTTTTCAAAAGGCAAAAGAGTTAAAAAAAGAAAGCAGAATATGCCATCTTTTCAACCTAACTCACAGAAACCATTGTAATAAAGCAGATTTGTGCTAATTATATAAGAATTGAAGTAATATTTCGCATATAGGAAAGGAAGGTCCTTGTTCTTTCTACTTATACTATGTAACTTTATACTTACACTATATGTATAACTTTATATTTATGTTACATAAGTTGCTTATTCAGTTCCAAATGAAGTGCTCCTGCCCACCCTTGGTTTATGCCCTCTCCCTGCGTGGGTGCTGGGTGTAGCACCCAGTGAATGAAGTGACTATGTTCAGTGCGCAGACTTTTGATCTGGCTCTTCTTAAGTACTTGAGACCTCAGATGGATCTCGCTGCATTTCTGTGCCTGATTGCTGGGCACGCAGATGCTGTAGGTCTGGTCATATAGTCAGCTTATTGGGGGGTCCATATTAATGCTTAAAAAAAGAGCCTTAATGTTGGTTGGAGCTCAGTATGGTGCTGTAGGGCTGAAAATAAAATGTGGTATCTTTTAACTCTGGACAGAGTGAGAGTGTCCTGTTCTACTGTAGTCTTTCAGGGCTGTCTTAGCTGGGCAACCCATACATTGTTCTGTTCCTGAGCACAAACTTCTAAATATATTTTTCATCAAATCAGGCTGCAGATCCCATTGGGTTCATATGAATGGATCTATTCCAGTGCAATATTTTAGTTTGCTTTTTAGTATCTGCTGCATAAACTTTATCCATGACACTTTTTGATTTAAATGTTTTTCCTTGTATCTGCGCTTTTGGCATGAGTTTAAAGATAAACAGGTAGTTGGGGCTCTAAGGTTAAAAACTATGGGAACAGGATCTGAATATTTTCAAATTCTACGTAGTAGCTATTCATAATTGTCACTATCTCTTTCATCTTAGATAACTTATGGCTTGAGTTAGTCTGACCTTGTAAAATGATCTTCTTATTGCCATTATGTATTAAGACAGGGTCAATTATTAATTTAATAAATTAAACCCTGTGGTATACAGTTTTCTCTGAGTATTTCCTTTTTCACAAGATATTTGCCTGGAGAGACACAGCAGGCTAACTGATTAAAAGTCAATATATCTTTTTATAGTGGAAAAAGAAAATATTCTGCTGATTGAAGGAGAAAAAACCCCTTCAATCTCTATAAATACCAATCCAGCTGTATTCATAGCATCAATAAAGATCTGAACCAAATTAACCCATTAAAACTTAAAATGCCAAATGATTTCTAGTTTTCGTTTTAAAAAAGATTGATTGTGAGGAATGCAACTTTCTTTTTTTCCCTCTTGTGGGTGAGGAGATGTCCTTTCTATCTTTGCTTCCTGAACCTCTTACTTCTTACCTCAGTCTGTGTAACTGAGACAGATGTGCTACATGAGTTACAACAGTAAGGAAAGAAATAGTTCAGAGCCTCTCCAGCAGTCTTGTTTAATCGTGGAGTGGGTTTTATATGTATATGTTTTATTGTGATCTACTAGTAGCTTCTTCTGTCGCTGTCTCTTCTGAGCCTCTCTGCAGGTCATACGTGTGTCAGCATCAGCAGTCTGTGGAACAACCAGTACCAAGAAAGGAGCAGAGGCTGCTTAAAATAACCACTGGCAGGAGAAATATATGTAAAACCATACTGTCTAGTTCATCGTGTAGTGTATGTAGTTTGTAGGTCAGTATTGAAGAGCAAGAAATACAGTTATACCCCCTCCATCCCGAGGAATGGGACATGCCAAAGGTATCGCGAAACACTAAACTTGCAAAGAAGTGCAGGTCGTTAATATGCATGCAGGTCATGCCCATTGCATTGTCCGCGGTGCGGACAATTTTCTGCTTCTCCCCTCGGGCTCTGTGAGCCGGGGGGAGCAAAGGGAACTGTTTCTGAGNGTGTCACAGGTCTCTAAACGCCGTGCCCGAGCCGCCGCCGCGCTGTGCCCGAGCCGCCATGAGGGTGGGGGGTGGAGGGGTCAGGTTGGTATGGGACCCTAACATCCACTGGTCCCGTGAGAGAGGGGCAGTGCTCCCGGATGGCCCCAGAGGGCGGGGGAACAGAAGCCCCCTCCCACCACACAGCTTGCCTCACTTTCGTAAGGCAGTTTCCCCATTCAGGGACAGGCACACAGTGCCACCATTGCAAGCCCCCTCCCCGCAGGATGGGGTGAGTCCCGCCCCACAGGCACTGTGGCACCGCCCCTCAGCAGAGCAGAGTCAACTGCGCACGTCTGGGGCGGCTCAACTCGCAGACGGCTGAATCATAATTGCGAAAAATTTGCTTCACAAATGGGCAGGGTTGTAATGGAGAAGTTGCGATGCAGTGGGGATTCACTATATTACATTTTGAGCTGAACATCCTCCTGCCACCCTCAAGGAAAAAACCCTCCAACAAACCAAACCCGAAACACCCAACTCCCCCCAAAACCCCTAAACCAAAAATCCCATAGATGAATGCACTTCAGTGATACGTCAATTGATTTTGAAACACAGAAAGAAGGGGATAAAAACAATGCACATGCATAGTTAGCTCTGAAAGTCACAAAGCTGTTGTTTGTTGGATGGCTGAAGGAGTGAGCTAGAAGTATCCCTTAGATCTTCTCTGGGTCTCAGCTCATGTACAATCCAGTGCTTTGTTGCAGTCTGTAATTTCTGCAGTGCCTGAAGCCTCTTGGCAGTGAAAGCAAATCTGAGGGTGTGGGCTGTGAGTATGTCCTGCAGGACAAACCAAACTGTGTGATGTTTGATAAGGAAGGCCAGACTCATGGGAAATGCAAGCCCTAAAAGAACAAGAGCAGATTCTAGTAGTTAGCTGCCAAAGAATAAAGGTAAGAACACAACCTGATTTAAGGAAAATCAGTTGGAGGACTCAAGGTATCTGAATCCTCAAATCAAACCTATCCCAAGCTTAAGTGTGTTTTGGATGGAGCAGGATAAACTGTAACATCTGTCAATGCTAGCACTGATATATGTGTGGGAATACTCTAGTATTCCTTGCATTTTGTTGTTGGAAAAACGTCATTTAAGAAACAAAATTTAATAAACCATTGGATTTAACAGTTATAAACAGTTCTGAAAACTTGAACAGAATTTAATTTCTGTTCACCAAGAAGGGCATAATCATGCCCAAAGCTGGAAGTTTGATACTTCAAAAACTTATACCACTCATACCATCTTAAAGTTATACTAGGTCAACTTGAATAGTGTTTGCAAATTATTAAAAGACCTTTTCTCTTTATTCCTCAGTATTTGCATGTATATAAGGGATTAGTAAAACTGCTCAGCCTCTTAGAGCACAGTAACTCATAAGTAGTGTCTTTGTAATTGACAACAATTGCTGCAACAAAATACATAAAATGTGAAAAAATAATTATGGTAGTTAAATGAATACCTCTCTATTCATATTTTTATTACTGTGTTGAAGGATGCAAAGAGGAACATTCCGCAGATATTTAATTTCTTGTTTTATCTCATTAAACAGACAGTCCCAAAACAAATGAGTTTCAGATTAGTTTTACCAAAGCTATTTATCTAATTATGGCTTTCACTGCACTTGAATGAATGGCTGCAAATCAATAGGTCTCTTAGGTTGCCAGGATATGCATTAATATTGGTGAGTCTCCAAGCTGAAATGCAGGCGTGATGTCTCTTGTTATTTCTGTTGAGATGCCTGTCCTCAGTTCATACATTGTATGCATAACAGAGAATTTTTCTGAAGGTCTGCTTCAAGAGTTTCATTTTTAAGTCGATAATTTGCAGTTCAGTGTGGCAATAAATATTTACATTATACTGGTAGAGATTTTAATAAAATAAAATAAAGCAAAGCAATTATTTCAGAGGAAGCTAGTGTAGATAAAAATGTTGTAGTGAGTTGAGATGGTGGTTCGTCTAACAGGTAACAGTTGCAGCTACAAGTATAAAGTTTCTTGTGCTCTCAAGAGAGTGTGTGGGCAAATGTGTAGTCTGCCCCCGGATTTTTTTTTTTCTGGTTTCAAATAGTTATGGGGAGCTGACTATTAAACAAGTCTGTGGGCTTGTATGAACCAGAGGCTTGTTAACATTAACCATTTCAGTTACAGCTTCTGATGTTGCAGAGGTACAAATCCAGTCTTTTAATGAGTCTGGGTAGTGTTTTGCCTTCAGACTCACCTTGGAACACAAATTTGCAAAGTTTATCTCTGGAGTTTGGTGATAATGACTTTACATGGGAATGAAAATAAAGTTTGGTTTTATTCTGTTGTTAATGAAAGCATTTATGTTTTTATCAGTTTGAATTGCATACCTTAAATTTCAGTCACCCTTCTGCTGCCCCTATGAGTCAGAGAATTTCAGTACTGCTGGCTTTTTATTAATTTTTATTGCTTTTTTTAAAGCAAGCAATCCTAATGTCTCTAGATGACTCCTTCCATGCTGTAATAATTTTTGTTACCTGATTTTGAACTCCCTAGTTCTGCAGTGTCCCTTTGAACCTGTGATGGCTTGTGCTGAATGTAATACTCTAGATGAGACTGCCCCACTGTTTTATATAAATAATGCAATTTCCTCTCTCTCTCCATCTTGTAGTTTTTTCATCCTAACAATTTGGTATCTTTTTTATATTCCTGGTGGCACTGATTAGTTCTTTACTGAAATGCCTTCACAGCCATTCAGGTTGCCTTCTTTAAATTGATAAATTAATCTAAAGCATATAAATTGTCAACATTTTTTTCCTTATATGGACGTGACTTAGCATTTGATGTGGATAAACATAATTTAATGTGGAGTTATTTACTTGTCTACCTTGACAAAACAAATGAACTTGTTTATGGTCTTCTGATTGTGACTGACCAAAATCATATAGGCAAAATTTGCTTACCTTGATGCTAACATCACAAATACGTTTCATTAAACAGCATTCAGTCTAGGATAAAATGTTGCAGCATCTTTGCATTTTCCTTTTCTTGGTGAAAACAACATATTTAATCCTGTTCTTGTCCTTCATTACTTGGCTATTCCTTGATCAACTTAAATGTTTTGTCTGCACATGAAAGACTGCTCTAGCTTCCTTGGAGGAGTTTTGTGTGTTAGAGTGAATCCATATTATCCTTGTTGAAGTTGGAGGTGCAACTGTAGAGTATTACTGTGTAGGTGGTCTCTGAACAGGCAAGAAAACCAGCTAATACAACGTCAGCCTTGACCTTGTTACAACACACTGTGTCAAAGGCTTTCCTACTCTTCTAAGGAATGTAAGAGTATTCATGACCAGAGAAGCTCTTGTTTGCTGGGTGAACAAGTATTTGCAAGATTCTTCACAGAACAGTAACCAACAACTTTTTCAAAGACTCTTGCAGAGCTCTGTTCAGAGATTATCTCTTGGCTCTGCTACTCTTACTATTTTCTTTAAAAACTCTAGTGGAGTAGATAATAAGTTGCTGGGAAGTAGCTGCTTGTCAAATACATCAAAGAAGAAAGAGAGAAAACGTGCACATTTTGGTGTTTTTTAAATAATTTATTTTTAATTTTTTGCTTCGGCAACTTTATGGCAAAACTGCTATCAGGAGCAAAACTCTCAAACAGGTAAACCACCAAAGAATTTTGGAAAGTGTTACATTGCAGGCAGCTTTCCTCTATTCTTGCAAAGCTTTTCATTAAAAACAGAGACAAAAAATGTTTCTGTAGTGAGCAGTCTTTTGCATTTAAGCAGAAAGTGTAGCTAAGAGAGCAACCCTGGTATTAAATAAAAGTTGTGGTCTTATGAAAAATGATGCAAACAACACTATTTGAGAATTCATTTGTTATGGCTTTAGAAAAGTGCCTACTTCAGTTGTTTATTAACATAAAGCATGTTCCAGGAAAATCTATGGCAGGATGGTGGGTGTGGATAAGGAAACATTACATTTGTCCATTCTGTAAATAAAAATGATTCCAAAGAAGCTGTCTAGAGAGAATAATTTCTTTTTATAACCCTAAGTTAAAAACTGTCCCCTGTCACTGGAGATCTAATGGTAAATTTTGTGAAACTTTCAGAATTGGCAGCCTGATTCTTTTATTAGAGTTAACCAAGAAAACAGACTAAGTCTTCATCCCTTGCTTTAGCAGTTCTTGGTGTTATCTGACTTTTAGAAACAAAGCTAAATGCTGAGAGTCTGTGAGTCATTTTCAGCCAGAGCCAACTTCAGTTTCAGTATGTGTATGCTTGCTTCTTTATACCATGACTTTTCCCCTCTTAAATTAGTCATTGTTATCTCTTGGCACAAGTAGAGAGGTTAAAAACATCAACAAGTATGAGGCATGCTAAAAACATGCAAACAAACCTCCTGTGTAATCTTCCAAACCCCACAGTGTTCCCATTCACATTCCTTTGCTGTTCATGAACCCATCTGATCTTTTGATCATATCCTGATGGAGGGAGCAGGGAAGCGAATTCCAAGGTTAGGTTTTACTGACCAGGAATAATATCCTAGAATCCATCTTCCACAATAGACATTGTCTACAATAGACACTGTGGCACTGCATAGAGAAAAACAGCGAATAGATTAGGTTAGATTAGCTAGCAGCAAAGAAATTAGGTAGATGTTAAAAAAACCTGTCTTAATATTTTTTGGAAGCTTAATTTTGCTACAGTTATTTTTAGCGCTTGAGAAATGATCGAACAGGTGATCAAACACTACCCCATAGGCTTAGGCTGGTTTGGATGAAGATGGTGAAGCCCTTGTGGTCTTTGGTAATGGGTCTACTGAGACAAGGACTGGTTCTCTAAAAAGCTGATGTGGGAAAGGATGGAGCAGTGAGCAAGGTGATTGGGGTGAGAATCAACTGGTTCTTGAAGAAGGTGTATCACAAAATGAAGTTTTCTTACAGGAAGTGATGATTTGCCATCAGTCTGCTCTAGTGCCAGAGTTTTTAACTGGTGGCTTGAGCTTCCTTGCTGGAGAACATACAGGCTTTTGAGATTGTCATGATGAAGGGGTTGGAAGAGTGTGAACAGGTACTACCTACTTTGATAGGGCATCCAGACTGTCTCAGGCTTATTTGGTGAATTGATTAGAACTGAGTGTCCCAGTAGACTGTTAGTATGTCACTGACATCTTGCTTTTTCTTGGTGTTCTTGGAAACAGAAGTATACCACCTCTGCTAGTCTCTGACAGATCAGTTGCTGTGGTGGGGAATAATGCCATAATTTAATCTTTTGGATAATTTTTCTTCCCTGATTTCTGTCTAAATTCTCTTAACAAATTAGTATTTTCCATGGGCATATTGCTTGAAACAACTTTCCCCATCTTTCCCATCTGCTGTTTTGCATAGGGTAGAAAACATTTGCTGACGTCAAATGATATTTATTAATGACTTTTAATTCTGAGGAGGCTGGTAACCAGGATTCGGTGGGCAAATGGAAGGAGGATAAGAGCATATTAAAGTGATTGATGTTACAAGCACTGGCGATGATGCAGAATATTAAAGAATAAGAAAGTTAATTCTCTTTGCCCCCTAGACCTGTAAAAGTGTCAGTCTTTACTGCTGTCCTTTTATTCTCATGGGACAAAGCACTACTTCAAGGATCTTGTGTTGAAGTTTCAATATGGTAAAGTAGAAGAAGGTGGCTCGGTTCTATATTGTTGCTTCATATGTGTGTGTGGTAGGGCAAGCAGGATGCAGCTTCAAGTAGCACATGGAATGCATAAACTGCTCCTTTAGCCTGGTAATCACAAGCTCCTCACAGTGTACTCTTTCCTAGCACTGGCTGCCAGGCCTGGCTTCCTCAGCTGGTGGAAATGTGACTCCCTAGAAAGGCACTGATGTGCGAGTCCTTTCCTCTGATTGTACTACGGCATCAGCAGACGGTTCTGATGGCTCCTTGAGGTTCCTTTGTTCAGGATATGCTCAGCTATACTTTGGCTGTGAGTAATGCAGAGGCTATTCTACTTTTCTTTTGTCTGCCCCAGTCCACACAAGTGATAAGCACGCTTATGCTCACGTTGTGTCCTGCTTCTCTCTTACATATTCCAATGAGCATTTCTTTAAAAATAGCTACAATGCTACTGCTGCTGTCTTAGGTGAGGGACCAGGTACTCTCCTGGGTTGTTATCTCAGATTCTGCAGGTGCAGGCTGTGAATACTGCCTCTTGTATATTTTGAAACAACCTTTAAAATGTTTGAAGTCAAAACACTTTTGTTTTGGAAAAAAGTTTATAGTAAGTTGAAGGGAAGGCTGCTTAATACTGTTTCTCTTGCCTGCAAGAACTACAGTTAAAGCCTTAGGATAACCTTCTGATACATATTTTTCTGGACCATGTCTGGTGGATGTCTAGTTCCATGGTGAGAGACACAACCCCCAAACAGTTCCTCTGGAGGAATAATTTTCCTTGCAGTACCTGAGGTAAGAGGTCTTGACGAAACCTTAGAGAATTCAACCTTTTTGTCAAGAAACACATCTTACACAGATATGTACCTACAAATTCATAATACAATTCACCACAGATCCCAGCACTGCTGGGAGTACGGACTTCTTTTTTCCACTGTACACATATTTTTCATGTTAATTTAGACTCTTAGCCTTTTTTCTTTTCTTTTACCTATGCCTTTGAATATGGGAATGAGATTGTCTAGGATATAGACACAATATGGTGGGACTTCTGTTTGGACTACAGTTCAAATAATGGTTGCAAATGCAATTAAATGTTAATTAATTTGTCTAATTTAATCAGATCCAAAAAATAGAAAAAATCTTCTAATCCTTTGACTCTTAAATTATGAGGGGGGGTTTTCTGTTTATGGAGTAGTATCTTGCTTGTAAAGGGGAAAAATATGCCTTTTAAATTGATGAAAGGATTCACAATGAATGTAAGAAATGAAACAAATGGATAGGAACTTTGTTTTAAATGCCAGGTCTAGTTTTGCTGGAGAGAAATTAATGACACTGTGGGGGACAAGAGATTGATATGGAACAAATTCAAGCAAGAATAAATTGTTAGTTTGTTTAGGCAGTTAGTTAGGTTACCTAAAATAATTTTTTCATATATGCTTTCTCCATGAAAGGGTTAGTGCAACACACTTTAATACATCTCTTTTCTGTGAATTTGAATTGGGTTATCATCTTAGAAGGTGTTAATCTTGCAATAGTATCTTGTCAAATTTGTGGCCTCTTGCCATCTGAACGCATTCTAAGAGGTACATGGATCACCTCTGAAGGCCCTGCTGTCTTGAAAATAAATTATAATTGCAGAGGACTCTACTAAGGACAAGTTCTATTCACTAAATTTTCAAAAATCTCGTTGGACCAAAGCCTTACATTTCAAAACTGGAGGGAAAAATGAGAGAATTCCCTGATGCCATCTGGAAAGTCTCAAGAGATAAATAATGTAATTTATATTATTTGGTTTTGATTTTATCATACTAAGTAAAATTTGTATCTGAAAGCTACTTGGCACTTGAGCAGTTTTATTGTATCAAAAAAAAATGCAGCACTCATCCATGTCTTGCATATGTATTTTCTGATTCTGTAACTTTTCAGTCTAGTGAAAGCTGTATGTATTTACCTAAAGGTGCTTTTAGTGGTTGGTCCTGTATGCTAGGTTCTTCTTCAGATTCTAATCCTGTTCTGTATCTAATGTTTCATGCACACTACTTCTCATGTTACTCTATGTGCTAAGCAGTTGGGATTGAGTTATAGGTGTGCAGTGGTTTCTGGTACACTGGCAGAGACTTGAACTGCCTAGTTTTTCAGGTCCCTCCTCATCTCAGAGATAGCAAACTTCCCTTTAGAGATTGAGTGCACCTGAATTTTCCTTTGTTCCTGCTTTAATGGCCAGATTAAAGGTTTGCAAGCACAAAAAAAGATGTTATCAGGGTTAGTGAAATCCTATTTTGCAGACAGTTTGAAGGTCATGGTATTATAGCTCCAAGCAATGCTGAGGCTCTGCTGAGAGCAGCTGAGGAGATCCTCGATCTGCAATTGCTTGTGTGATCCAAGGGGAAATTTTTTTCCTCCTTTGCATATTGGATACTTTTTAGCTCTCTATACAGTAGGCCTTGACTGCTTCATGAAACAAAAATAGTTAAGCTTTAGTAGTTTTTTCTACAAAAAGTAAATTACAGCTGTTCTTCTGGAAGTGGTTAAGAACTCCCACTCTCTAGTCCGTAGTAAGCTGGCACTGACTTGTGCCAAGAGCTACTGTTAGTGAAATTAATGTTGTTCCCAAGTGGTCACATAACTGAGTGCTGCCAATACAAACCACGGTGCTGCAGATTCTCAAACTGTTAAGGCTATATTGCAAACTTCTTTAACCAGAGCTTGCTCGCCCACCCTGGAGACTGCTCCTGCTGTCTGAAAACCTTGGAAGCAAGAAAAGCAGAAGTCAGCAGTTCTGCTCAAGATTTGTTACATTTTAAATGTCATGTAGGTATTTGAACTTACAGTGGGGATACTCTGAGAGCATGACAGAGGGCTCGTGTGCTTCTAGCCCTTAGCTAATAGCTGGTCTTCACAAGTTGGTCTCAAAGTTCTTAAAGAGAGTGGTCATGGTCATTCCCATTGCATGGGAAGGGGAATGACTTGCTGCAGGTTGGACCACACCATGTTCAGGAATAAAACTGATATACACTGAACAGTCTGGTGATTTTCTCAGTAGGTCAATTGGTCTCTGTGAAATTAGAAAATCAGTTCTTCAGAAACAAAGAGGAAATAATTTCAGGGCCTTGTAACAAAGGAATAACTGTGCTTTACTACTAGAATTAAGACCTGGGAAATTTCTGCATGACCTACCTTATGTGCAGGCAGTTGTAAATGTGGTGCTCTTTGGGAGCTGGGACATTAAGTAACCGGGATATTAAAAAACATCCCTTTGTGCACTTCTAAAGCAATTAACGAACTATTTGTATGCAGTCTATTAAAAAAGAAAGAAGGAAAAATTGCCAGAAATATATTTTTTCAAATAATAAACTAAACTGATGCAATTTACTGTGATGTATTTTCATGTCATAATTAAAGCACTGAATTTTAACTTTGTCTTTTTGTACTTGAAACAGTAAATATACTGTAGTTATTGAAAGCTATAAAACTGGTTCTTGAATTGCAAATTGCTTCTGAATGAATTAAGATTTTAATGGATTTCCTTGTTCAATAATATATGCACTTTATAATGACATTTTTAGCTATTCGTCAGCATTGTTCACAGCTGATTTGCTGAGTATTTTTTAATATTCATCTGGGTTCGTTCAAATAGCTGCAGCAATATTGGATAATTATGTTTTGTTCCGCTGCTTGTTAGAATTCCTGTGACAGAGGTGAGCATCCTTACAGCTGGGTTATGGGGGCAGTTCACAAGAAGGCTCCTGAACCTGTACTGGAGAAAATCAAGTGCCTAACCAATACCTAAACATGTGGGGTTTTCCCAACATCAGAGAGGGAACATTTGAATTTACATCTATGTGTTGGGTGATTAGTAGTGACAGCTGAGATGAATCACTTAATTGATTGTCTGCTTTAAAATTTTTATTATATTTAATCTTTGACAAATGTGGATTGCTGAAGGCCAAGTTTTGTCACCATTATCTGCAGTAATATTGACAGCTGAAATACATCAGGTCCTCAGCAATCAGGAGCTGGCATACTGGGTAATGTGATAGGGGTAGGCTTTGGTGGAAGGCTAGCATGAAACTATGTGATCTTAAGAGCCTTTGTTTAAACACAGGATGCAACTGGACAAGTGCTTCTGGTTGCCCTGAAACTCCACAGATTTTCTCTTCCATGCCTGATGCAGCTGACTGCTGGAGCAGAATTTAATTGTGTCTGGGATTGATGGAGCAGGAGAGAATAACAGATTGCTTTGGGTTCTAAGGGACCTTGCAGAGATTGATCCCTCTCCTGGTCTATGGAGGGCAAACTTCAAAGCCAGAGCAATTGTGCAGGATTTTGTCCGGTGAAGTTATGAAAACTGCAGGAAGAAGATTTTACAGCCTGAGCATTTATTCCTGTGTTTGACACAGATTTTCTTTTTACTAATGCATGGTTTTGAGTCAGGCTGCATGGCTTTCAGAGTGCGTTTGCCAAGTTGATGTGCCATGCTGCTTTTTATTTGTTGTTCTTTGGAAATGAGAAGGTATTTTGCTGGAAACACAAGAAATATGTCAACAGAGGTACTTTGAAAAGCTTTTAAGTATGCAGACAATCTGTGCTTTGCTACTCTTGATCTCTCTTTTAACTATTTTGTTGATGTCTTCATTTAGATTTAGCTGAAAAGAAATGGTA
Source organism: Pitta sordida (assembly GCA_013390025.1). Classification (NCBI taxonomy): domain Eukaryota; kingdom Metazoa; phylum Chordata; class Aves; order Passeriformes; family Pittidae; genus Pitta; species Pitta sordida. The sequence goes on from WEKX01022422.1 coordinate 31,665, forward strand.
ATCTGTCACTGGGAACATCTTTCTAATTATAGTGTGAAATATCCAGTGCAAATTCTTTTGAAAGCTCCAAATAATGTACTATTAAATTATAACTTTCATAATTAGAAATATTAATTGTTACCTAAAATTTTAATATTCATTAAGAAACCTGACTCATCTGCTCTTATGTGCTACCCTTCAGATCAAAACTAAACCACATGCTGGTGGTCAGGGACACAATTGTAGATTACAAGGATCATCTACTGTATTTATTAGGTGCTGAATTTTAAAGAGAAATAAGTACAGCAGTATTGCTGAATGTTTATGATGACAGTCTGTACAGTTCCTATTTTGTACTGAAAAAAAGGGAAAATAGTACTTTCCTGTGAAATGTCAGTGACAGCCAGGAAGAGTGAAATGGACTGTGAAGGTTTTAAGGTAGCATTAGGAAAGGTATGGCCGAAATGGCAAACTAGAGCAAAAATGCTGCAATAGAGTTCAGTTAATGAAGGAACATTAATAGACGATTAAGTGTACTGATTAAGTGCCCTCTGCATATTTTAATGTTATGTACAGCATGATAAAAAGCAGTAAAGTTCTGCTTATTTTTTTAATATTTAATGAACTCTCATTGCAAACATTTTATTAGCATATGAAATGAGAATGTACATTATCTCTTTTATAAGAAAGAGAATACAAAACTTATTTAAACTCTTTTTGTATACTGTAAACTGTGTCTGTAGCCCGTGCAGTCTACAGTTGATCTACGGAGTCAGATGAGATGGGATTCCTATTTTGGTTAAGCTGATGCATTTACCTGAACATGGAGCTGGAGGTGAAATTCCCTGTTAGTAACAACATTGAATTTTGTATTATCATTTTTTTGTGAGCATAGTTAATTTCTTTTTTATGTTGATAGAGCAGAGACACTGCTCTGTCAACATAAAAAGGATTTATTAAGCCTGCTTTATGCCATCATTCCTTGGATAGTTTTAATTCAGCACAAACAAGCTCTTCCCCTGAGCACAGCTGTCCGTTCCTGTCCCCCTCCACATCCCACTGCTTTTGTCTGTGCCCCTGATACTTGCCCTGCTGTATCGTGTTTGTGTGGCTCCCTGGTGACCTGGTGGAGGGAACTAATCTGGGTTAAAATGAGTCGTTATTTAATGAGCCAGTTCGCAGCAATCAGTCCTTCATTTTGGTGCAGGACATGGGTTCATGGACACACGTGGAAGCACAAAGGAGAAGAGCGGTGGGAATGGGAGGCTGAAGCAGGAGTTATAGAGAGGACATGACCTTCTTGTCAGCAGCCTCATTTTATGGTGCCTTAATCTGATTGTGGGAACTCATCATTAGTAGGAGGGTTGCCATTTCCTCTTTTTTAGTAACATAACATTTCTAACCTAAGCATTCCACTCTGCCAGTTTACTACTCCTCCCTTTCTCTCAGTTTGTGTAAGTGTCAGAATGCTACAGCTTTATTTGAGGCACAAGATGCAGAGAGAAGAGGGTTTGGCCCGTGTTCCTGAAGCTGGATTTATCCTGGGCTTTTCTCTATGGTAGCACCGAGGAAGACAGAGGAGAGAAACCAGTGAGCTCTGCCATATTGTCTTCTGTGATGTTCTTTTCTGTTCTTAACTTCTTTTGGATAAATAAAAGGGCATTGCAAATAAATTTTGCTCTTGAACACTAAATTGCTCTCCTTGCTAGGCTATTGAAACTTTGAAAGTGGCTGGTTTATGCCAGATTAACTAAACAAGATTTTTGTTTGGAGCATAAACCTGTTCAGCCATATTTAGTTTGCTAGGTACTGGAAAACAGAGAAATGTTTTTAAATGCATAGCTTTCCTGATGGTTATTGTCTCAGAAATAAGCTTTTAAACATAAAAAAGCACTACTTGTCTTTGTAAAGAACATCCATTTTCTTGTCACACACTCTTCTTTACTGGGAGAAGTAAAAATGAGCTATGAATTGTGGGTTTCCCCTTTATGAAATAACTTATTTTGTAAGTTGTTTTTATACAGAAAACAGATAAGAATACATTCTTTGGTTTTCCTTCATTAATGACCAGTTTAGGTTTCTCAAGAGAGCTTTGAAGGCTCATCTGGGAACCCTACATTGCAAGCTCTGCTGAACACACATTTATCTTTTTACAGATTTTTGACCTTGTTATGCTCCACCTAAGTATATGCAGTTTAAGATGATCAGGAGAAGATCTTTCTTTTATAAAGAAATTCTTTATAAAGTTTTATATTTAACCTGAAAAATTATTAGTGGAGAGAACTGTTCTGTTGATAGTTCTTCATTATGGGTTTCAAAGAGGAGCAGTGGGGGAAAGTTGTTACTGATATTATTTGGCAAAAAGTCAGGCATATTCTACGGTTTCATACGAATCATATCTGCTGGAAGTCAGCTAGCTTCCCAACTAACTCTGCTTGCTGTGCCTTAGCAACAAGAAAAAAATCTGTTGCCACGTGGAAACGGATTGGGATTCATGACAACACTCCCTATATCCAGCCACCCTCAAACAACGGTAGCATTTCATCTACTAAACACAGCACCCATGTCTTATTTCTGCTTAAAACGCCTATAATTTAAACTGTAGCAAGTGATGTCAAATACAAAATATTCAAAGGTGGCAAAATGATAAGTCATATTGTTCAGAAATTTTGTTCTCCCTTCCCCCACTCCTTGCCTGGCATGAGATGACTAAGCACTGAGAATAGATAAGTATTTACTCCTGAAGAAATTGCTGCTTTCTTGTGTTGCAGGTTGAGGAGGGTGTGGCAGGCAGGTACAGCCAGCCTTGTTTCAGGATTTGTGTTCAGATCAGGACTGGAGTAGAAATTCTCTAATTATTATAGCTGTTTGCTTTCAGCAACTCCAGAAAACCTTTTTGATGGAAAAACCCCACAGGGTTCTGTCAATTGTAACAATTGCAGTGGTTTCTCTTGCTGTTATGGTATTATCATTGTCATGGTTCATAATGAGAGAAAGAAATCTGGTTAGGACAAAAATAATTACCTTTTGATTTGTTCATGAAGTGTGAGAGAAGCCTGAGGGAAATTAAGTAAAAACCCCTGGTGGATTTTTTAAATTTTTCCTGAGCTGCTGTATTGTTAGAGCTGAGTGATCAGTAAAGAGAGAAAAGCAAAACCAGATGATTGTTTTTGAGAGTGAATTTAGATTCGGCTTTATTTTTGATCCTTTCCATACGCTCTCATGGTATGTGAGAAGTTTCTAGCATGAATACTTGGGAAAGTGGATTTTAGGCTTTGATGCTTAAATGCTTTTTGGATATGTGTCTGAATATATAATTTCCTTTGTGGTCACATTAGCCAATTTAGGATTCAGGTGTTGAGTAGTTGCAGAAATCCCCCTGTCAGGGAATAGAAATGATCTCATTACCAGGTAGTACACAGGTGCTACACCATGTGCATTTCAAAACGAGATGATTTTTTGTTCAGTATGTTTATATTTAGGGATTAACAACACTGAAGCATTTGCTTAATTTTAAGTGTACTAAGTAATCCAATTTGAAATGTACAAGTGCTATACTGAATTCTTTAGGGATACAGCGATTATTTCCTGAAATTCTGAGCAATTGTTTTCTTTGTATACATAACAAAAATATTTGTAGAACTGCTCAGCAGTGTAGAATTGATCATGGGTATGTTTGCAAATTAAGCTCTGATCAAAAGGCAAATACAGTATTGAAGAGTTTGTTGTAAACTGAAAACAGGTAAAGTTTGACTACACATTGCAAACTCCTAAGCATAGGATATCGTGCTCATATTTTGGAAACACAGTCAGTTAAGAACCTAGATGTACAGTCGGGTCTGCTATATCGCGGACCCGCGGTCTTAATCGGGTTCCGCAAAGCCCTACTTCTGCATTGAATGGCAGCTCATTAATGTGCCAATTTGCCCCACACTCTCAGACAGCTCCCTGGCGCTGTTTCGGCACTGTGGTGCTGTGTATTTGTTACCGCGGTGGCCGTGCCGGGTGGCTGGGGAAGTGGCGGAGCCACCGTGGGCGGGACGGGGCAAGCGCAGCGGTGGGGCAGCCGCTGCGGCCGAGATGGCGCAAGAGGAGCAACCGAGCTGCCGCAGTGGCTGTGAGGGTTGATTTGCATATTCGTGACTGCCTAACTGAATATTCATGCGTGCCAGGTCGTGCATGCGCAGTTGCAAAAAGGGGCCTCCTTCATTGCTAGAAATCATGCTGCTAATGTGAAGCCGCAATCATGGGGGGCACGAAGTGCAAGAGGGCCAACTGTATTTGAAAAATGGAGTGGAAGACTGAGCAATTTGCTGGGGAAGAAGAGCCATAATTCTACCTTTTCTCATTTCTTTTAGCTTTAATATACATCCCATGTAAAATATTGAGAAAAAGGAATAATCTTGATTAATGAAAAAAATTTTTCAGTTCCTTATTTTTGTCCAAGTTTTTTCTTGCTAACCACACATGAATATCAGAAGCTTTTAGAAGAAAGACAAAACATTTCCATTCCATATTTGAAATTATTATTTTCCTGAAATTTCTACAGCGTCTTTTCAATTGTTACAGTATGACTTCTAGTGTGGACAGGTTCCTGGCTGCTACCATGATACTAAATCTCAGCAGAACATGAACTTGAACTTGAATGTGGACTCCAAGGACTCGTGCTTTTTTTCTTTCTGAGTGTGATGGTGATTAAATTGCCAGCAGATGTGTGGAGGATTGCTGATGCTACTGTGACTGCAGTACTAGCAATGGCAGAAATATCAGCAGTTGTTGAAGCAGCTTGGGCTGGAGGCGAAGCACAAACAACTGGTAGGCAAGTCATTCTCTTGATTTGAGATGAGGCCAAAGCAAAATTCCAGGTCTAAAAACAAGGAAAAAATTCAAATGTATCTGAAAAATGTATTGCTAAAAACGTGTTCTATAGTACTGTTAGCCCTTGAATAGAACATTAACCAGAAGCTGCCATAGCAGAACCACTTGAATTCTCTCCTGAGTAAAGAACTAAGCATCTGCAACTTGTTCTTTCCAATGGAGACCAAAATGTGTTTCATTAATACACTTTGCTTGTCATGTAGTATGTTGTGTGGAGATTTTTTTCCCCAACCTTTCAAAAATCAGTTTGTGCTCACAAATCAAAATACATATTATCCTCAATATCTTTGCACGCTTAGAGTTAAATAATGTCAGAATTTCTCAACTTGTTTAAAAATAACTACCCAGTTGAAGCAATACTAATTTAAACTCATATAGAGCTTGTATAGTTGTATCAGTTTTTGAATTAGCCTCTGCTTTTGAAAATCTAGCTGAAGTTGTTTGATTCTTTGGCTGACAATTCCATGGTCAAATGGACTGTAAAGAAATATTTGCTTTGGGTTATTTTAATTACTGGTCACATTATTTTAATCCTCCCATTCTTTTCACACCATTGTTATACTCCCTGTGCTTACAGTAAACACCTTTAAAATTTTTCCCAATTCCAGACTAAATTATCCATGGCATATTGAGATTTGGATCCTAGCAGTCTTATTCCAAAACCTTCTCCTGGGCCTCTTGGTCCTAGCTGTCCTCAAGCTAGGATGATGCCATCTCTGTGTCACGTTCACAGTTCAGGTTCCTGAGCATCCAGCCCAAGGCACCAGCTCCCTGCCTTTTTCTTGCTGCATCCCCAGCAGCGAAGCTGAAGCCACCTGTGCACACCCGCTCATGCAATGGAACAGCCCTTCTGAAGGACACCAAGTGCTCTGGATCTCCTCCACATACAATTTCGTCTGAGAACCATACACGCTACCACATCCCCATCCTCTCCCTGATGTGGTTTGGCAAAGCTTCTCCTCAAGCTGGTGATGAGGCACAGGGGGATGCCAGGGTGGCTGTAGCTAGAAAGCAGTACTTGGCATGAGCAGTAATAACTGTTCCAATGTAGTTTTTTATGAGAGATGAGTTGTTTGCTTGATGACTAATTAATTTGCTTTAAAAGCCCATTTTGGCTCCTTCTTAGAGTTATTTGCAGATGCATTTTGAATCAGTGTGTGTGTCAAAATCATTTGTGAGGACCAAACTGTATTTACCAGATACCTTCAGGGAGAAGTGGTGCTTCCCCCACACAGCCATCCAAAGGTTGGGGTTTTCAAGGAAAGCCTGAACCCCTAATCTACTACTTCATCCTCTCTCTTGAAGGGTTCTGTCCAGTTTGCCCCTAACAGCCAAGGCAGAGTCTGCTGAAGAGAGGTGCCCTCAGTAGCTAAATGTTTATTGAGGAAAGTTTAAAAAAAACTAAAAAAGGAAAAGAAAAAGGTCTCTATCATAGTAGCTAGGACATCAACCCCTAAAATTCTATACCAATTTCAGCCTAACTGCAGTGAATGTTTCAATGTTATACAGGGTTCACTAGTATCAACAGTAGGGTTTTTTTCCATTCCAGAAAGCTACTTCTGTTTTATTTTCTCTTAACCAGTTACCATTTTCTTATGTTTTTAGATATTTTTTGTGTTTAGGTTCCTGTGTGGCAGGATAATGTGCTCTCATAGCTCTCCAGTGTTTCCATGCTTGCTCCAAGTTGATATGGGTTGAGGCTGCCACTGACAAACTGTTGTTCTGTTCTTCCTTCTCCCAGTTCAGAGATGTGAATTCCCTCTCCCCTGCACCAGGACTAGCACTCTGTGGTGTGAAGGATGAACTAGTGATTTGAGGATTCAGAAAACTATAGATTTTAATGAGTTAGGTAGAAGTTTAGGTGGGGAATTAAGGATTTTAGTGAGACAGTGAGAGGCGTGAAGTGGAGAGGGCTTACTGTTACACAGAATCACAGAATATTCTGAGTTGGAAGGGACCCACAAGGATCATCGAGTCCAACTCTTAACACTGTCTCCCTGGCGGGAATCAAACCCGGGTCTCCGAGTTTTTCAAACGTTTTTCCTGATGTGAAGAAATTATTACTTGGAGATGTTAGTTGGACTACTCAGATGATTGGATAAATTCTTTAGATTTCAATAGCTGAAAGACTAGATTACTGCTACTTCTACACCTCCCCCTCTCTCCCTTCCCCCCACCCCCGCTGTCAAAATCCAGAACAAAACTAAAGGTCTACAAAATTATCTTGCAGACCCTGTCCAGAAGAATTTCAAACCCCTATTTGGAAACACCTTCAAATAAGGTACTGGTCAAACTTCTTTTTAATTCCATTTCACCAAACAATGTATTTGGAATGATTTTGCTTTGGTTCCACCTTTTAATCATAGCTTTGAAGACACTTATGAATGTGACCTCCAGTTAAATCAAGTTAAGAATTGTGTGTGTGTGTCTTACAAATCATGTTCGACTATTACTGAGTTTGCAGACTGAATCTTTGCGAATTGCAATGTGTGCTTGCTTCCCAGTCATTTAAATGATTGCCACTGTTTAGCTTACTTTTTCAATATTTGAGAACTTTGTATGGTCTCAGGACTATTTTGTATGCCTTGAAGCATTCCTAAACATGGGAAACAAAGAAACAAACAGATGAAACCAGACAGTATTGTTTTCCTTTCAAGTTAGTTGTTTCTATTATTGATGTGTTTTGCTGGGATGAGGAAACATCACAACAGAAGTCCAAGGTAAATTCATCAGTAAGGAGTGATATACAGAGTCCAGATGGAATATGGTTTTATGGAAGTTCGAGTTGGGTCCTATTTTGATAGTCACATATGGAGCCTTGAGGTGTAAGGTAGAAAGCGGGCGTGGGAAAGTCAACAGTGTGTTCATTTTCAAAGGCCATATCCTCCTGACAATGCATGGATGAACTGATTTGTAGCTATCATGGGAAACCTCTAAGGGTTGTGAACAAAAATAAGACTATGATATGCTCTTTCAGCATGTATTAGGGTTGTATCAAATTATTTAGTTCAAATTCATATGAAATTATGTTTACAGTGACCCCTCACATATTCGCGGCTCGCATATCCGTGTATTCAATTAATCGCGGTTGGATTTTCAGTGAGTTATGAGACCGCACATGTGCGCAGAATGTCCTGGACCACGGATTTCGCGGCCAGGAAGCACCAAAGGGTGCTTCCCCCGCTTTAATGAGGTGCTACCGTACGAGCCACACTCCCAGGACTGCCCCTTCAGACCTTATTAGAGGAGGGTGCGTGGCTACAGGCAGGAAGTAGTTGAATATTTATGGGTTCGGTATCTTCATGGATTTCATAACTCGTGGAACCTGCCCAGACCTGACCCCCAGCGAATTTCGGGGGATCACTGTATTTTAAACTGTGTGATTTTGCAGTGGTTAATGTATTCTCTTTACTTTGCTAGAATAATGCGTTTTCGTTTGAACTTGTCTGTTGTTCAAGGGTAAATAAGACAGATAGTAAAACCACTGCTTTTCTAAGGTAGCAAATCTAAAAGCAGCCCAGTTTGTGGGGGCATCCGCAACCCATCATACAACTGGGCATGGCGGAAGTTGGGGTGCATTTCCTGTGAGACTTCGATGGCTTGCTTGTCACTTAGCTGGGGAGAAGGCACGGCTCAGAGGGAGGGAGTGGACAGTGGCAAGGCAATTTACTAAAAGAATAGATCCCTGTTTGTCACAGTTTTCAATTTCTCTTTTCATTCAGATTTATGGAGAAAGTTCTTCCTGTGCTGGGAGAGCTCTCAGGAATATTTTTACCCTACAAGCATCTGACCTGATTAAGGACAGGGTGTACCTTACTGGCATTTGCAGGTAACTCAAAATCATTTGTTTAAATCCATTTTTATGAGTTTTAATTGCATTTTTCTGTGCTCTGATTTGACAAGAGAGTAAATCTTGTGTGTGAAATTTTGTGTGTTACTAAGAATTGAAAATATTTTCTCTAAAAATATTCTTTAAAATCTCATGTATCTTAATATATTTTCTTATGTTACAGAGTCAGCTGTCAGAAAGCACAAGTGGCCTGATTTTATATCCATTAATTCAATTGCTTATGATTTCATATACCACAGTGTCAGTTATTTTGTTGAAAAGAAAGAGTATTAAATTCAGGACTGGTTTGGAGTTTTAAAAGAGATTAATTGGACTCCTAAGATTTAGTGAATGACACAATGATTTTGGCATGTATTTTAGGGCATACTTTTGTAATGAAGTGATCTTCCATTTGTGTTGCATTACAGCATAAATGTTTCCTCCTATTTGCAATTATGTATACCAAAATGCACAGCTGTATGTTATAGCACCATTCATTCATAATGGTATTTAAGAAAAATCTACAACTTTTTAAAAAGATTATTTAAATATATGTGTCTACCAATAATATAAAATATTAAGTATATCCTAGAACAGTACGAAAGGTCTTACACGTATTGTGTAACTGTATTGCTTATGCCTATGCTCAGAAAGGAAATAAAATCCTGAGGCTAAAAATCGGATTTTATTTAGTTCCTTTGCATATTTGGATGACTGTATGCAGCAAACATTGACAAATATATTATGTGTTATAAAGTGTGCAACATGAATTAGGTATGTAAGGGATCTTATTCGTCTAACATGAGTTTCCTCATTGTTGCTAGGGGTATTTCCTGAGACTTGCTAGAGTAATTCCTTCCCTTGAAATGAATAGGATTACAAAAATTAGCAGTTGAGACAAAGGATTTGCTCTCCAGGATGCAAAGCTTTAAAATAATGGTTTTAAAAATAGCTCTTTATCATAAAAGAACATTTGAACATTACTATAGTGTAAGAAGTGACATTTTGCTTATTTTCAGGAGAAGTTGTGTTGGATCAGAACTGGTAGACTGGCTTTTGGAGCAGTGCCCTTTTGTTAAGAACAGATCTACAGCAGCTGGAGTGTGGCAGCTTCTTCTGGATATGGGCATTATATTATCAGGTCAGTCTTGAAAGTACTTCTAGTGTTAGGAAGACTGTCTGTTTCTCCTGCATAGGACAAGACTTGTGTTTTTTATAGGAGAAAGGAAAGATAAAAGCACAGATTGATCCAGTTTTCCTGCCAGTTCTTTATTTTAGTATCTTTTTAGTAGGCTTGTCTCTGTGACCTTTCATTTAATAAATGACAAAGATGAATCCCTTCTTTCCAGCAACTTCCTTCCTTTTGCTTTTGCCAGTGTAGTTATCTATTACCAAGCTGTAGACAGACATGTGTGTCTTTCCACTAGCCAACAGCTGTTTCGTCACTGCAGATCATGGTATCACCAGATGACTTCTCTAGCTATTAGTGATTTTCCTTTCCTCTCTGTTTTCTTTAATTTTAGATTGCAATAGATTGAGAGAGGATCCAACTCCTTGAGATGATCACCACCTTGGTGGTGAGGCCAGGTTCTACCCTCCTGTCCCCACCTTACCCACCAAATGGAGTCATTTAGTCCAGCCAACATGGTTGCTGATAATTACATCAATGGTAACCAGCCTCTGGAAATCTAATGGTCTTCACTTTGAGGCTAGGACTACTTAGGTAGCTCAACTCAGATCACACCTCACCCTGGAGTCTGTGCTAGACCGCAACTACTTTCTTGTGAAATCAACAGGTGCATCATCTTACATGGGTCTAGTCTACAAATCAAGTAGCCCTGAATTGAAGGAGAAGCTAGGATAATGATGGGCTGCATGCCCATTATTGAACTTTGTTTACTAGTGCTTGACCATTAGTGAGAACAGTTTAGAAGCCAATTGAAATTGAGAGTCATAAATCAGATAAGAAGGTTTTTATCTGCTAATCACACAGAATCACAGAATCACAGAATACTACGAGTTGGAAGGGACCCACAAGGATCATCTAGTCCAACTCACCATCTAACACCCGTACAGAGACCAAACGCACACACCAGCGTGGTGAACATAAACCTAGTTCCCTCACAGGCTCACAGGCCACTCCGAGCCAGAAGGGACACACAGGACCATCCAGCTCAACACCCCCCAACTAGACCATGTCACTAAGCTCCTCGTCCAGTCTTCTCTTAAACACCTCCAGGGATGGCAACTCCACCACCTCCCTGGGCAGTCCATTCCAGTGAGTGATCACTCTCTCTGTGAAAAACCTCTTCCTAACATCCAGCCTAAACCTCCCCTGGCATAGTTTGAGGCCATGTCCTCTTGTTCTGGTGTTGTCAGCCTGAAAGAAGAGGTCCACACCCACCTGGCGGTAACCTCCCCTTCTTGAACTGACTCTCAAATTGATTAAATAGTCCGCTGTCTTAATGCTCGCATTTCTGGAGCTTGGAGATCTTCAGACTGAGGGTTTGGAGTTACCCTATTTGCATGTACTGAGTTAATATGAGAGGGCAGGATTGTTTCTATGCTGAGATTCTGATCCTTTTGACCCATTTTTTGGTGCAACTCAGCATTAAAGTCAAGTGCAATGCAGAATATGGTGGGAACACGGGTCATATGGTTAAGATTTAAAGAGTATCTGATGTTATTTTTTTCTAACAGTGGACAGACAACTCTATTTTCAAGACACTCAAGCTTTCTACCAGTTCTCAGCAGACGAATGTACCTACCTTTTCTGTGAATTTGAGAAAGAAGAAGAGTGGAAGAATGGAGTAAAGCTCCTACTTCAACTGCTGCCATTGTCTCCCCCTAGGATTGACATGTGTGATCTGTAAGTGTGCATGTACAGCTGTTTGTAGCTTTTGCTGACTATTTTATAAATGTCCAGCCATATAATGACACTGGTTACCCTCAAATCACCTTGCAAATGAACCAGCTTTAAAACCTTTAAAATCTTTAGAATTAACACCAGCAAGATGACTGACAACTTTTGTAGAATTGTGTTTTTCACCTGAGAAGGTTAGTCTGAGTACATAAATGAAGGAACTTGGGGGTATTGGCATATTGTAGTTCTTAGGCACTAGCTTGCTCCCTCTAGCTTGCTATATTACCTGAGTATATGATTTTTTTTTCTCCTCTTACATTTGGAGGTTTGACATGAATTTGGCAACATGCATGCTGTGGAACTGATTGACTAGCAGATCAGATGCCCTTGTGTCAGGATCAGCTTTCTAAAGGGTAAAGTAGATGAGTGAAAATGTATTAACTGCAGTCATTTGATTGTGGTTTTCTACTGCAGGTTTGCCAGAACTCCATAGTCTCACATTATTATTCCTTTTTCAGAATATGCCTTTTAAGGTTTTTGCTTCCTATATGTCTCCTCTTTCACCTGACTATTGGATGTTATCATACGCTCTGTGCTGATATTGCTGTGCTCTAATGTTGCCTATTTAGAGCAGCTAGAAATAAACTGCAGCTATTTGTGCCACAGGAAAAGGCCAAAATATACCAAAAAGACCTTAGTGAGATCTCTGGATGCTCATCACCCTTCATGCCTGATCAAACCTTCAGGAGTAGACCTGGATAGAAAAGATTGTTTAATTGTCCCTAGCATGATGAATCCTCAAACCCAGTATTAATACTATAAAGAACTATTACTCTGTCAGTACTAGGATTTATTCTCTTTAACGACAAACCCAAAACTTTCTTCTATAAGCACTTTTTTTCTTTACATATTAGCTTTGAAAAACATATTATCTCAAATGAATGTCAAATAAAATATTATAAAAGAGCACAAAGGTTGCAGTCTCTTTAAACTGTCTTTAGCCTTTCTCTGAAAGGCTCAGGACAGAAACTTCATTCTCATATTACTGACTGCTCTCACCAATGAGATATTGACAGTTTTAGAGTGGAGTTTCCCTTGAAAATGCCTTTATTTGGTCAGTTTGAGTGAGTGGAGACAAGTGACAAGGACCTTAATTAGGCTAGAGCAGAGAACTGTCTGTGATCTTCTAAGCAGATGATTCATATGGAAGAAAATCTTTGACTATTTTGCAAATAGAAATTATTGTCTTCCAGCCAAATCTGTTGCTAAAGTTTGACTGTCTCTTAAATATCAGGACAATTTCATCTTGATTTCAATGGGAATTGGGGTTTTTCTTATTATCACTGCAAATCAGGCTACATTTCATGGTTCATGACTCCTCGTACAAAGGCTTCAAATCAAAGAGAGAGGCCAGATAGGTCATATTGATGTGTTACGTGAAGGATGCTGGGTAAGAAAATATATTGAATACCTTTTGAGTTTACAGCCTGCTTTGCAGTTTTATCATTTCAGTACAACTGTCATTTCCAGTGGAGGATGATCCCTGTCACATGAATTGAGCAATTATTCATTAATGTACTATTCCAGCTTCTTCCTTCTCCCATTATTCAAATTTTAGCTGAAGCTGAATTCCTTTTGGGAATATTTTCACTGAAGAATTGTTTTGTGGAGGTTTTACCTGTCAGATTGTGAAGGTGCTTTTTAAAAAACTATATATTTAAGGAATTGAATTTTAAATAATGGTATAGTCTTGAGGGAGTGTGATATTAAAGGGAAGGAGGCTTTTCCAGGATCAAAATTCGTCATGCTTGATTCAAATAATACACTACTATAACACAGTCTGAAAGGGAATAGGTATGATGAGATGTTTGTTAAATTAATTGACCAGGTTAAATAAACCCATATGCTTCTTCTCCTGATGAAAGAAGACGACTCTAAAAACTCTTCCCTGCAGTGCGTGTTTGTCTTTTCTCAAATAGAGTCGGCCCATATTGCAGCTTCAGATCTTAGCGGCATGAATTTTTAGAGATGTAGGAGACCTGTTTGGCAACTGCGCATGCGTGACCTGCTGCTGCCACAGTGGCGGTGGCTCAGGCGGTGGAATGGGCGGCAGTGGGGGCACAGGCAGCAGCAGGGGCAGGGTGGGTGACAGTGGCAGGGGCGGCCACGGTGGCAGCACGGGCAGCGGTGCGGCCGCCATTCAGCGTGGAAGTCAGGCTACGCGGGTCCCAATTAAGACAGTGGGTGTGCGATATAGGAGACTGGGCTATATAAGTTGTTTCTCATACCATTAGAAGCACAGGATTTTTTGTAAATTTTTTTTCTGTCCTAGCTTTTCTCGTAATCCGTATTGATGGCATTCTGCATGTACATAGGGATAGAGAAATTCTTATCTTATTAATTAAATTCCCTGCTTTTGATGAAATGAGAAGCCGCTGCTTGCTTGTGCACCAGAAGGCAACACTGGATGTCTCCTGGTGGTCCCGGAGACCAGATGATATCTGTCTTCTCCAAACTGGTGGGCAGCACCCTTGCCTTGCCTTGCCTGGACTGCTGGGTGCATCAGTGGATCTCTGAAGTACCATGGTTCTGCTCTTCCAGAAGGAGTCTGTAGACTTGAGTGGGCAGTAGCAGCTCTGGGTACTTCCTTCAGCATCTGGTCTGGAAAGTCTGTTAAATAAACATGCTCAGATTTGAGTCGCTGTACAGATTTTGATGGATTTATACAGTTATACTCCCTCCATCGCGAGGAAAGGGACAGGCCAAATCTGTTGCAAAACACTAAACTCGCAAAGAACTGCAGGTCATTAATATGCATGCAGGCCACGCCCATTACTCCACCCCCCGGATCTCCGAAGTGCTGCGGACAATTCTTTGCTCCTTCCTGTAATCTGTCTCGGCACAGGCGAGCAAAGGGAACCGTTTCTGAGCGGCTGCTGTGACCGCAGCCCTAACCCCATGCCGCACCCCCCCCCAGCCCCCTGGCCTGGCCCGACCCTGGTACTCATGCCAACCCCGAGGGACCCGTGCCAGCCCGCACGTGCTCGCCCCGCCTTCGCCTCAGGGAAGGGGTATCCCTGAGCTCTGGTCGGCATTCTTGGAGCCTGGAAAAACCTTAACTTTGCAACACTGCAATATCCCATGCACTTATGGCGGGGGGGGAGGCGTTGGTATGAGAGTTTCTTTCCCTTTAACATCCACCAGTCCCGGCAGAGGCAGCGCTGCCCGGGCTTTGACTGGTCTTTGAGTAACAAGGAATGGCATGTCTTGTGGTGGCGCTGCACTGGGTCTCCACGGAGCACACAGGAGCGGACCAGGGCTCTAAACACCACTGTGAGCTGCAGTAAATCGCGCACGCTGGACCCCACTGCCGGCGCGCCCCAGACCCTGCCACCACGGGGCTGCCGCCCTCCCAGCACACAGTTTGCCTCACTTTCGTGGGGCAAGTTTCCCTGTTCAGGGACCAGGGGCACGGTGCTGCCATTGCGAGCTCCCTCCCCGCAGGGCGGGGTGAGTCCTGCCCCACAGGCACCATGGCACCGCCCCTCGGCAGAGCAGAGTCAAACTGCGCATGTGTCAGGCAGCTGAGCTCGCAGACCACTGAATCATAATTGCTAAAAATTTGCTTTGCAATAGGCGGGGTTATAATGGAGAAGTTGCAATGCAGCGGGGATTCACCGTATTTGTTTCTGGTTAGTTTTAGTAGTGTTACCAAATAACACTATAGTAAGCTCTACAATGAAAACGCTGTTCTGAAGACTGAGATATAGTTATGATTCCTGAATAAATGAGCCCTATTGCCTTTTGACCTTGGCAAATTCCCTACATTCAACATAGCATTGGTAGGAATCCACCACAGAAAACAAGTTGGGACATAGCAGACTTCAGCAGCTCACATTAATCTGAAGGCCAATGTTGTTGTGTGTATTCTACAGGACTGAGACACTGTAAATGTTGTCAAATGAGATGGAACTGATGCAGAGGCCTCTTGGGGTCATTAAACACCTGATGCTAATCACAGTCAATTCTGCTCAAGTAGAAGAGAAGTGAATATTGCAATAATCTGGGAACAAAAAATCTATATTGAAAGCTGTGCCATAGAATTCCTTACAACCTTGAGCAATCACCTAGGCTCTTACCCAATGCCTCCTGAATTCTTTTCCTGTTACTGCAATGGTATCAAGTGTTTAATCCTTTTGTGTATCCATTTCCTTCCTTGTAAATGGAGGTGTTTGTTATAACATCTAATTCCTATAACCACTGATAGACTCAATGAACACTTCAAGAATGCACTGGGTACCTGAAACTATTGAAATGTATCTCATGATACTTTTAAAATTATTTGAAGAGATGTTACTAGGGTGTTCTTCCTCTTATCTCATATTGCTTTTTATTTTCTTTTCAGAAGTTGCACTTCTGTGTCTTCTGTTCTGAAATAGTTTACATTTTATTAATTTCAGAGAAGTGATAATTCATAAAAGTAATTTGTTTTTAATGCAAAAGCAAATGTTTTTAATGCAAATGATGGCAGAATTACTGCCTTATGGAATTCCTTATGGAATTCTTGGAAAGTTTTTGATGAACATAAACAGCTCTCAGGTATTGCATGGAAAATGACTTGTCTTCACGCAAACCTAGGACAAACACCCCTACATATCTATCTGCCTAGCAGACTGAGCCCGCAGATCATTGAACTGTATAAGCATTAGGCTAGTTCGCCTGCGGGCTTTGATCTCCTCTTTGGTACCAGCCCTACTAGGTCCTAGCTGTCCAATTTTGAAAAAAATCAGGGTGATAACTGTTGCTTTTTTCCATTGGCTTGGGAATCATAATGCACTGTTCCTCTTTGATTCTGGCAAGTTGACTCTAATTTATAGTATATTAATGTTTTTGGAAGTATTAGGTGCTCATATGCAAATGAATACTGGGAGTGTTTTTAAATAGAAGATAAGCAATAAAGGCCCAAGGTGGAAATAGCTGTGCTACGTGCTGTTATGGGTTTATAAATTGCATCTGTGGCCGCGTCTCCTGAACTGTCTTCTGCCTTCAGTGTAGAAGAATCAGGTTGTGAGAGATCTGAAGAGATCAGATGTGTAGAGAAACATAGGCATCTAAAGAGGTCTGCTATTTTAATCTCATTACAAACTATAAAAAGAAATCCTGAATAATCTGTGTAAATGAAAATGCATTCATTTATTTCGTTTGGGCTGTTTGTAACGTCAATCACATTCTTCTTTGAATAAGAAAGCAGTTGTGAAAATAATTGTGATTTCTAATTGGATTTTCCATTTTGGTCTGAATATGCCTATCCCAAACTGAATGCATGTGTCATTCTGTGCTTTCTGACCTTAATTTTTTAATCACGCAATGAATTTTTGAGCATGGGATGTGAAAACTACAATATACCAGCTGCGTATTCCAGATGTGTTGCCAATTCTCTCCCTGAGGACATCAAGGCATATAAGCAATTCAATAATTTATTCGAAGACAGGAGCTTCTGATAATACCTGGGATTTATGTTTATTACAGCAGCTGCAGTTTTGTGTATCTGCTCAGCTTGCTGGCTTGCCACTGCTTCTTGAATACCATGAAAAGTAAGATCTCCAAGGGCATTTTCTTTTACTTCTTCCCATACTAATAACTGTAACATATTGGTATCTTTCTTCTGATTGTCAATAAAGCTTCTAAAAGGCTCACAGACATTTTAGTGACCGGAATTAGACCTGTTTTTAAGAAAATTAAAATCCTATCCTGTACTGTCCACAACAGCTTTTGTGTGGCTTATTGCATATGGGCCAAACTTGTGGGACTGTTTCTAGAAGGGTTCTTCCTGCACTGCCCCATTTCTGCAAAGACACATTAAGTCTCTCTGTCTCGTGAGTAACTGTCAAGACAGCCTAATAGTGTTCTGTCATTGCTCTAGTTTGATTGTTTATAGCTTCTTAAACATATTGTTTTCACTTTCAGTTACTTTTTCTAGGTATCAAACTTCACATGTCAGATAATTATTTTGATGTTTCATCTACGTGAACTTGCATGGATGCTGCTCCACATCTTAGCAAAGTTGGATTGTGAGCAGGTGGAAAACTCTACTTGTTGTTAGAGTATGTTTTTAGCAACGCAAAATATCCAGTCAAATAAGCAAATCTGATCTAGAGGGTTCTGCATTCTTCAGTTCTTCATCATACTTTTATAGCTGAAGAATTCTCTTACTGCTTTATGTTGGTCCGATCAAAAGAGTTCTTGACAGCAAGGGACAAAGGGTGTACTCTGTCATTACTGACACGATTAATTATTGTCATGTTGTAGTCATCATTTTGATGTGAAATCTCAAAGATCCTTTTATGTTAGTGCCTGTGGCTACATAGTTCCTTACTTTCCCGGAATCAAAAGATGTTGAAACAGAATGAAAGAAATAATAAAGTCTTATTTTTATTTTTTAAGGCCTGATCAGAAAATGGAAGATACGGCAGAAACCAACGCTGAAATTCTTGCTCGTCTCACTTCTGCGGTAAGGTCATTGCATCAAAGTTTGTACTGATCATGTTTGAAATATTGTCATGTTTTGGATCCCTTAAAATTAAAGACTTAGTGAAGAAATGTTTATATATGCAGACTATTTTTTTATTCTCTGAAAGGGGGAAGCTTTACTGAAGTCTTAGTGTGCAATTTCAAAGCTACTAAAATCAATCCAAACAAGGACTGCTGCAGCCTGCTGTCTTGTAATACATGCTATTCGGGTCCCAGGAGGTACCAATTTGGAGCATCATGGTGATTTTTAGGCCATGTGCTTTACATTCAGACCCTCCTCAACTGTATGTCAATGTGAAGACAATGATGGGATGGGAGACAAAATGAGAGATAGGGCTTCAGCAGCCCTGGTGTAGATTATCATAAATTTATGAGGAGACCCACCTGGGAAGCCTGAGTATCTGGCTTTTCAACAATGTTTAGCCTCAGTAAACTTCACCATAATAAAAATCAGCTCATTCTGTCTGTGCTAGGATTTGGTACATCTTGTTTTTTATCTTTTTGTAAGACCACAACTTGAAGATGAAGACAGCCAGTATCTCAGAAAGTAAATTACATTCACTCAATTTAATGAAACCTGTATGATTTCAGACTGCACTCTCAGCAAATTTGTAGGTGATGCAAAACTTGGAGGAATGGTTGGGTCACTGTGTCTGGAGGTATTTCAAAGGTGGGTAGATGTGGCATTTAGGGACTTGGGTTAGAGGTGGACTTGACAGTGCTAGGATAACAGTTGGACTCTATGATCTCACAGGTCTTCTTCGACCTAAATAATTCTATGATTCTATTGTTGTGCTGCCATTTAGAGTGACCTTGATGATGCAGCTTGTCTGGAGAGATGGGACAACAGGATTCATAGGATGAGCAACCAAGACCAATGCAATATCCTGCATCTGGGAGAATAACCTCATGCTTCTGTGCAGACTGGGCGCTGACTGAAAACAAGCTTTGCAGAAAAGGACTGGGTGTTTTGGTGGACAGCAGGTTGAGCCAGAAACATGCCCTTGTGGGCAAAGTGCCTCCTGGGCTTCATCAATAAGTGTGTTATCCTTAGGCTAAAGGAGGCGATTGTTACCCTCTACTCAGCACTGATGTGCCACGTGTGCAGTGTTAGGTCCAGTTCTGAACTCCAGGTACAAGAGATGGATGTACTGGAAGATGAACAGGGGAGTAGAATATGTGACTTACAAGGAGAGTCTGAGAGAACTGGAAGTGGAGCTTAGAGAATAGAAACATAAGGAAAAATCTTTAAAATGTGTATGAATACCTGATGGAAGGGAATAAAGAAGATGGAACTAGGCTCTTCTTAGTGACATCTTGTGACAGGACAAGAAGCAGTGGCACAAACTGAAATTAAAGAAATTCTACTTAAACAGAAAAGAAAAACCTTATTATGAGGATGGTCAAACAGTAGAACATGTTACAGGAGAGTGGCAGTGGAGTCTCCATCCTTGGATATGTTCAGAACTCAAATAGACACGGTCCTGAGCAAGTTGCTCTAGATGACACTGCTTTTGAGCAGAGGTTTGGATCAGATGATCTCTAGAAGTGCTTTCCTACCTCAACCATTCTGTGATTGCATGGTTCTGTGAACACCACACCTAAATCATGGTATCAGCAAAATGTGGAATTAGTTCTGTTTTGGGTATGTGACAGAGATGAAAGTGAAACGAATAGGGTGAAGTTGTTATGAAAAAGGCATGAGGATAAGAGTTATTTTAAGAAAAGTAAGTAAAGTACTATCTTAAAATATCATATCCCAAAGAGCAGCTTCATATCAATGTTTTGTCTGGCAAAACCAGAGCACAGTAGGATAGCTATAAGTGTTTCCACTGTAAAGCTTTTATCTTACCTTGATGGAATAGAATAGAATATCAGGATGTTAAAGCAGTGGATCTGCAAAATAGTTTTCTGGCACTTTAAGGCATCAGCCAATATCACTTTTATTTAGAGCCCGTCAAACTATCATAATTGAGATGTAAAATTGTGAACGAGACTCTTCTCATTTCTCAAAGACCTGCTATTTACAGACTTCTGTTGCAGGATTTTATTTCGAAATTCTGTAAGTATTGGCACTTCATCTCTACATCTGAAGACCTGTTTGGCACGTTGATATCTAGAGTACTGCATCACGAAAGGCTACTATGGACAGAAAAAAGAGAAGGGAAAAAAGTAAAGGTGGTATGCACTGTCTACTAGACGCACAACTATGCTTTCTATGATAAAATTACCAGATTCGTGAATAATAGAAGAACAGGAGTTGTGATTTGATTTTCAAAAATCTCTACCTCTGTTCTTTGAAGGCAAGATTCACCTTATAAATATAAGATTTACCTTATAAATATACCTTTTGTATTTAATCACACAGAAATATAGTTGGGTACCACTCTATATGCACATTTTTTCTCAGTCACAGTGCAAAATGAAAACAGATTAAGATGTGGTGACATGCCAACGACACACTTGAAATGTTATCTTCCAGGCTTTCATAATACTATTTGTGTAAATACTGTGTAATAAACTGAATGAGTTTTGACATCTGCAGTGCTACTCAAAATGGGATACTCTTTAAAGAGTGTAAGCTTTGTAGTGACAAGCTGCATGTATAAACTAACATTTTTTTTAAATTTAATATCTCAATATAGTAGGCATAGCTCTTGTTTGAATGTGTATTTTACGTTGTGTCTGCATTATTAGCTTCAGTGTGATGTACAACTTTCAATTTTGTCAAACAGACAGTAACTGAAGTCATATTGGGATGAAGTATAATAATGTGCAGCATGTGTGCAGTGAAGAATGAAAGTTGCACATAGATTTCTATTGGTGTAATGATGCATTGGAATTGTGTGTCCAGCAGAGATGCCAAGTGCATTTACACAAAAATAGGCAAAACCATATAGATTATGAAATCTAGAGAAACCAATCAAATCCAGAAAGATGCTCAGCAGGACTGCTTTTTTGAGGTTGGAGTGAATCCTATGAGAGGGAGCTCAGATTGTTAGGATGGAACCTGTTGATAAAGGAACTTTTGCTAATACTAGCACTAGAGAAACATATTTTTCTCCTGCTTTGACGGAAGGTTTTTCCTCAGGTTAAGTAATATACCAACCGCATTTCTAGCATACAGCAAATGATGAGATATTTTGCTTAACATAGACAAAATGTAGAAAACCAGCCTTTTTAATTGACTATAATTTTAACACTGTCTTTCAAACTTGAAAACTGCCACCTTGTAAGCAAAAGTAATACTGCAAATAGAACTGCAGGATGCCACAATGCTGCCTTTTCTTCTGAGAAGGTGGGATTTTCTTCACACTCATGGAGAGATTTGCATTTTTCAATTGTTTGATTGGGTTAAATGATATGTTTAAAATTGTTGCAGTTTGTAGTGTCTCCTAAGGCTAACCTTGGGTTAATGTATTTATTAAATGCTAAAAGATGAGACATTGGTGCACTGTTCTTATTATCAGTAACCTGTGAGGATAGACCAGAATCAAGGCATCAACATTGATACCCATTTTTGAGCTTAAGGAAGGGAAATGATCTGAGCAGTGTAGCCATGAAAATTCATGGTGATGTTATTCAGAAACAACCTGAGCTTCAATTGAAAATCCCTCTGTAACTCTGGGTAGCTTGTATGCATATGTATGCTAGTATATAATAGTTGCTGCAAGCAAGAACACAAGTTGTTTTTCCATAGAAAAAATGTTCATTCCCATTTGACTCACAGTTTTTAGCCATGATTAACATTTCTCCAGACATGGGAATGAGTCTACAGGAAGGAAAGAGGGAAGGGTAATACTGCCAGCTTGCACAATTGTACTGGAAACAGGATGACATTTAAGAAAATCATGACACTTCCTTCATGTTTTCCTGCTTGGAGTGGCAGAAACCTCTGCCTCTCTCAGTAGGGCAGCATCAAGGAGCAGAAAAGATCCCTGTGCCTTGCAAGGACAGCAAAAAAAAAATCTCCTTGGTCCTTTGCCACAAGAGAAGGAAGGATGCAAGCAGAGGAAGGATGTGGCCTCTGGTATGACTGTCTTCTGCCACATGTAGAGCATACTGCTGGGTTGTTGCTGAGTGTCTGACCAGTGAATGCTGGAGATACCATTGTACTCATATGCCCTGGTTGATTTTGCCTGTCTTTCTGCTTAGACCAATATAATAGTAACTATTCTTCTTTCATGTTTTCAAACTTTCCTTCAGTCATGAGAGCAGGATGTTGACACCTATTAGTTCTTGTATTACTTTGAGAATCCTTTGTGGGCTTTGTGCCTTATTCTAATCAAACCACATCTTGTCAATGATGTTTGAAACTTTACATGTTTTCAGAAACTGTGTATCAAAATTCCCACTGCAGAATAGCCTTGAGCTTTGCGTAGGTCAGTTAGACAAGGTGGCTAACCTAGTGTGCTCTACTGGAGACATGCCTGCTAGCATGGCAGGGCTGTGTCATCACAGGCCAGTGAGATAGCCTGTAAAACTGAAAATCAGATAGCTCTGGCTTCTGCATGTCCATCTTGATTGAAATTTTGGTCCTGAAGCACTTAGCCATGTTGTTAGGAGAGGTTGCTTGCTCCTGAAAGATCCAAAAAGTGAATATCAATTATGTATATACATGAACCTCAGACAAACTTTAGTATGGAGAACTTACTTATCCTGGAGTCACACATTAAATCCAGCATTACAATGTACTCATCAGAGGCAAACCAAATATATAACAAGGAAGGGGAGAAGCTTCAAATGTTTGCTTGTGAAACAAATATGTTCTGCAAACAAATTAGAGGTCAGGTTACTGAACTGCCCACTTCCTAAGGAACGTGTGGTATTTACATGAATTTTTTTTAAAAAGTTGTCACAGAATGCCCAGCCAAAAAAGAAATAGATATTCTAGAGAAACTGACTGTGGTTTCAAAACCAGATAGCTGCATAATTCCACATGCAGTTGACTGCTCCAAAGAATTGAGAGCTAGTCTTTTACAAGGGCTGCACTTCGTTTTGTTTGACTGTGCTAGGAACTATAACCATCCTTTCTTTTCCGGATATTTTAGGTACAGAGAGAATTGGCTGCTGTCATTGCCTTGAAAGCAAGAAAGTCAGGTGAGTTGGGCTGGACTTCAGAGGGGCTTTTTTAATGCTGCTCCCTTTTGTTGTTTATTAAAGTACTTGAATTGTCATTGTTGTCTTATTAACATGGGGAAGAAAAGAGAGCAATGGAGAATCTGTGTATATAGCACACTGCAATTACAGTCAAGCTTCTCCTCCTCTATCTCATCACATCTAATAACCTAGCTAATAAAATCAGTGTTTTGTGAAAAAATCACATGAATCTGAGCTTGGGTCTCTTTCTGGCCAAAATCACTGTTTTCTCTGGGCTTTCACTTTATGAAAGAAGCTGATGTCTTTATTTGAGTTGCATTTCAGACCAATAAGTCATTAAGTTTCCTATTATTTTCTTTTATGACTCAGTATCTCATGCTGTTATCTTTTCTTTATAACTGTGTTTTACCTGCCCATCCAGGTGTTTTTCTTTATGCTAAAGGACAACTTCCTGCACAATGGTGTTCTTTCCTTCTAAATGTCTGCATGGGTGTAGAGTCTAATCTGTGTGATCAAGGTGGTAGAAAAGAGGAAAGGTAAATGGGTAATTGAAAGTCTCTAACAGTAAAAGCATTTATAGCAAATGCTGCTGTTACAGTGCAGAGGCACTGAAATATTTGGTCATCTCAGCTCTGTCAGGGTTTGGTTGCAGATGCTTCAGAAGGCGATATCTGCATTGTGCTGAAGTGAAAGAAAGAGTGCTGTGTATTCTGGATGCCACACAATAACTAAAAAACCCCTACTTGAACAGACTTGACTCTATACAGGATTATCTCTCTCTCATGTCTTCATGTGTCTTCAGTTAATCTGCACTAAGTTGAATGTACTTCTAGAGTAAAACAGAGGTGGAGTTGCCTTAAATTTTTGGCCAATTCCCAAAACCATTGAGGTCTTTGGGAGCATTTTCTCTGAACATCTCTTTTGATCTTCAGTGATATTTCTAGAAACCAAGATCATGGGTTATGCACTACTTGAGCTAATACTGCATCATGATGTCTCTATCTGGTGGCTTACAAGTGCAGCACAAAATTTATTACACACAACACACGCACAACAGAAAACATGATATTTCAAACCAGAAGCATCAAGAAGATGTGGCTGATGCATCTGCAAATATTTTCTTGTGAATGTATAAGTATTACAAAAATATTTGGGACACAGTAGCTTTGCCTCTTAAATTGCTGTAGTTGTTTATGATGTTAACAACCCTCTGTTACTTGCCCTTACCTGTTATCACCCCAGTCCCACCTGAGTTACCATGACTGAACATAGAAATCCTTCTGCCCTGATTCAGTGCAGAGAAAAACAGACTATGTTAAAGAAGGGCTCAAGGTAATATTTTCTTTTCTTGTCAAATGGGCTAAGAGTATGGTGCCATGTACTTTTCACTTACTGCTTATACCGGTTTAAGAAATCTCCCTGTTTCTCAAGCAATTGTGTCAGCAAATGTTATTACAGCTACTAGCAATAACTAAACCTCTTTTACCCCAAAGAGTTGGTTTTAACCTGAATTAGCCCCTCATTTCCTTTTTTGGTGAATTGCTACATAAATGGTTATTATAGTAGAAAATGGGCTGGGGATTGAATTAGGAATGAGGTGAAGGAGATGAAAATGGGAAAGGAGACTCTCTTGGAGTCTCCTTTATACTAGTGTAATTACAACCCACATTGAGCAGGTAAAAGTATTTTAATTAAAAATCATGACCTTAAATAAACAGAGCTCCTTATAGAGCTTTGCAATGCTGTCCAGCCTTTCCTAATACATTAATATAAACACTTAAAAATCTGATTAGATCTGAATAAAAGATACCTCTTTAGACAGTTTAACTAGTGCATGCTTGTTGTTGAAATTTGCATTTCTTTATACCTCATCTTGGATGACTGTAACAAAAGGGTACATGATCAGGCATAACTGTAAGGTCTAATTTAATGCCTTTAGTACAGTAGGTGCAGAGTAAATTCGGTTGTTGATTATGCTTTTTAAAAATTTTATTGCTGATAGTTAAATTCACAGTATAGCAGCTACTGTTAGCAATCAAGCTGTGGTATGCTGTGCCTGGTGAAGGGAAGCATATTTCAGAGAAAGTGCTTCTGGAGCTGAAAGCCACAGTACCTTTCGAAAATATTGTTTCTCTAACCCTCTCCAAGACTCCATATAATTCCAGGAAATAAGTCCCCAAAGATCAGACAAAGAGTTTGTTTTGGATGAAAAGAATGGAATAGAGCTAGTGGGCCAACTGCCCACTGGATAGGTTCCTGGCTGGTGTGAACAGTGTGGGTGTTTGGCTGATCCACCCTGGGATTCATGAGTGGGGAGGGCAGGCGACAGGCATGGTCCTAACCTGCTGGCTGGAACCTACTTTGGGTGGATAATCAGTTCATTAACCTGGAGCTTTGTTAGAGACCAGCAGCCCCAAACTCAAAGCTGTTGTGCAGAAACTCCTATACTCTTTTTGATAGCTTGAGAAGAATTATTTTTGCTCAATGCAGGGACTATGTAATTTTTTCCTGAACTACTTTAATTTCTGGATATTGTGCTAGAAAAACTGGCTGATTAAAGCTTTCGTATTACATTGCATGGAAATTGCTATCTATATGTGCATACAAACACCACAGCTCCCGCTGCAAAAAGTGAAGAGGTTCCAAGTAGGAAGATTTGCTGTGCCTGGGGTGGGGTGGTAATATTGCTTCTGGTTACCCGAGCAAAACTGTTTTAACGAAGCTTGGGTTTGCTACAGAGTGTATGAGAGGTAGTACTGTAATTACAACAGTGTTTCAGAGATTTCGACCCTGTATCTACTGACAAAAATATTCGAAAACCAAGGTTTTCAACCTGAGCCTGCAGCAGGGTAGGGCAGAGTATCAAATTCTTGCTAGTACAGAATCTGACTTGATGGAGAAAGTGACCGCAAAATAAAAAAAAAAAAACAGTAGGGTGTGGGGTAGAATGCCTTTTCCCAAGAGGTGCTCTTCTGGTTTTACCGTGGGGAAGAAGAATAGGAGAAACTCATAAAGCTGACAGATGCTGAAGGAAAAACTAGGAAGCTGAAAAATTAAAAACTTATGTGCTGTGGAAAAAAGTTCACTTTTCATATTCCAGATATGTACTGCAAGTATACCACTTTGATAGAAAGACGTACACTGACAGAGAGATACAGAGACATACACTGACTCCCTGATGCAGAGGGAGCTTAGCTTTTTTAACTTCTTTATAAGTAATATTAAAACAGGGTAAAACAAATGTCTGTAATTCAGCTTTGATGGACCTTAGTAACACTGTTGAGTTGAAAACACATTTATATTTCATTATAAAGGTCTTATGATAAAGGTGACCTCAGAGGGGGGCACTTGTCTATGGCTTATAGAAGTGCATTGAAATTGTTCTTTATTAACCTTACAAATTAAATGCTGTCATCTGTGGTTTGGTAAAAGGTCTTGAAGAAGCAAGTAACTGGAGTAAAAGGGTACTTCGTCTTTAGTTGCAGGCATTTGGAATTAAATTGTTGTGTTTATTTATACCTTGCTGGCTTCTGATGGCTTCCGCAAGCTTGTCTAAAGGTTTCCAGGGGTTGGCATTTATCTCGATTTCTCATCATTGCTCATGACATATTTCTTATGTGTTAGAGACGGTAGCTGAAACAATGACAAAAAGCAGCAAATAGCCTAAGGCTGGAGGCTTTAGCCAGTGGTATAGCTACATGGGTACACCTGAATTGATCAAAACCTGTCAGGTAGATGCTTTGTACTGGTGTTAATATCGTCCACAAACAAGATGCCAAGCATTTCTATGCATGAACCTAGCTGCATCCCAAGGTATCACCCAGCAAATGCCTTTATACCTAATTCATAAGTGCAAAGGATCAATTGATAAGAGCATGGCTCTGGTCTTTGTTTTTATGAATAGAGGTGCTAAGATAATAGCTGACAGAGTGTGGATGAGGTAGGAGGAGGGTGACTGCAGCTTCTCCCCAGGCACTGGAGTGGCAGAACTGTGGGTGCTTTTTTCTTCCATTGTGAAGGGCAGGGTAGCCACAAAAGCCTTAGCAGTTGTGTGTGGTTTTGCTTCCTCTTAAGAATGAAATTCAGCTTTGCACTATATAATTAAATACATTTCAGTTATGCCATTCTTGAATTGACAAGCTCTATTGATTTTTTTAGTGGGTCATTTATATCTTATTTATAATAATATATAATAAGATGACTTTTACAATGTATTACCTTCATATTCGAGATCTTCTGGATTGCCTCCAGCCTATTCTGACATATATATATATATATATGCATATCCACCCTTCCCCTTTTCTTTTGTATTGCTTCTGTCAGAACCTAACTGCCTATACGATTTGCTTAGTACCTTTATTTTAGTGTAGATGACTCAATATGAAGCTGTCACTGAGGCTAGAGCTTTGCCGACATGAGTGAAAAGCAAGCTGTAAACAGCTATTCCTTTTCCCAGCCACTGCACCACCTCTACCGCATGGCTGTCAGAGCTGATTGCGTGACTCGACTCAAACACACTCCAGGGCAATGTCAGCCTGGTTAAACACATGAGAACAGTCTGGCTGGGTCAGGTTAAAAGTCCATCCAGCTACAGTCCTACTCAGAGTGATGAGTAGGGAGTGTTTAGAGTGGAGAAACAGGGCAAATACAAACGATTCTTCTGATGTATGTACTCAGCATCTACCAGCCTATGATAGAGGGGCTTTTCTTTATGCACACTGCTGTGTTAGGTAGCGCTTGCTGAACCTTTTCTCCATTAATTTATCAATTTGCTTTTTAAGCCTGCTTATCATCCTGACCTTCATCATGTCTTATGTCAGCAAGTCCTACAATTCACATGTATAGTATGTGAAAGCACATTTTTTCTTTTTTGTTTTAAACACATTGCCCATGACCCTCACTCTGCTGTGATATAGATCTTTGGTGACAGAAAGTGGTGAATAATCCATTCCCTGTTCATCATAATACTATTCAGGATTTTGTGTACATCTATCATACCCCTGTGAGTTGTCTCATTTCCAAGCTATATCAGTAGTCATTCCTCATACCAAATCTAGTCCATTAAATTTGATCATCTTTGCTACAGCTATTACAGTAAGCCCCTGGTTATTCACGGCTCACATCTTTGCGGGTTCAGTCCTTTGCAATTCATTTTTCAGCAAAAAAGCGGCGTCTGTTCACGTGCAGATAACACCATGAAGAAAGACAGCTCATGAGTGTGTAAATGAGCCCCAGCCATTGCACCACGCCCCTCAGGCCCAGAGTGCTTGGTGTGTCAGCACCACACCGTTCGCTGGAGTGCTCACAACTTCTCTACGGGATCTGGTGGACAACTGCTTGCCTGCCACTGTCTTGGGCCACCCCTGGGAGGGCCTCAGTGCCTGCTTCTACACCATGGTGGGGCCACAAACCCTTCAGCAGTTGCTGATGCATGGCAGTGCTGTGGAAACCCAGCAGGGCCTGGGGTTGGGGCTGGGGCTGGGTCAGGGAGAGTGTCTGTGGTGGCAGTGGCCACAGGTGCATCAGGGCCAGGTCGGGGCAAACACCCCACGGGCTGCAACCCTGAGCCATTAAAGCCCAACTTGGCAAGGCAAGAGGGGAAGCTGCGGCACCACGGCTCTGCTCAGCATCCTTGTCAGCTGGAGTGGAGGAATGGCAAGCGCAGTGGCATCAGACCCTGCAGGGGGGCAGAGCATGGCCCTGGTCGCAGCCAGGCCCACTTGCAGGGAGAGGCAGCCTGGCTGCTCATGCAGGCTTCTCGTGCAAAGCTTGCCCCAATGCCTCATCCTCCCCCGCTGGCACATCAGTGCCACGGGCTGCACACCAGGCTGCTGAGCAGGGCTGCCACCACCTCTTCCAACCTGTCCTCCCCATTGTGGGGATAGTCGCCGCTTGGCTCATCTCAGAGGAGCGGCAACAGGAGCAGGACAGCCACCAGCTCCTTCGCTTGGCTCATCTGCAGCTGCTTCTGGCCTGCGCTCATGTGGCCAACCCAGGCGGGAGGCAGGAAGGTGGCCCTTGGCTGCCGCCTGGTGGGAACAGGACAGGCAGGGGCAACCTGGGAAGAAATGGGGATGGTCAACTTCCCTCGATCCGCCCTCGGGCTCTTGTGTTGGCCTGGCTGCGTGCAGCTCTCAGCTGATGGCACAAACCAAATCCCCCCTGCAAAACCTCACAGTTCTGGAGGGGACCAGGGGCGGTGGTTGTGGGATGACCTCAGTAATCACCAATGCCAGTTGGACATGATGGGGAGATTGCATTCTGCTGCGAGTTTTCCTTGCTCAGTGATGCCATGACAGTCAAGATGAACTTAATCTTTTCCCCAGAGGGCGCAGCAATACTTCCAGTCCATTTGCCCCATATAAGAGCAGGGGGGGACCACCGGCACCCTCCGGGAGACTGGGCTCCCCAGGGGCAGATGTCACGTGCTGCAAGCCAGGAGTTCAGGGTGGAGATGGCTGCAGATGCATGTTCTCCTGCGTGTGGCAAGTGGTGTGGACATGGAGGTTCCCAGCGGAGCCTCCCCTGCTCAGCAGGGGGAAGGAGTGGGACCAGCCAGTTCCATTGCATTCACAGAAAAAAAGCACCCAAGTAAAACAACTCTCCCCAAACTCCTAAACAAATCAGCCAACAAAACAGGGCCAAGCTCTGCATAAATAAGCTCATGGATATGTAAATAAGCTGGGAGCCTGATGGGGAAGGGTTACCATGACTACTAGCCTTGGGATGGGCTGGCAGCAGTGGTGGAGGATAGGCGGCGGCATGTCCACACCTGTCCTGCTACCACACCCTCCTGGGTGCCCCAGCTTGCCCTGCCATGAGCACCGGCCCTGGGATGGGCTGGCAGTGGCAAGGACAGGTGGGCGGCAGCATGCCCCCACCCATCCCAGTGCCATCTCCTCCCGGAGCGCCCTGGCTCTCCCCACCATGGCCACTGGCCCCGAGACAGGCTGCCCACTCCATCTCTGCCATTGCTGTGGCACCAGGGTCCCTGCTGGTAATCTGAGCCCGGTTCAGCTGATGCTAAAGATACACACACCCCTACCCCCCCCCCCCCATAAGCCCTCTCTCGGTTCAGTGGCAAAATGCAGGAATCCCGGGACTCCCTGGACAGGATTGGGCAGCAGCCATTCCCTTAGGTCTCCTTAGCTGGCTCAGGGTGCAGGACAGTCCTGGGAAGGCCACACAGCATAGACCATACATAGAGCTGAGGGGGGCAGGACAACGAGTGGGGCTTGTTTGCATATTCATGAGTTTACTGTCTTTGTGAATCACAGACTTTGCATCTCCAATGTGCACCTGTGGACCCAGGAAACCCAGGGACTCCATGTACATTATTTTTGAGATAGGCAGTCAGAGCAGCATGCCTTATAGCAGCAGCATGTGCTAGAATTGACACAAAATGACACAGATTCTTATCAGGGTGGGGATGTGGAGAGATGTGAGAAGAAGCCCAGTAGGACCCTTTTGACGGCTGTTTTATCAGCTTAGTTAACTCAGGAAACGGCATCTTCCTCAAGTAGCGCTGGTCTTTGTGAGAGTTCTTGGTAACTTTATTTCACAACAATTGGCGAAAGCTTTGTCATTTGGTACTATTTGTATGTCCTATGTTATGTAATTTATCTTATATACTTCTAGAAGTGTTGTTACACAGAAAATAGAAATCATTATAAATTTTAATTAGATTTGTTCACACACTTGAAAAATCAGTTTACATGACCAAAGGTCATTTGAAAATGAAGCAGTTCATCATTGTGTTTAAATTTCATACATATTAAGTGCCATTGAATCTGACATTTTCATGAGCAAGCAGTTGCACGGTATCTTTTACTCAAGTAAGACTTTATTTTGTTACAACTTCCAGTTCCTCCAAGCATCCACTTGTTTAAGGCAAAGGTTAAAATCAGCAAAATGTGTGAAATGAGAGTTCTTCCACAAATGCTACTGATACATTCACCCTTTAGAAATGTCAATCCAAGTGAAGGTGCAGGAGTGTCATGCTTCTGGTAGGTCATGGTAATGGTATCTTTACTTTTCCTCTGTCGATTGAAATGTGTTTCAAAATAGAAGCTTCACCTGAAAACACAGCTAGAAATATTTTAAAGTTACACAGTTCTTTAAGGATTTCATGTCTTGAAGTAAGGGAGGTAGTCTGGGGTTTTTCGGCCTGGAGGAGACCTCATTGCAATCTTCAACTCCTTAATGAGAGGAAGTGGAGGGACAGGTACTGATTTCTTCATTCTAGTGACCGCTGACAGGACTTGAGGGAATGGCATGAAGCCGAACCAGAGGAGGTTTAAGTTAGATATCAGGAAAAGGTTTTTCACCTAGAGGGTGGTTGAGAACTGGAACAGACTCCCCAGGGAGGTGGTCACAACAGGAAGCCTCTCTGAGTTCAAGAAGTGTTTGGACAATGCTCTCAGGCATATGGTGTGATTCTTGAGGATTGTCTTGCTCAGAGCCAGGAACTGGACTTGATGATCCTGATGGGTCCCTTCCAACTCAATGTATTCTATGATTGCTTTAAGCAATCCTTTTCACAGTATTCACAGTATAGATAAGGCTGGAAAGGTCCTCAAAGATCATCTAGTCCAGCCTATAGTCCAACTAAACCTAGCATCTATGTCTAGATCGTATCACGCAGCACCTCATTCAGCCTCCCCTTAAATACCTCCAGGGCTGGCAACTCAACCACCTCTGCCGGCAACCCATTCCAAATCTGGATCACTCTTTCAGTGAAAAACCTTTTCCTAATACCAAGTCTGAACTTCCCTTGTTGAAGCTTAAAACTCTGACCTCTCGTCCTGTCTCCAGTGGCCAGGGAGAAAAGACTGACCCCTGCCTGACTACAACCTCCTTTTAGATAGACAGTGATACGGTCACCCCTGAGCCTCCTCTTTTCTAGGCTAAATAGACCCAGCTCCTTAAGCCTTTCCTCACAGAGCTTATCTTCCAGCCCCTTTTAAAACATTTTAGACCTTTAATACAGGAGGAAGATGTAAGGGACATATTAATACATTTAGATCGTCATAAGTCTATGGGACCTGATGGGTTACATCCTAGAGTGTTGAGAGAGCTGGCAGATGAACTCACTAAGCCTCTCTCAATCATCTATCAGAGGTCTTGGCTTACTGAGGAGGTCCCCAAAGATTGGAAGTTGGCCAGTCTGACACCTATCCACAAGAGGGGTAGGAAAGAGGACCCAGGAAAGTATAGACCTGTGAGCCTGACCTCGGAGCCAGGCAAAATTATGGAGCAAATCATCTTAAGGAAAATTATGTTGCACCTCCAGGAGGGTAAGGAGATCAAACCTAGTCAGCATGGCTTCAGGAAAGGAAGGTCCTGCCTGACCAATCTAATTTCCTTCTATGATCAGGTGACCC